>JAHLJT010008446.1:191317852-191423990 GCA_031308135.1 Acheta domesticus
TTTCGTATGGAATCGTGGTATTGCTATAGATTGGCTATGTTCGTACCTTAAACAACGATCTCAGAGAGTAGAAATACTTACTGGAATGAGGAACTTTATGTTACACACCTTTCCGGTTCTTTGCCAATTGTACGAGGAGTCCCGCAAGGATCGATTTAGGCCCTATTCTCTTCTTATTATACGTAAATGACATGCCCTTAGCGATTCGAAACCGAACGGAAGAACAGTTCTCTTTTGCGGATGATACAAATATTCTTTGCAACAAAGAAACCGTAAATAGTACAATATCAGACGTTTCAAATTGGTTCCGTAATAACAAATTAAAAGTAAATGAAAATAAAACAGTTTCAATGCAGTTTTCCATATCAAATAAAAAATCTGTACTCCATTGAAAATGAACGGTGTGCCATTGACTGATGTTAATGTAACAAAATTTTTAGGTCTATCAAGTCAGTCAAACCTCAAATGGAATGCCCACTTAAATGAATTGAAACACAAATTAAGATCATTATGCTACGCGTTCAGAATTCTTTCAAATTTCCGTCAGCCTTCATACAGCTCGTTGTGTATATTTTGCAATGTTCACTCCCGCCTGAGATATGGCATAATATTTTGGGGAAACACATCTTATAGTTCACAGACTTTCAGATACACAAAAAGAATTGTACGAATAATAAGCAATCCAACCCCACGTGATTCTTGAAGTCACTCTTTATTAAACTAGGAATTTTACCATTACCTTGTCTCCTGATTTACGAATCAGTAGTTTTTGTCAAAAAGACTTACTTAAGGACGGGAATATATTTTCAGCAAACGCCGATGTCTGTAAGTATAACACACGACGTAGTAATCATATTCACCAGGTGGCAGTATCAACAGCTCACTACAAAAAATTCACATACAATTCATGTACATTACTCTACAACACTTTGCCAGAAGACATTAAACGATTAAATTCAATAGAAAAGTTTAAGTCCCAAGTAAAATCTTTTCTGCTGCATAACTGTTTTATATACAATTCGAGACTATACCGGAGCATCAAAAAGGAAAAGTAGAATTAATTTTAACAATGATAGTTAATGTAATTATTATCATTTGGACTGTATAATTCTAAAAAACCTGTAACAAGTATTGTACCACAGTTTCTGGGTTGATGGCCCCCATCTCGATCAGGTTTTTCGTCCAGTTCTCCCTGATCCTTGAGCAAATGCTGAGATGGTCCCTTGTTTTGCTTCTGGACATAATGTAACTTCATTATTTGTGCACGTCTTCTGAAATTCAGTGGGAAAATAGTTATTCAAATTATCTTTTTCATATTATCGCGGCAAAAGTATTATTCCTTATGAAGAACATGAGGGTTCAGGGCAGGGATTTATAGCTAATTTACCTTTGAAAATATATTTTATTATATAGGAGCGAATATTTTGTCAACAAAACTCGAAAAAAACCTCTCTTTTCTGTATTCAAAATTCGACTAAAATATGGTTTAGGATAGAGACCACAGAATTATGAAAACGTGCACAAAATTCACTTCTCCCCATAGCTCGTCATACGCAGTTTTTAACTGTTTTTTGACGTAAATAAATAAATAAATAAATAAATAAAATGAGATAAGCTCTAAAGATCTTGCTGTCCTTTGACACATATGAAGAGAAATTTTAAAGACAAAATTGGAACAGTTTTTGAGTAAATAATTGTTTTTAAACATTTAAATATTGCCGATATTGCACACAAAATTAGGCGAAACCTATTCTTATGTTCGAAAAATTGTACATGACGTTATTTCAAGATCTGTCTTTAAAGAACGATTTTATAAAGAAAATAATCTTTATCTTCATTAGGGAGGAAATCTTATATCTTCTACATTGTAGTTGTAAGAAAAACGCTGCAAAAATGAATTTCCTGCAATTTTCGAAAAAAAATCGAAAAAATGAGACCTGCGTCTCTTAAGAGTCCTTTGTGCTTCCCAGGGCACTGTTTAATAGAAAAAAATGGGAACCATTTTTGAGAAAATTTAAAAATGTTTTTGTAGCTTAATAATAAGTACCATCGAAAATCAGAATATCCTTTTGAAACACAGAAGGCGAGGCTTTGTATTGATGGGAATATCAATTTTGGAGAAAATCGATTGAACGGTCCTGGCGCTAGCTTTGACTACCAACGGACTGACAAACGTTTTGCCGTCATTCTATTTTTCGGTATCAAGGACCTCAAAACTGCATGACTGCACAACGTGTTAGAAGAATTAATTTTCTTATAGAAACAAGATTTATACTCTTTTCGTTACCAGGGCTAGGCATTACGAATTTTTTGTCAAAAATTCGCCGCACGATTACAACACCTTTTCTTCTTATGAAACAAAGGCGAGAATATAAAAAAAAGCTCTTTAAAAAGTTCAGGTACAATTTTTAGAAAAATAGGGTAGTTTACCGTAATTGTGCTTGAAATCAATACTATTTCTAAAAAAACTTGTCTCAAAAACTGCTCCAAAATATTTCTCAAAATTTGCTGCTCGTATGTATCAAAGACGGTAAAAAGTCGTGCAAGCCTCATTACCGGTAAACTTCTTAATTTTTGAAAATTACAAAAAGTTAACAAATTTTAAGATAAAGATTTTTGTCTCAAACAAACTAAAAAATCAGCTGTTTAAGAAAGTACCTGCACAAGGTTTTGAAAAGGCGAGTAGTTTTCGCGTAATTTGTGCTTGAAATTAATCCAGTAAAAAAACACTTTTTCAAAATTCGCTCCAATTTTTTAAACATTTTTTCCTCGGATAAAAACAAGGGACGCCAAAAAGAATGGCGTAGGTTGCATTAACCCTATATTATTTCTCTCTAAATATTCGAAAATTGCGTCTTGAAACTAATGGGCATGACAAATAAATTTTAAAGCGTCGGCTTCAGTTGATACGTCAGAGTAGCTGCCTGTTGTAGCGTTAAAGCGCACGGCCGGTTAACCCGGTGAATCGGTTCGAGTTCGGCGTGAACAAATTTAGGTTAATGTAACAGTATAATATTACGTAGCCTTTACAAATAATGCCAGAAAGTATGTGCTGTTGTAACACCACGAGTCCGTAACAGAGATCAGAATATTGTATAAGTGCCTAAATGTAAATAAATAAATTTTAAATGAAATTATGAAAGCATACAGGTTAGACATTACACCTGCAATTCTCATACATCATAGTCACGAAGTGTTTGATGGTAGTTCTCTAAGAAGTAGTGAGTGTCGACTGAACACTGACGCTAATAAGGAAATAGAAGATACAAAAAAGCATCAAGTGAGGTGTATCACCTCCCTCTGTATTATAGGATAACACGACATTCTCTTAGAAAAAAGCTGTTGTAGAATTTTCGTTAGTACTGCGAATTGGTGAGGAACAGTTGCTGGGTTTACTGCAGTCATCAGCGTCCTTTGGCTGGTATAAAGAGATTACTCTAAGAAGGGGCCGCTTTGACAGCTACTGCTGGCAACATAACTCCGGGTTATACCCATGCACTCCATTCGTCAGAGTGTTCTGTAGCAGTTGGCTCACTTGCACATGGCTTCGACTCTACCTCCAGCAATGCCATTGTCCGACATAACTTTCATTTGTTTAACGACCTGTCAAACTGGTCCCTTCTTCGAGTGACTTCACTACATGACGTTTCAGATAAACGACCTAAAATGTCTAAGATAGTAGAAGATCTCTACTTCCAAAACAGTCAGCACAACGGGAAAATGTGCAACCGATTCTGAACAGTTCGTGATTCGACTTTGGTGAAATGAAAAGAGGAATGCCATATCAGCCGCAATCTGAATGCACTCTGTAATACATACAAAAGGCAGCAAATCCTCGCGTTCGGTGTCAGATGCTTCCGTGAAACATCCTTCCCCGGATTCGGCATCGAGTTCTTGCTCCATCAGGCGAAACTGTCACTGTATAAACATCAAACTCGAAAATGTTTCTGTCTGTCTACTTGCGGAATACTGCATGGTCAGGAAATCCAGTCATATTTCCATATTATCATTGCTCAGATATCACTTTTGATAAGAGTCTACTTGGATTACAAAGTACTGCACAAGATTATCGCCCGGAAATAGCTCTTACTATCTTACTTGAGATACGAGTTCTACTTTATCGCATCGCCTAACAATTCGAATAAGAGAATTCATGAGTCATAGCTGAATAATAAAATGTACAAAACCTGTGATAAAGCCATGTGATTTTAAATGACATTTTCTTTCTGTAACATATGTACTTCAAAACTATTAGTGCCATGAAGTTTGCAAAAATGTTTGTATTTGGATCTTGCTCCGTGCTAAGATGGAGAAGAATGCTATGATACAAAAAGCACCAAAAATGAAAACATTTTTCTCTGTTTTATATGTGCTCAATGAATAACTTTTTATTGCCATTTGTTGATTAGATCTGGGAAATTGCAATTATGCGTGCTTTTTTGTGTGGATTGTGTAATGTGTGATTCTGTAAGAATCTTCTTATGATCCTACGGGCGAATTCGTAGTCGACACTTAACATGCGTTGACATTAACATACTCATGTTTAATTTGTGAGGAACACTTGTTGGGGCCCTTAAGTAAAGGAATCTTATTCACAAACAGCCCTTGGGTGTGCCCGTAAGTGACTGTTCATTTCCTAAAGGGAGGCTGCCTGCTCCTTACTCAATTTTGTTCTATCTCGAGTATAAGTTATCCTTTTCCTAGGGTTGCCAGACATGTCTTCAGAAAATAGTGAACCGGAGGAATGAATAGTAAAATAAGACATATATTTTCGAACACTGACAGTTTTATATATTAAAATTACTATCTTCTGCTTCATTATATCCTTGAATACTGTTATAGTAGTCAATAATTTCTAATTAAACATTAACTTCACAATTGCCTGCTTTACTGCAATTACCTTT
Organism: Acheta domesticus; assembly: GCA_031308135.1. Lineage (NCBI taxonomy): Eukaryota > Metazoa > Arthropoda > Insecta > Orthoptera > Gryllidae > Acheta > Acheta domesticus. Next base: position 191,322,757 of record JAHLJT010008446.1, read on the forward strand.
GGATAACATTCTTTGGATTTGACTTATTATTTAACTCAGTCGATTAACTATTTTCGACAATACTTTTGTTGGATTGAGTAGCTTTCACAACGTTATAAATCTTCTTGAATTATTCTTTAACTCCACACACTTATACGAAATATGAAAAAAATGTACAGTTCGCCTCGAACTGCCTCAGTACATTCTGTTACGCTCGTCGGTCCCAAACATTTTTCATAACACTGAAATTTTTTCCGTGCTAGCATGGGAGCCCGGAACTGACGCACAATATTGAAACAGTCGGCCCCGTGGCCGAGATCGTTAAGTCAGTGGAGCCGTACTGATCTCGAACCGAGGGGTCGCGGGTTAGAGTTCCGCCTTCGGCGTGGTTGCATGTGTTCGTCCTTTCACCCCCTATCATCACCATATCGTTTCATCCTCATACCATTACGTCAAGTCCAATAGTGGTTGCTAATGACCTAGTAGTTGATGCGACCTTAAAATAACAACAAAAAATATTGAAATCATTTCAGAAGACTTGGGGCCGAAACTATGACAACTGCTCGGACCTGCGAGGTAGCCAGGATTCCCAATAGGGAAAAGTCAGCTCTAATCGAGATTAAAAGCTCTTTTTACGTGTTTACTATTCTCATTCTCTAATTAGTGAATTAATAATTGAAATAGTGAATAGTTCACTCAAATAGTGAAACATCTGGCAACACTACCTCTTCCTCGACGCCTAAAATTTTATGTTATTTTAATCTTTAGAATAGTGTTTGTATTCGTGAATTGTATTATTATAAAATTCCTATTATTAGTTACTATTGTGGAAAACGACGCTTACGCAGAATATTTTGAAATTTTTACTCAAAGTATCGAGCGTGTTATTAAAGTCAGTCCGGATAAAGCAAGGAGTGGTCGCTCTGACACCCCCTGCAAATTCCATAAAACGCAAAACAAGTCCGAACCATAACAACCGAGACGGATAAACAAAAAGGAAGGAAGGGAAAGCCCCCTCAAGCCGAATATTTTCTCTCGTCGTACTCGAGACTGCGAAAATCCCTTGCATCAAGAATGTGCTCGAGAGATAAGCGACTCGATATTCTCGTAGGCAGTAACCCCTTCTGCTGCTTCTTTTCCTCCTCGTTTAGTGCCATTCACTGATTAGTGCATAGGCGAGTCTCCAGATGCCCCTAGGGCCTTCTTGTGGGACTTATACTGAGCAAGTACACCTAGGGTAGTTTGCCATTGCTTTCCCTAGGGGTGCAATTTTGACGTTTCATTTGAATACCAGATAGCGCGCAAGCCAAGATACAATATCCGCAATCGTATCCAGTAATTCAAATCCAAAATCTAATTGGTGCTAAATTGCTAGAGGATTTAATTTTGCCAGGATCAGCCAAGTGACTTTCCTGGGATCCCGACAAACGTCCGCATGCATGCCGTCGATTTTCGGCACCTCAAAAATCCCCCGACTTTGATCGGGTTTGAAACTGCGAACATGGGATCAGTAGCCCAGCATTATAACCACTATACCATCAAAACCGGTAAACACTTGCTGCAAGAAGTTATATTGATAGAAACTTTTCTTTTTAGAGTACTATCGTCCGGAGTATGTCTTTTCAGATATGTTTTAACGTACCACTGCGCATTGATTGGTGATCTCAAAATTTAGTTTCAAATTTCTAAGAGACGCTTTCTAAACTCCAAAATTCTATTCTGCAGTCTCATACAATATACAATTATTGTTTTATAAATATTAGTTTTACTTTTCAGAAAGAGTTTGAAGTGTTTGCCAATGAGCCAGTATTATGACATACAGTCAATTTTAATTTTTTCAAACAATTTTTTTGTCAAAAAAGGTTCCAATTCTTTAAATTTTCTTATCGTATCTATTAAAGAACGGTAAAAAAAAATTGGCACTATTCTCATTTCCGGCGAACTCTGTACTGTCGAAAACTGTAGAAAGTTAACATTTCAAAACTACAAAATTGAAGATATAAATGTTTCGTTAATATCCGTTGTCAGCTCAAATCAGCTCGTTAAATATGTATCTGATATTAATGCAATTTACACTGGTGTGTGTGAAACTGCAAGACCAAAAATGAGACATGAAATAAGGACATGAGAACTGGAACACCAAGAAGGAGAATATGCAATGAAATGTATACCACAGATTAAGAATATCACAATATACAAATGATTAGAATTACAGAATTGTTCCTGCATTTTGAGAATTTAGTACGATGTGCAACAGAGCTGCCATCAGAGCCTCTAACCGTAGCATGGATTCAAAGATAGCCTGGATATGGTTGCTGAGAACACACTACCACGTGGTTTCTATGCGGACCATAAAGCATCGACCATGACTACAGGAGGACCAGAACGAACAAGTGCCGACCGATCACATGTCAGACATTGCGATGGATGAGTGTCAGGCGAATGTGCAGGCTAGGGAATCAGTGGTACCCGTCGTTTTTCGCTTGCAATTTCCTCACCATATGCGTCGGGCATTGTCCTGCTGAAATATGACATGTGGAGCTGATTGCAGGAGGGCAGTACCTCTGGCTCTAACACCTCCCTGATGTAGTGTTGCTGTTGAGATTGCCTCAATATATGTGAGGCTTGATCGCACATTTTATCCAATGGTGCCCAAACCAGCACCTTTGGCGTTTGCCGGCTATGGTGCGGAACAATGCGGCTGGCAGCAGTTGCGATTACTACGGTAGCGTCGACCACGTACACGGCATCGCTGTAGCGGGAATTAGAAATTAAGGGGCGGTAGAAATTAAGCTGGATTTGTCCATAAACACTACATTTTGCCACCCAGCACACCTGTGATCACGTTCGCGAGTCTATTGCTGTCTGAGGCGTTGGTCAACGAGATTCGGCGCAGTGGTATGAGTGCCACCAGTCCAGCCCCACAGCAGACGGCGCACGGTGGTTGAACAGGGTCGAAACACGCGCATAGGCCCCAAATTTTAATTTTTGAAAAAGCATTATTCTTGATAAAATATCATTCTACATACTTCAAATTACTAGAAATCAGAAAAAAATAACAATTTTTATCAATGCTTACAGCCATACGACACCCTCAAAAGCATGCCTTACAGCCGAGGAAAAATTCAGCCACTCAAGCAATGAAAATACACTTATCTTTCATTGTTTATAACTTTTGCCCTAATCAACTTTTCAACTTCAAGGAATTGTATGCGCTTTTATATACTTTTCTAAAATATTTAGCCTTTGCAATGTCAATTATTTTAATTTTTAATTTAATTAAGCCTTACGTAATTAAGGTATGCAAAAAACCTCTTATTCCTTTAACTAAGTAAATTTTTACAGGCAATTACACAAAAACACCAAACAACACATCACTGAAATTAAAATATGTTATTAAGTAAACATTATTGAACATTTTATATGTAAGATCAGCTGCCCGGGCTGCCACTCTCAAAATTATGACCGTTTAAAGTTTACGTTAATGGTGCTTGGAAAGAGCATTACGAGTATTACCTCCGGATATAATACCGAGAACGCTTACTTCTTGAAAAATGTTTAATTTTCTCACTTTCGGATTTCCATTAATTGCGTAAAATTGTTAATTTCTTTTCAAACATATTCCTTCTTTTATATATATTCCTTATACATATTCTTTCTTTCAAACATATTCCTTCTTTTAATTTGCCAAATAGTTTTTGAGCAAATTTAAACATATGCAATTGAGATCTGCAGATCTGAAACATGCAATAAGTGAAATTTGACAAGCAATAACATTAAACCTCTAAAAGCATCTCTTTGAAATTAAAGTATGTTATTAAATAAAACATTTGCAATTAGTTTTCGTTGACAACAAACATCTTGCCCAACCTCTTTCAAAATGGCGTCTATTTAAACTGTACATGACGAGGTTGAAAAGAAGCATGATTTTCATTACTTAAGTGATCTTTGACGGAAAATTACATAAAAACAAGTAAAAACACTTCCATGAAATTAATAACTATTATTTAATGGATATTTATTCATGTTTTTTCGTTAACAACAGCCGCCTCAGCTGGCCTCATATAAATTGCGAACGTTTAAAGTTTACATGACGAGGTTTGAAAGAAAGCGTCATTTTCGTTCATTAAGTCAGTTTTGATGGGCAATTACACGAAAACACCCAAAAACATTTCTATGAATTCATAAATATTATTAATTGGACGTTTGTTAATGTTTTTTGTTAACAACAGCTACCTCGGCTGGCCTCTTTTAAAATGGTGGCCGTTAAACGTTTACTTGAAGTTTGAAGTAAAGCGTCATTTCCAAAACTAAATTATTTTTGAAGGGCAATTACACGAAAACACCCAAAAATATTTCCATGAAATTAATGAATGTTATTACGTGGACATGTGTTAATGTTTTTCCGTTAACAAAAGCCACCTCTGCTGCCCTCTTTTAAAATGGCGACCGTTAAAAGTTTTCATGACGAGATTTAAAAGAAAGCGCCTTATCCAAAAGTAAGTGATTTTTGACGAGCAATTATACAAAAACAACTAAACATACTTTCATGAAACTAATAAATGTTATTAAGTGGACATTTGCTAATATGTTTTCGTTAACAAGAGTCACCTTGGCCTGCCTTTTTGAAAATGGCGAAAGTTTAAACTTTACATGACGAGCTTTAAAAAAGACCCATTTCAATTAACTAAGTGATCATCGACGACCAATTATAAAACAACATAGAAACACATCTCTGTGAAATAAATATTTGACATTAAGTGAACAAAATGGAAAAAAATTCGTCGCCCGGAATTGCCTCTCTCTGTGAGAGTGCAGTCAGCAGTCGAAGCGTCAGAGCTGGATGTCATGCAAGAGGTGGCATAATAAATAAATAAACAATATAAATTAAGTGGAATATTATTATTTCACATCTAGAATGTTTCGTTAGATTCATACTCAAAAACCGTTTTAAATCACGAAATAATAGTTATTTAACATAAAATTCTATGCGCGGGTTTCGACCCCGTTCAGATCACCGTGCGGCGTCGAACTGTCGATGCAGACATGACCACACCAGTTGCAGTGCTCCAAAGTCAAACCAACACTATGAACGACGTTGTTCTGTCGGTTACGGCCATGCGGACAAGATGGCGGTCATCTCATGCAGTGGTCGCATTGCATGGTCCAGTACCTACCTGCTCGTCGCTGTGTACGACCCTCCTCTACCCAATGGTTCCACACTCGCATCACTGTCGTAGCAGTACCCCCCGTTCGAGTCGCAATGTCACGGTACGACAAACCGCTTACAGGAAACCGATCATTCTGCCCCGTTCGAATTCACTCAGATATTGATATTGGGTCCTTTGTCGTCAACGAGGCATACCGACACTTGCTTGAACGTTTCTACGCCGTTTGACGGCTTTATACCGACTGAGGGTGGCGTAACAGTGACCTGACCTGTCACAAAAGAGTGCTTGGTCAACGTGCATGCCATCTCTATGCAAATTTAATCACTTATTATGGGTACCCTGTTTACACATCCATCGATTTTTAAGTGATTCAGACCATTCCTTCTAGATGTTGCGATTTTCACAAACCACCTGTGTATAAACAATATTTTCTCAAAAACTGCTCAAAATTTTTTCTTCATAATTTTCATGGATAGTAAAAGAACATAGCACAACACAAAAGAACGCAGATCTCATTTTCGTTGAACTCTCTGAATTGTAAATTTAGAAATCATGAAAATTTGGAAATAATGCCAGAAAGTATGCGCTCTTTTAGCTTTGCAGGTTATCATGTTCTTTTCTTACGATCACATGATCGTAAGTTCATATGTTATCCAGGTACGTTTTCTGTTCAAGAGGATTCCTAAGTACTTCAAGATGCTTGGCTAAGAAATCGTTTGGTTATTATTTTGTACTGGAGGACATTTAAATGGTGGAGAATTAATATCATTTGAGCTGATCTTGTTCTGAAAACGTTTATGAGTCAATGTTTCAGACATTTATGTTGTAGAAATGTTTTTGTAGGAATGTTGACTAAATTGGTGAATTTTCATTTCAAGCAAAAAGGACCGTGTTATCGGCAAAAGTCTTCATGCTGTTTATTTTCGGTAAATAGCAAGTAGAGAATTGGTCTTTACACACATCTGGAGACGATTGGGAACAATATTTGTGCTCGCTTCGAAATTTGGCTTCGAAACTTTTCTCTGTTAAGTAAAATTTTATTAGCAATTGAAATGAAAAAAGAAGAATGGGAAAATTGGTTTTATAGAGCTAATCAAAATGCCATACTTTGGCTAAAGGTTGACTCGCGTCTAAGAAAGCAGATGAAAAACTCTTTGTTCTTCTCCAAGCTTTCATTGATGTTTTTAAATATTTTGTGTACTTCTTCTGTGATGGAATGATTCGTCATAAACCCATTACTGGAAGGGATGAGTAACTGGAATGGAATTGGAATTATTGGAACCAGAGAAATAAATTTGACATGATGAAAAATAGTTATTGATAAAAGCAATGTAAATACAAATGGAGTTGCTACTGTATATTTTTTATAAAAGGGGAAATTCAGAAAGAAACTCTTTTGCATCTTGGATAAGAATTCAAAGTATAATTCAGATAAAAAATGATCAGAGATAACATTAGTCATAAATATGATATATCTAGATCATATATCAATCATATGTATAGTAAAATATTGCACTAGCAGTTGCAAAATTAATTATGTTTGTAATAAAACAGATTATAAATGTTTCAGAAAGGCACTACATTCAAGATCTGATAATTGCATCTATATTCTTCCTCGTTATCAAGCTATTTTCCCCATCGGAGAAAAACCGCCGAAAATCAAACTGAAGAAGGCCCAGATTAAACACGGAGAGGAAGGAGCGGCCTCACTGGGTCCCCGCGGTAAGAGAGGCCCGCAAATTCCATTAAAAGTACAAAAGAATCCCGAAATACAAAGAAGTCAAAAAACGGAAAAGAAAGGAAAGGAAAGGAAGCAGTAAAGGAGGTCAAATGCCGCAGATTCTTTTGTTAAACACGAGACTGAGGCCCACGAAAATCCCTTGCATCATAAACGTGCTCTACAACGAAGCGACTCGATATTCTCGTTGCCAGTAACCCTTGATTTTAAGCAGTTACATTGATAGAAACATTCCTTCATAAGAGCACTATCGTCCAGACTAGGCTTTTCCAGATATCAGAAATCGGTTTCAGGTCGTTAGCTCCACGGACAAAAGGTCTAATACTCGTTAGGTCTAATGAACAGGACGTGTAGTGCAACAAGGTCTAATGCGACAGAGGATCTAATACCAAAAGAGGTCTACAACTAGAAGGTTCAATTAATAAGGTATAATAGACATAAACACCTAAGGTCTAATATACTCGTATATACAGTATGTATATGTATGTATGTATGTATAGATATAGATATAGATATAAAGGTATAGTGGCAAAGTTTCTATTTTTTTCATTTTTAAACGCCTGAAAACCAAAAGTCTATATTTTAACATTGTCAATTAAATTTTCAAAATTTTCGAATGGTAGCAAATTACCAAAATCATAAATATTGTGGTGATAGCGACTTATACCTTCGGTCTATGAGCTTCAGACTACCTATTTTAACACCTGTATCATTTTATGTACATTACGAACTTCCTGGATTAAAGTGTATAATTCCTATTTTGATTTCGTTTCAGGCTATAAACCATTGACGTAATGATATGTAAACCACATTTGGTTACGTATTTATGTTACAGCATAATAGATTCGTCACTTATGTCCGATACACACCGAAATTTATTAGACATTTTTGACAATTACCCCCAAATATTATTTGACATTTTTAAAAATTAGACAAAAATGTTCATTAGACGTGTTTTCACAGACATTCTGACATTCGACTTTACAAATTAGACCTTCTGTCATTAGACCTAATATCTTTAGACCTAAGGACCTCTAACCTAGAAATTGGATCGTGTTATATTGGGTTTATCGGTCTTCGCTGAACTCATCACGATCTTGCTCACGAGAGGCACATTTGATCTAACGTCAGAGCGCCGAGCATGGTGATAGGCAGTACTGCGTTACAAATAAATTGAATTTCTTGGAACGGCTAATGTTGTCCTTACTTTTTTTCAGAGAGAGAGAGAGAGAATCCAGTCATGAACGCGCTCTCTGAATTTCATTTGAACCTTCCCATTATGTCCCGATTTCTTTCGTGTGTCAGTGAGATTTACACAGAATTATCGGCGAGATTTGAGAGACCGAACGATGATTTGATCGCTCTATGTCCGTCACTGAAAAATTTGCTGATATCATGCCCTTCTCTCTCAGTGCGTTTAACTTGCTCAAACACGATTGTCGCGATATAATTGATGAATCGAGTAGCAGCGTAGCGAAAATTGGTGCTTCCAAGGTTTGTATCCGATGTAATGAAATTAGCCTAAACAAGTTTTTGGAATGAGCAGATTGAGAAATTTGTACACTTTATAATAACACATTCTAAAGACACTTTTAGCCGTGCAACTCCAACAATTTAACAAAGCGAATCCCAGAGACGATAGCTATCGGCGGATCTTGAACGACAATTGGAAAAGGCATTAGAAAAGGTTCCTAAAATAACTGATTTTCTTGTAAAGACAAATGATAACAGGCGCTCGAAGATTTAGCAAATTAAAGATACGGAGACTAATTTCGTACTCGGTCTACCCTCTAAAATGGAGAAAGACTTATCTCTAGTTTAAAAACAAATACTCCTTTTAATTCATATTATTCAGAAATATCAAGTACGTAATACGGAAAATTGAACAGTTCATATGCATCCCCAAAAACACTGAAAGCGTTTCCTTGCGTCAATATAAATATGTTAATATTTGTAACATTATTTTCTTTTTTCGTAGCAATAGTGTAAATAAACCGTAATACTGTATTCTATTCTATACTGAGTGTTTCTCTCTTCTACAGGCAGAAAAATTATTTTTGCGTCCATAAATTGGTCAAAATTATGAATGATTATTTGATATTTTGTTTGTAATTAATTTTACGGCCAGTTGTAGATCTCAATAAAACTTATTTATTTGATATCTTTTTCCTTGTAATTTTATGAACAACAGAAAATGTAAAACACTAGTATATTTCTTTTGCATGGTTTAACTTTTACTTCTGAGTCCCAACATGCACAATTAAGTCCCACATAAAAAGTTATCGAAAAGTATAAGTCGCCCAACATTCTTTTAACAAATGGTTTGCCATCAACGAGAAAAAAATAAAATATAGATTTTTTTCCTTCCCTAAGCAAGAATCAGGACTGAATAATGGAGTGAATTGGATTGTAAGGTTCCCCACATGAAGTCTGCTCCTGGGTCCCCGCAAGGGTTAATCCGGTCCTGTTCTGGAGGTCATTAGGACCTTCCAGCTAGTGGGATTTTGGGGCTCAGTACGTTTTCTAATCCTCAACTCACTTTGTGTGGAAACCGAGAAGTTTCTACAATTAGACTTCTATGTGCCGCCTAAGGCTCAGATTCGTACTCCGTCATCTGATATGACTCGCGCCATCAGTATGGAATGTGGAAACTACTACGATAGCGTAAACTTTTGGAATGCGTAGCAACTCTTTATTAAAAAATTGTTAATATGTATTGGATTTAATTTTAATGCAACGATATTCACAAACATTTGGTTATGAGAATGCTACTATTTTCTTGGCGTTTGAAATGCAGTGTCGCATTATGGTTAATGAGTAATGTAAGAATTTCAAGTTTCTTGGTGCAATTTAAACTACTTGTAATTTAAGATGTTGGCGGAGGAAACTTTACGCTCAGAATTAAGCATGTTTGTAGTTAGTATTCATACAGCACTTACACAGTGGAGGATGTCGTTATCGACGGGCGAGACGGACAAGGGGCCATGAAAATGTATTTCACGTGTGCACATATTTGTATTATAAGCCTAGGCACAACCAGGACTCTCAGTGAGGAAAAAGAAAAAATAACAATTATTGTTAATAAAATGGAAGTGGGATATAATAAATACAATAAATAACAATCAGTTATAAATTGAAATTTCTGAAATGAATGAATAATTAAAATTGAAAATATTAAAATTACTTTCTTAACAATAAACATTTATTATTAACTTGTAATGGATAAAAAGTAATATTTATTTTCTTTTAGTGAAGCAATCAACATAGTATAAGACCAACTAAAGGTGCTAGAACAGCACATATTTCTTGCATTACCCGTAATGACTACGCAATACTATAACATTGCGTTGCCGTTCTTCGAGGCATCACACCATTTACGTTACCCTTCACCACCAATCTCACCGCGAAACTCAACTTTCCAGACGCTTTAAAAGTTGAACATTTGCATTTGCAATTTTCAAAAATTCAGAGATTTTTTTTATCATCATTTCAAGATTTAGTTATAAAAGATATTATTGAGGGAAAAATCTAATACCAATATTGTAGTTTTACAATGTTAAATTGTTGTTTGCAATTTTCAAAAATACAGAGATTTCGCCAAAGATGAGACTTGTAACATTCTTCAAGCACCTTTTGCTTTAAAAATCTTGGAGTCGCGTTTGAGTTTTTTCATAAATTGCTTTAACTACTAGGAAAAATTAGGCAAAAACTATTTGTTTATACACAATAAAGAGAAAGTATTGTGACGCTGTGGCAGAAATAGGCGATTTTTAGACAGGAAAACTCGAATTGTGGGGCCCCAGTAGCAAGAAAGTGGGCTAATCTTCTCCCTAAAGGTAGTAAAATACTTCCTCTAATTTTGTAGTCAAAATCTACATCTTATGGGTCCTCGATACTGAATAATTGACGCCAAAACCTTTGTCTGTCAGTGGTCAACGCTAGCGCCAAACCCTTCAGACAATTTTCTCCGGAAATAATATTCGGAGATCGACCTCGACAAACTCGAGACCTTGCGAAATTGAAACGGATATTACACATTTTCAAAATTTTTCAAAAATACCAACACATTTTTTATTAAATTTCTTTCCAGGATAGAGAAAAAGAAGCTTAAAAAGTAAGACAAGTCTAATTTTCGTTGAATTCTCTGAATTTTCGAAAATCACAAAAAATACTGCATATAGAAATGTGTTCCTTAGTAAAATATGTTGTTCAAAGACATCTTTAAATGAAATGATGCACAAATTTTCGAAAATAGTTTTAATTTTATTTTGATTCATCAGCAAGCAATTTTTAAACAATTATTTTCTCCAAAAGGCTCCCAATTCTTTCTTAAATTTTTCCTCTGGAATATAGAGAGGGACCACAAAAAATGATATACTGTATGCCATTTTAGGCGAACTTTGTACTTTCAGAAATTTGAAAAAATGAACATTGCAAAACTATAATAAAAAAGAAACATTGCAAAATTGACGGTAGGTATTTGTTTCGCTAATGAAATATGTTTTAAAAAATGAATATTCAAATAAGGTCATGTAGAATTTTTAGAAAAAAATTAGTAGTCACGTGTTTTTTGCTTGATTCATTCAATTCATATATTAATTCTATAATTCTATTCAAGCTAGTTATACTTTTTTTCAAAATCGGCTACAGAGTTGTCTAAGTTTTTCGTCGGATACAGCAAAGAACGCTTAAAAAATGGCGCAGTTCTCATTTTCACTGAATTTTCGAAAATTGCATATGTGAGAAGTAATGCGAGGAAGTGTGTGCTGTTATAGCTCTATTAGACGGGTTAGCGGCAGGTGAGCGATGGATGAATGAATGGTGAACAGTGTGTAAGTGGTGGGAAAATGGCGTGGGCGCAACAGGTGAGAGGTGGGTGATAGACTGATGAGCGGTTACGAGGAGAATGAGCGACGGGAAAGTGTATGTTGAGCGGCAGGTAAGTGGATAGTGAGGGGGGGGTATTAGGCGGGAGGGTTAAATTAAGGGCGTTAAGTGGTAGATTTTCTCCTTTTTTCGATCTGAAAGTAGATACGTTATCTACTCAGATATGGAACTGCTAGAAGAGGAATTGTAACGAGTTGTTGAAGTCCAACTAAAGATACACGATAACGATTTTTCTCGTTTTCTTTTCGATTTCAAGTATCAAATCATTTATCAAGTTTCCTCGGTTTTGGATTATTTTCTGAAGTCAATGGAGTCGATTTTTTGAGAGCGTAGGAGGAATAATATTTTTGTAGAATTAGCGAAGAGTGTTCTACTGTAGCGTTACACATTTTGGTAACAGAAAATGGTGATTCCCAGCCAGTAATATCAATGATTCCCAGCCGTAATAGCAAAATGTTTAATGTCTCCTTCAGGAATCTCAATCTACTGGGATGTCTCGTTCGGCAAACTTACAGTAACTTGGCAACATCCGGAGTGAAGGTTCCTGAATTGGATCCTTCCTAAAGATTTCAAAGGTTAACATTATGATGCGTTAGCTACTACTTCAATGTGTAAAATTAGAAGTATGATGAATGTCCATTTTCCTCCAATCCGTATTTTAAACATTTCACAAATCTCTGGGATCTCTTCAAATACAACAAAAATTTCATGTAATAATAATAATAATAATAATAACAACAACAACAACCACAGCAATCTTCAAATGAAGGAAATCTGTTAAAGAGTATTTCTGACTGAACAGTTGGATTTCGAAATAAGTTCTTGTGTAATCATAACTGTCCACTCTTACACGAAATGAAAAAATGATATAACATATTTATAAATTATATGTGAAGCGGCCCAGAATGTATGAATATATATAACAAGTATTAAGTCACTCTAATTTATAAACATTTACATGTTAACAGTAATTTTAATTAAAATATCTTGATGTTTACAATACAAGGAGAATCATTTTCTTAAACAAAACTTCTCAATCTCCTCTTGAAACTGAAGGAATTCATGAAGAAAAATGACCTTTAGCCGCAAATCACATTTTCGGTGATATGGACCAACAAGACCTGGCTTCCGAGTACACAGCATTGTAGTATGTTATAGCGAAAAAGTAGAAGTAGAGAACATCTGAGTTTCCAATCTTTCCAGATTTAGAAGGGTACGAGGATAGATATTCCATCCCTATTTAAAATACACAATTGTAGTTTTCTTGAATTATTTGATAAATAAAATAAAATCAAGAAAATAGCAATCAACATCCTTTTTAAAACAATAGATATTCATTGTTCTGGATGCATTGCAAGGAACGTACTCGTACTTTCAATGAACGTACTCGTAAGTATGCCCTCTATACATGTGTAAGTTAATTTCATATAATAAAGAAGGCCCTTTGCAATTCATATAATATTCTGTACACGATTGAAGGGCTATGCCAACGACACTTGCCGAATTTCTTAACTGCCTCCATGAAGTCATGAAGGTTAAGCAATTCGAGATATCGTGGATTCCTGGTTGGGTGACCGTTTAGGAACCCCGGGATCTGGCCGAACGGATAAAAGTAATGGCTGACTAATGAATAAGACTATGCTTGCGAATTGTAACAGATCTTTAAAAGCAATATTAATATCTGACGCTTTCTTTGTTGTTAATGCAACATGTTAAACACAGACTTTAGAATTTATATTTCAAAATAATATTTTGGTGTAAAGTAAAAGAGATAAAGGAAATAATAAAATCTATTTCACGCATGCTTGTAAAGAAACAGGATGCATTAAGAAGAAAAAAAAGGAATCAGCTGAGAATATCATTTCGATATTCACTAGATTAATTTCAAAAAATTATCCTGAAGGTCAATCATATTCTAATATGAATTCAGTAGAATTTTTAATTCAGTAGAATTGGTATGGTCCCATAAATGGCCTTTCAAGAACAAAGCTCTTAGCTGTTTTGATACTTTGTGCTTCCGAACACGTCAACTATGGTCATTAGTCCTTTAAATGTAGTGTGTGTATACGCTGGGTGGTTTATTTATTTACTTCAAAAACAGTTAAAAACTGTGTTTGACGAGCTATGGGGAGAAGGCCATATTCTAGTCGAATTTTGAATACAGAAAAAAGAGCGTTTTTTTTAGGTTTGTTGACAAGGTATTCGCTCCTATATAATAAAATATATTTTCAAAGGTAAATTAGCTATTAATTTGTGCTCTTAATCCTCATCACGTTCTTCATGAAAGAATAATACTTTTTGCCGCGACAATATGGAGAGCGATAATTTAAATAACTATATTTCCCACTGAAATTTAGAAGACGTGTACAAATAATGAAGTTACATTTATGTCCAGAAGCAAAACAAAGGCTATCTCAGCATTTGCTCAAAGGATCAGGGAAACTTGACGAAAAACCTGATCGAGATCGCTCATCGACCCAGTGGTGGTGGTGTTCCTCCCCCACAAGAACGTCAGTTTACGGGACCGGTCTGTAGTCGGCTAACGCACATAGGTCTGCCTGTATTGGTCGTGAATTATTAACAAATTTTCAGATAATAGAACATGTCAACCCCATAATCAATTCCATTTTACAATACCTAATTCGAATTGCTTGGCTTTTTATTAATGTTGCTTATTCATAGTTACTTAAAATTAATAGGTCTTATAAATCAAATAATGATAGTTAAAATTTAGGAACCACCTGAAACACTAAAGTGGCATATAATCTTAATGCATCAGAAACTTTCAGTAATGGAGAAATCGATAGACACCTTTCGCCACTGGGATTTTTTCAATCAGGGGCCCAAGTGTATTCAGAATTTTTGTTTTATTTAAACGAAATCGCTTTCGGAACTGTTCGCCATTGTATGTGTCCAATGGATTGCTTCTCTCACTAATGAAGAGCTTGTATTACGCACGATGCACCCCGCTGTGCCCCGCTGGTGAGAGATACTTGTTTGGGAAAAAACCTGTATCCGACGTGTAGTTTGGTGCCGGATTTCACTATCCAGCTGGGAAGATCACTGCCATCTCCCGCGACAAAACATACACTACAGTTACGGGACTAAAGATCTTAGTCGTTGACGAACCCAGAAATACTAATCAGTCCAACAAAAAAAAAAAACGGTAAAGTGCAGCTGTTATCGGTCTGGTTTGACCCTTCGCAGAGAAGAGACCGCTCGCGGGCCTCCCCCTCCCAATTGTGCCCGTCCAACAGCCAAAGGTGCTCGCACGAAACTTCATATTTTTGTTCATAACTACTAAAAGTCAAAAGCAATTAAGAATTGGACTGTATCAGTTTTTCGATTAAGCACTATCTACTGATAAAGTCTCACAAAAATCCGAGTGTCTGACATCATGCGGGTTGCGTGTAAGCTCCCAACTGATCTCCCGGACAAAACCCTCCGGCCAAGTCACAATTTAAGACATTAGTGTAAATGCAAAGAATGTAATAAGTGACATTTGATGTGAAATTATTGTTTAGGCAAATTTCTCTTCATTCTGTAACCCGGAAAAATAGCATGTTCAGCGATAACATTTACAATGAATACAATTGGTAAGATAAGTAATTAAGTTACAACTCACCGATAAAGAGGAGAGACCTAACAGGTCAGACCGTTAGCAAATAAGCTTTTGTTAAATGCGCGGTCTTGTCGTAATACCGATAATAAGTAAATTGGTTGCCAGACGTGGCTGCCCTAAGAGAGACTCTTGATATTTGATTACAAAATCAGTGCCAAAGGTCTTAATTTTAAGATTTAAAGATCTCAATTACATCATGGCAGTGCTACCTTTGCACAACTACTCAATGTTACTTTAAATATGAGTACATTGCCAATTATTTAGTTGACCCTTAGAAGTCCAAAGCTATTTACATAAAGTGAAGTTTGAAAATAATAATAATAATAATAATAATAATAATAATAATAATAAATTAACAGCATTTAATTCCCAACATGCAAAGACTGTTAATAAAATTTTTGAAAATCGAAAGGAATTGCCGGAATGGCTCACTCGCAGCATCACGTACTTGCTACCCAAAGCGGAAGACAGCGCTCTGGCGAAGAACTACAGGCCAATCAGCTGTCTGCCAGTAATGTACAAAGATCTAACTGCAGCCATAGCTGACAAAATGAGGGGCTCAGTGCCAGAAGGGGCTAACCCACAAAAATGAAAAAAATCACTTTTTGACATATTTGAACATCTCATGCCATCTATTAACGAGTTCTAAAATCTGGTGTACGTCGGTTATCCCACTTGCCATCTACAGGCAGTAATACAAAACTTCGCATTGCGAGTTGTTAAGACTCTCAGTGCCAGAAGGAGCTATCCCAAATCTAAGGAAGGTTGGATTGTACGGTAAACATCAGAATGCCAACAGAATGTTGTTTGCCAACAGAATGATGTTTTAAGATACTTTTTTCCAATTTTGCATTATATATAATCTTATTTTACATATCATATAATTTCCCGTATTCTTTATATTATAATCTTCTAGTATGAAACCTATTTAATCCATTAGTATTAAACCTATTAATTCCAATGAAGATGAAGAAATTTAATTTTGGACCCTGTTTGTATTTTGAAAACTTTTCAAATGCTTTCATTACATTGTTTTGAAATTATTAATTACTTACACTGATGTTCATTCCAAAATACATGTTTTTGTTGAAAATAAGTAAATAAATAATAAATATTTTAAATTTCTAACATTTTCTATTAATTTACAATATAGGAAGGACACATTGAGCACAAAAAGTTGTGTAACAATATAACATTTTTTTGAGAAAATCAAGTTCTAGTAAAACCTCGTTTTTCTCAGATTGCATCTCATGTGGTTAGCCCCTTCTGGCACTGAGCCCCTCAAATGTATAGACACCTAGAGAAGAACCATCTATTGCCAGTTGAACAGAAAGGATGTTGTGAAGGTTCCTATGACTGTGAGGAAATCTTGCTACTGGATAAAATCATCTTAAATGGTGTAAATAAATGAAAACGTAATTTAAGCATGGCTTGGGCTGACTACCAGAAGACCTTTGACATTGTACCACACGATTGGATTTTGAAGACCCTACAGATCTATCGATTTCATCCTAAACTTATTGCGTTTTGGAAGGATAGTATGAATTGTGGAGTACCAGGTTACTAATACACAGCGGAAAGGGAGTAGTAACAAGAAGTATTCAGATTATGAGGGGAATTTTTCAAGGAAATTCACTGTCCCCTCCGCTGTTTTGCATTAGTTTGATCCCACTATCTAGACAGTTGTCGCACACTGACTTTGGTTACAAGCTCCAAGGTGATTAAAGGCTAGTATCACATTTGTTTTACATGGACGATCTTAAATTGTTTGCATGGAAAGAAGCAATTCTCTCCCAAATGCTGTCCGTCATCAATGGCTTTAGCAATGACATCTGCATGAAGCTTGGTCTTAACAAGTGTGTAAAAATCAAGTTAAAAGAATGACACTGAACTTGTGATGCTACTTAACATGAAATATGAGACACAAAAAATGTTAAAGAAATCGTGGAGAGACAAACCACTTCACGGACAATATTTGAAACGAATAGACGGGGTACAAATCAATAAAGATCAATCGTTTATGTGGCTTAAAAGGGGAAGAATGAAGCTGACGTTGAAGAATGAAGAAGACGTAAATAAATAAATAAATAAATAAATAAAAAAGCTAAAATCAGAAGATCTTGCAATACTGCCCAAGATCAGGCCTTGAGAACACGACATTATGATAAAACCGTTCTCAAAATTTCCCAAGATGATAAATTCCGCATTTGCCAGGAACACGTAGAAACCATTGATCATATTGTCTCAGCTTGCCCAATCCTAGCAAAGACCGAATACTTGAAAAGACACGACAGGATGTGTAGCTATCTCCACTGGCAGATCTGTACCACCCTCGAAATTCCTAACACATCCCCCACGTGGTACAAACACTCACCAAAATCGGTGACGTCTGTTGGATTGTGCACAATATTGTATGACCAACAAATCCAAACTGATCGCACGATAGCGGCAAACAAACTGGATGTAGTGCTGCTCTGAGCACAACGCGCACTTCACTGAGCGCAACCTCAGCAGTACACTCTGAGGAAGGCCACAACATGTTGGCCGAAACGTCAGCCATCAGGATAGAGACGCGGCTCATCCCGGATAGCTTAAATAATACAAACTCCGGGCGCAGAAGCCTACACAATGATATAATAATAATTTTTTTCATCGCAAAACTACTACACATCCTAATAAATGTGCATTTTAAACTAGGCTAATAGAGATTCACGACGATAGGCAAAATAAGGAAAACCAATGCAGAAACTATGCTGAAAGAAATTTTGAAGATTTTGCTGTATCGCTTCAAAAACACCGGAAATTTTTCAAAAGTTGATATAAACATTTATAAGAATAATATGTAAAACATCATTTTATGCGTTGTATTAAATGATAAGATTAGAATATTTATTAGTATTTTGGTTCCATTATTATTAAATAATTACTATTTTCGTTTTTGATACTTGCAAGGGCGCATCCGTAGTAGGAAAATGCCGAGGAATTCATGCCGAGCTCAAATATATCGGAGCAGAATAGCTATACGTTTCGGAGAAAACGCGAAAAATATCTCTCGAGAACGGCCGAGCGTGAACGTACCCTAAACAAACACCGTAAAGTACAAGTAGCAACGTACCCTAAGCAGATTCCATTACCTAGTGGCGGAGTAGGTAGCAATCCCACTATTCACATCTAAAACACACGACTACAACGTCGCTTGTTAAAATTATGGGCACCTATATTGCAAAAGATTATGTGTTCTTGTATAAACTCTTTTAAATTAAAAACATTGCTTCGAAAATAAAGAGGAAAAAAGCAATGAAAGTATTCCAACCTGAATAAAGTGAGAATTACAGAAGTCACGTGGGTATCATTTATTTATCATTCGAACAATTACTACTTCTGTAATCTTCAGTGTGGGGGTAATAAATGATGCGTTTCTCAAAAATACCACGCCACATCGCAAGCAGAATGTTTCCTGAATACATAAGATAATTTGTCTAAATTTGCAAGCAGCTTTGTTATACGAAGTTCGATTTCGATGTGCTCGAATAACGTTTGCTCCTTTAATTTCAGCTAATTGTTCATTATCCATTACTGTTCTTAAATATAATCTAGTGGTGCTCATCACATATTTTCTTGCTTTTTTTCAACACTAGCGGAACCCGCCAGACATTGATCTGACCTTTATCTCCCTCACTCCCCATCTCTTCGTGTGTCTCTCTCTCCGTCTCTCTCTCTCCGTCTCTCTCTCCGTCTTTCTCTCTCCGTCTCTCTCTCCGTCTCTCTCTCCGACTCTCTCTCTCCGTCTCTCTCTCCGTCTCTCTCTCCGTCTCTCTCTCCGTCTCTCTCTCCGTCTCTCTCCGTCTCTCTCTCCGTCTCTCCCTATCCGTCTCTCTCTCCGTCTCTCTCTCCGTCTCTCTCTCCGTCTCTCTCCGTCTCTCTCCGTCTCTCTCTCCGTCTGTCTCTCTGTCTGTCTCTCCGTCTCTCTTTCCTCATCTCACTTCCCGTATCTCTCTCCCCGACTCTCCCTCTCTCCGTCTCTCGCATCTCCGTCTCTCCCTCTCTGTCTCCGTCTCTCCCTCTCCCCCTCTCTTCCTCTCTCCCCCTCTCTTCCTCTCTCTCCCTCTATCCGTCTCTGCCTCTCTGCCTCTCTGTCTCTCTGTCTCTCCCTCTATCCGTCTTCTACGTCTACGTTTCACGA
Source organism: Acheta domesticus (assembly GCA_031308135.1). Classification (NCBI taxonomy): domain Eukaryota; kingdom Metazoa; phylum Arthropoda; class Insecta; order Orthoptera; family Gryllidae; genus Acheta; species Acheta domesticus. Next base: position 191,342,337 of record JAHLJT010008446.1, read on the forward strand.
CTCATTGACAAATAATGTTTAACAATTAAAAGTGAGTGTAAAGTATTCTACAGCATAATTGTTTCTCTGTTGTTAGGCTATCCGAAACATCAAAACTGAAAATAACACAAACTTTATTAATGATATTATTATATTAATTATCATTTATATCGCATAGTTCTAAAAGATTAAATATGCCTGTAACAAGCATTATTTTTTACCTTCTTGCTCAATGACCCCTATCTCGATCAAGTTCCATCTCTAGTTTCCCTTGATTCATTCAGGAATTGTTGAGATGGCCCCCATTTTGCTCCTGGACAGTAATTGTAGCTTTACTATTAGGGCATATTTTGTTGATTTTCTAGATGAGGGAAGAGTGAAAACTTTCGTTATTTCTTTAGTAGTAGTATTATCAAATAAAATGTATAGCTCGCTTGGCGATGCAAATACAGGGCAAGGTTGCAGGTTAGTTGCTATTACAGGGCAAGGAATATTTCTAGACAAATGTTGCGAATAATACTGGTTGCTACCTTTGGACATTATTCAACTTTGTATGTATAGTATAAGAGGGATTCACGGTTGTACTTCTACGTATATCACATACGTTTTCTTACAGATTTTGGACATTAACTAAATGCAAATCTACTCTAAGGACGTACGATTGTCAATATGAAAGGTCTTATGTTAGAGTGATTTTAAAACAAAATAAGTAAGGTGGTGAGTGGATAACAGAAGTCTTTATTAAGAACAAGAAATATCATGTAAAACATCAATCAGGATAGACAAACTAAATGCTCCATGAAATCGTAAAAACAAATTGAAAATAGATTTCCCTGAGAAGGTGGAAATCTCAGGTCTTATGAACTACAAGGAAAGATTTTTCCTTCAAATCATTTTCGACGAATCCATTTTCTTCAAATGGATTAATCGTGAGTCAGCGGATATGTTTCCTGTCAAGTGGAAACCGTGACGACGTACGTCTTCTATAAAAGATAGCAAAGTTGTTCATACTATCCATATCGACATTTTGATGGCATACTCATAATTATCTCTATTTTTGGAGCGATAGCGAACTGGTTTTGAGACCTCTTATGACGATTTCATCAGAGCTGTAACAACATTATATTTTATATCAGCCCTAATATTTATTTTACCCGAGTTCTATCATAATATTCTTTCTTTGAAAATCTTACAAGGGGTGTTCTGGTGGCATATGAGCATAATATACTGTGACGAATGAATCCAGGACCGGTGTTCGCACTAAGCAACATACGCTTTCGGGGAACCACTGACTGTGGCATACGTGACAAACATCAAGGGACTTCCCCCAACTTGGTCATTGATGAAGTACTTGAGATTCCCCTTGCAGGACATGAAGATTGGGAAGGGGAACCATTTAGACTTCGACTTGTTCACTAGGATTAGTGAAGCTCCTGATTCTTTTTCCCCTCAACCCCCTCAGGGATTTTGGAAAATGAAAAGAACAGTTAAGCCGAGGAATTAAGGTTATTAATTGTAGCTTCGAAACACCATCGGACAACCACTTCGTATACACCAGGGGTTCCCAGCGGGGTCGGTACCGACCCCTTGTTGATCGAGAAAATTTTGAAGGGTGTCAATGATGATCAAGGGGTCGATTGCAGGTCAATAATCGATTATGAACCGGCAATTGAGAGGTGTAATCATGATCCAAATGATTACAAAAAGTATTAATAAACTTAGCAATTAATTATTTACTGAAATAAAGTAGCATGACATATAATAATAAATGAGAAATACCTTCTCTTCTTTCACATCCGTCGTTCATCCTTAGGATCAGGGGTGTAATTAGGCCGATGTAACCGGTGCACCGCACCGATCCCCCGATGTAAGAGGGATAACGATAAGGACTACCGCTGTGAGATCTCGGCAAAGAATACAACAAATCGCACTCCATGCTTATTTTCTCCATTGTGCAAGCCATATTCTAGTACCAATTAGATTTAAAACTCTCAATTTCACGTTTATTGCAGGCAGGGCCTTATTCGACTTTCTGCACCGGGGCACCCGAGATCCTAAATAACTATGTATTCACAACGATACTCTAACGCGGAAAAAAATATTCCCTGGAATACGAACTGGAAAAATATTATGTCTATAGCGCGACCGAGGTTAACAATGAAGTACAGTGCCTTATGGGCTTTTCCGGTAAGTAAACATCCCCCAGTTTTAAGATTTCAAAACTGTTTTTAAATCCTCATTAACATAATTTTTCATAACAACAATTACATTAGTAAAATAATACTTCGAATACATTGTATATTTGTCACAAATCGTGGTGAATATCTTTAGAAGTTATTAATTTTTAGGAAGGGATACGTTCGGCTGTTGGATCAGCCACAGCTGTGGTGCCACGTGCTTCGGTTGCAATATCATACTGTGCTCAGAAAGTTCGCGTTCCGGTTGTTTACTTGTGTTCGCCTGTGTTTAGTTGTATTTTGTTTTTGAGATTTGTGGATTTAATCACGTCAAAGTTAAGTTTAATTTTGTTTACTTTTCTTCATTTTATTTTTTGGGGTGTGATAAATGTATTAAATTATAATTTTTTTAAATTTAATTTCTTTTTCTTTGCAAACTTAATTTAGTATGTATGAACGTAAAGCGCAAGAGTGGTAAAGTGATCCATAGTGGAGAAAAACAAATAGTTCTTAACGTTTATAAAATATATTTAACCAAATTATATTTTCGAACGGGATTCCTAATCAATGCCTACCGGGAGATAACAGTCTGCGCTCACGGCGCAAGGCAATTCGGTTTCCCGTGAATGAAATCAGTTTGTTCCTGTGGGGTTCGACTTGTTTTGTCGTCATAGGAATTTTCAATATTGTGTTGGTTAATCAAAACTTATTTCTCTACTGTTAAAAATGGATCAAGTGTGTTGACCTTTTTGCAATTGCATGTAGTTGGCTTGAATTTTGGATATTGTATTGAAATAGTGGTGCACTTTAAAATTAATGTTTCTTCTTGGTTTCTTATGACATTTCGATGCACAAAGGTCGTGAGAAGCTTAACAGAAACGTTCCCTGTGTATCGGAGTTTCGTAATAGTTTTAGATTTGAGGAAAGGGAAGAAAATACGCATTCATAAAATTGGAAATGCTCGAGGCAAACTAATTTAACGCTAAACTAGAGCTTCGCGCAACTGTGAGATTCGTCGACACCATCGAACGCGTAACTTTCGATTTTTACAATACAGCAGCAAGGCGCCACGTTTGGCCCCACAGTCTCCATAAGAGACCGTACTTCATTCTTCATCTCGGACGTGCTATAGTTAAAAAACGCCCAACACTTTATAACCATTGCACAACAATGAAGATTAGAAACTCAGCTACTCAGAAGCGGAAGCATTTACGATTATTGCAAATCTACTTATCAAAATATTGGTATATGAAATTTATCTTTAAGATATTTATCTGAAATGATTTGTGTTACGATTATGTATGCTGTATGTAATAGAGAAAAATGTGAGGGGGTCGATGGTGTAAACAAATTTCTTAAAAGGTGTCGTTAACAGAAAATGTTTGGGAATAACTGAGATACCCAGTTCAGGCAGTCCAAAATGCCGTTACCCCGGCGACCGTTCGCTTGTACGGTGGGTGGCTGGGCACGAGGCTCAGCTATTAGGACTCGGGGGAAAATGAGGTGAAAGAAACGGAAGCGTTTCATAAGCAAGAAAAAAATTTTACTATTTTGAGCGAACAAGGAATCCAAAAATAAATTCAATAAAAGACACAGAAATGTGAAACACGCTAAAAATACATGAAGTCACTTCACATCCATCAACTTGTCAGCCATCACTTTCTCGACCCCATCGTCCACCATCGTCGGAATTAAAATTTAGATCTTCCTGGTCAACGGTTGCTCCCCAGTACGTACGCTAATGTACCCGGCCATTAATGAACTCGATATGAATTTCCGAGTTTCTATAAACGTATTATTTCTACCCTTCGAAATAAATAAATAGCAACCCATTATGAAAGCCAAATAACATTAAATATTCATCAATTAAGATTATGATACATTTAACACCACGTTAACGCCCTAAATTAGATACTGCCAATTATGTAATTTTCTATTATCCAGTAAAATCAATTTATTGGCGCCATCTCATCACATTCGTCAACAAGGCGCCAAGAAAACTACTTCAAAATCGATACGAGAAGGTAGTAAATACTGAGGGGTTAATAAACACTCGTAATTTTGAGATAAGCACAATAAATGTCAATAAATCTGTCAACAACTAAATAAAGTGCTGTCTACATATGACGTCCAGAAAGTAAGAATAAATGCTTGTTAAAAATCGAAAAATGAATATATTTTAATGAAATTCACAGGATAAGTGCCACAAGATGTTATCATTTCTCCGTATAATCGCCATTGAAGTCAATGCACTTTTGAAGCCTGAGCACCAGCTTTTGTATACCCTCGTGGTGTACCTTTCGCTCCGCCTCCTTAAGTCACTTTTTACCAGTCTCCATGACCTCCTCATCACTCGAAAATTGCTGTCAACTCAAGAACTGCTTCATTTTGGTGAAAAGATGGTAATCCGAGGGTGCCAGGTCCGGGGAGTAGAGTGGGTGAGACAAAATGTCCCGTCCAAACGACGCGTGCAGATCCTGAATAAGCCGGGCAGTGTGGAGTCTGGCGTTGTCAGACACCACGAGTCAGCATCCCTCTTCTTTTGTCTTTGATTTTTTGTTTCAACTTCTGTAGGATTTCACAATATGTAGCAGCATTAATGGCGATTTCTTTGGGCAAAAATCGACCAACAAGATATCGTTCCGGCCCCAAAAGACGGATGCCACAATTTTTCTCTGTGTATGTTGATTCTTTTTGTGTTGGCGAATGGGTATGGCGCCACTACGCCAATATTACCCATTGGTAATATTCAGACAATTCATTACCTCGAATCCGTAGGATTCCACAAGTTGGCGATGGATACTGTCCGCCGATTCGTTGTGCAACGTGAGGAAACAAATGAGCAAGCGGAGGAGGAAACAAACAGCGGTTCATGGAGCAAACGGGCGAGGAACTGGATGACATGATAAGCTGTTGCGACGACATTTTGTAATAAACTGATGAGCTCGATATCTTATTATGACCGTTAAGAAACAGTCTCTACGATATGGGTGCCAATTTTGAAAAAAATATTCCCTAATGTCCTACACAGCCCTTGTATTCTTACTCTCTAGAAGTTCCTCGTATATAAATCCTCGATCACAAATGGAACAGTAATATATGGTAAATTATTCTAAATAAAATGTACATATGATGACTTCGAAACAGGGAACTCATTTGTTTCGTCTTCAACGTATATAAGAATAGATTAATACTGCTACAAATGTGTCTAAAACCATAATGCAAATTGATATTTTGACGACGATACTCATGTGTACAGATTTGAGGATTTACCTAAGTTATAAAATACGAAGGATTTTTTTAAGGTCTATGTGTGAATGCTGCGTAAAAGTTTGCGCTCACGTTAATATTAGTGAGTGCACAGTTCTGAAGGAAAATAGACAATTGTATACATTCATAAAATAAATATTCATTGGAAAATATTTGTTTAGCAAAACGGATATTACTTAAAAATAGAACTCGAGTATTGCCAATTTCATAATAGTGGCTTTGTGTAAATTGATGTCAAAACCTCTTCCCTTTGCACAACCTACTTCAACTAACATTTAATGCAAACAAAATATAAGAAGTGGCCACATTCTTAAAAACAATATGAGTACTGCAATTATTTTGCGACACAAAACTATTTTACGTTTAGAAGGAAGAATCTATAACTTCAATAATGAAGCTGTAAGAGGGATCTTTCCAAAACAAGGATTTCTAAAAACGCGCGTCAACGATTGTAGCGACGCTCTCCTAATAGCAAAATAACAATAAAAGCTCGTGCGAACTCGGATCTGAAAATTCTTCATTTCAGAGTTTTAGGACGCTATTACAACTAGTATAACAGTACGAATGTCTTATATTTTATTATCGTAGTTTAAATCTGTTGCGTTTACAGTCCTTACAAAACCCCAATGAAGTGACAATCGGACATTCTCACACAAATTTGCTCCAAATGACCTCTATCACCTTCACACCTTTGTTGCAGGCTTTGATAAACTCTATTAAAAACTTCTGGAATGTTTAATAAATTTAAATCTATGTTGGATAAATTTTCTTTCAGGATTAAACTGTTCATCTATGTATACAAGTATGGAGATACGGCATAGAAGTTGCATAAACTTGCATTTTCACTGGGAAAAAATCCATTGGATTTCGATCTGGCGATCCAACAAGCCATTCAATGAATGGAAATCATTCAAAACTGACGTTTGACTACGTACAGGAGAAAGGTATTTCTGTGTAGGAGGAAGAGAAAAACACTTTTTCGGTTCAAGAGACCAACGAAATTTGCTTTTCTGACAAAAGAGGACCCTTTTTACAGCGTTCCATAAATTTCTCTATTCGAAGCATATGAGAAAGAAAAAAGGTAAAACAGTTTTTGAGAAATTCTTGCATAGGAAATTTTGGAATATTGACATGATTTGATTCAAAATTACATAAAAATATTAATATTTTGAGAAACGAAACATGAAATCTTTTAAAGTGTAAATAATGAAGTGTAGATTGCTTTGAGAATAAAACTGTTTTCAATAATGAATATGTGGTGCATGTTCGGAAAATAGATAAGATTCGAAAAGTCGGTAATCGTTTGTAATTTTCGAAAATTTAAATATTTTAACGAAAAACGGACAGATATTTTCATAAATGCATTTCATTTTATTCGAGCAAGAAATTAAAACAAAAACTTCATTTTATTTTTCAGAAAATTTTGCAAATGTAATATAAACTTAATATAACGTAATCCACAGGCCTTTACTTTGAACCCAATCGCTTCACGAATATGTTCTGGGTGAAATCTTGTGCATATTTTTTGAGTTAGTGTTGAATATAAAGTGTAACACCGCTATATTATTTTTATTATATCCTGATTCCTATTAACAGAATATCCTAAAACTGCTGTGGTATTACTGAGGCGTTATATGCTTTAAGACAAAGGAAGACTAATATAAATCGGGGTATATTTGTGAAAGTTAGGCTGAACAAACATAAAAAAATAAACACTTGTACAATATACTCCTCTGAAAGTCAATGAATACCCTCCTCCTTTCGAAATTGGTTAAAACAGAATGTAATATAGTTTTAACCTTCGCAAAAGAAACACCAACGGCAGTTTCTGATAATGAGCTGAATGAAATTATACAGATTGAACGTATTGATGTCCAATATTCAAACAAATGCAGATAATGGAAGAAAGTATGATATCAATTTTCTGAATTCGTGATTGCGGAAAATTGCCTACAACTCATTTAAACATTGAAACATATTGGCTAACAGACCAAAAAATTGTTTTCTGTCAGCCCCACAGTATTTATCTTTCTGTTTACCGAGATGTTTGCGATTTCGGTCGCGCTTTATGAAATAATTCAATCTCGTAATATCAGAGAGCATACATCCTCATTTAGCTGAGCGTTTGGGAGATATATTCCCGAACAAGAAAATTAGAGAGTTGTGACCAGTTCTTAAATGTGTACTTGCTCTGAAAGGATACTTATTAATAAAGTAGTAGTTTTTTTAGCAGCATAATCGGTATATTTACCGTATTATCAAGACAGTAGGAATTGAGTTATTTATCATAATGCGAGTTTTAACTGGTGAAATATAAATATTGGTATTTATCGCACATACGCGATGATTAGGAGGATGAAACCTCAATTCAGCTGCCTGACATAGTGAATCATATTCGCTAAATTTAACATGATGACGAAGTTGAGAATAGTTAAATTGGCAAACATGGAAGAATAGTATAATAGTTGCAATGTTATATTATGTTGTGAGATAGCTTGTGCCAATTGCAGTATGTTTGGTCTACAACCAACAATTTTCTCTATAAAAAATATTTATTTACAATGTGTTTGGTGTGATTAATTATTCTCGTGAGTCATAGTCGCATCACAATAATTAGTCATTCATCTGAAAGACTTGGGAAGAATCAAGGCCGTCAGCAGGAGCACGCGAAGGACCAGATCGCTTTCACATACGCGGCGTAGCCCGAGGGCCGATGACAAGATCACACAGAGCATGAATCAACAAAACAAGGCAGGGGCGAGAAAAACTAACAAGGATAACTTTTGAAAGTTTCAAACTTCCGGACGTTTTAGTGAAAATAGGATCTATGCCATACCACTAAAAAACGACTATATTTGTCAAAAAAAATCAAGGAAAAAAATTGGAGCACTTTTTGAAAACGTTTCGAAAATGGCATTGAGGTTTAATATAAAGTAAGCCCAAAAATTGAAATATCCGTTTCAAATTCGAGGAGCTGTGACATCAGTCGGGTTGATCAGGGAATCAATTTTGGAGAAAAACTTAGTTTTTGCACAGTTTAGGCTCTAATGTTCATAGGCGGACAGACGAATTTCCTAAAATCATTTTTTCGGTTTTAAGGACCAGTAAAATTTTGAATCCTACCTATTCGAGAAACACGGATATGCTTATTACTAGGGCCCGGATAATTATGTACTAAAAATTAGGAAAATATGTACATATATATGTGTTGTAATGTGTAGAAATATGTATTAAAAAGTAAGAAATATGTAACACTTTAATTATTATATCAATTCGTTTTAATAAAATGCTTTTCCTTAAATATTGATCTGTAGACATAATATAGTCGTAAAGAAAAAAATTAAAACAATACTACTCATAATTCTGTTATTTACAATGATCTCCGTAACAATGAGAAACAAATATTTGTTTCAAATTCTTAGAAATGAAACTTTTTCTATTATCTGTTCGAGGACGTTGCACCGACTACCGCATGAAGTGACTGGTGTATAATTAAACTTTGTCTCAAGTCGCTGTTCAATGCTATTCACGGATTAGGGAATAAAAACAGTGCTGGATGATATTTAATCAATTGATTCTTAGATTGCACAAATTCCGCTTTCTTTTATAATGTTCTTACACAAGACGCTATTGCTAGACTTCTCTGAAAAGAATCACCAAACTTTGCCTGTGGCAAATTCTGCGTTACCACAAGGTTTAAGCAAATCGCCGTGAATTATTTTCTGTCCTTTACTTGTCCAAAAGCTGCAGTACCACATCATGAATTTACTTTAGATTTTCACCTAACTGAGATACTTTACAATCAAGGGTTTAGGCTCTCGTGTAACACACGGGGAAAGAAAATGTCAATGCCGCTTTCTGAGTTGCGTTGGTGCGTATAATTTTTGGCGAAGGGTATTAAGGTCAAGGGAGACCTGTGGAAAACGCATTGTGGGCGCGAGTTATCGCTTGCTAGACATCATTTTCATACACCAATTTCCTTTCCGAGCAGTGTTTGTTCTCTGTTATACTCGCGCTGAAATCTAGACTCTGGAAGCTTCGGAGTGCAACAACGCCTTGCCCTTTTGTAAGATACTGCGAGTTGCAATATCAACATTTTACGCGATGCAATAGCGCCAATTTAGAGAGGAGGCTGCAGAAAAATTGTGTTTGACAATGCTGAATTGTTTGAATGATTCCTTATCAAAAACATATAGGTTAAATAAAGAATTATACAAAAAGAATGCAGAAAACGGAAATATTTAGAAATATTTTAAAATATGTACTTTTGAGGAAAATATGTAAATATATGTACTAAAAAGTCAACGTTTTTAGGCATTAATCGACATGAAACGTAAATATATCGTGGTTTTGAGTTAACGTACGGAAATAGTAATTACATAATTATCCGGGCCCTACTTATTACTAAATAATACAAGCAGGAATTTTCGTCGGTATCAGGGACCTCGAAATGAGTTTTTTCTACTTTTACTATAGCGTAACAATACTTTCTCTATACTACGTAGAGTATATGTGGAAGTAAAAAACGCTCATGTTCTCCGTGACAAGGCAAGAACTACAGGTCTCGGTAGAATGGTGAAATTTTAGGCTGTCTTTTAAGTATCCGCAGTCTCGTGGACGGTTGAATTTGTTGACTGAGACTAGGCAAACCAGCCACGTATTCTGATATATTGACATTATTTTGTGAACCACTTACATTTGAAGTCACGAGCCGGCACATGAAACGAGAAAAGAAAATGTGGTAATACTGCCAACTTAAAGGTGACTACCTGGGATTCCCCTCGATGTGTTGATTGCTCTTACGATCTTCATTTTGAAATGGGAATGCCGAAACCTTTTTCTGCGATCAGACCACGTAATTACTCTCTCAAGACGTTTTGCGGAAGTGGAGATATTGGAGACTAATATTCTCGGCTTCTTATATTTCTTTGTTAACTTCTTTCCCAATACTTATCACACCTCAAATATGCTTCATTTTGTTATCTTGAGAACTTTTTAAGGGTACGCAGTTGTTCACACCTCAAGAACTCTGCTCTTACGATCGCTTACCTCAAATCTTATCGCGGGCGATCTTAACAGTCATCGAAGATTAAGCAAGGATATTTAATGTTATATCTAGAGAAGATCTAAATGCATTGGTATGTGTATAACCTACTGAAATGTGTCAATATATCCCAATGAAGGGCGTGGAGAAAATTAATCTTATCTTGACGCACGGCACCAAATGATTTTAGAAATATGAAAAGAAAGAAATGTGTGCCAATAAAACATGTCTTAGTTTTTTACTATTATCTCTCTAAGTATGTCCTTTATGCAATTAATAGGTAAGGCAATATGAACATGAACAATACTGTTTTATTGGTCTTAAATTGTCAACGCCTCAGAAATGTATTTAGAAAATAATTTCAGTATAATAAAACTATTTATAAAGGAACTTGAAAAAATCACCGAGTCTACGGAATAGAATTTAAAATACAAATAAAATGAGAATGTCTTACGATATTAATACAACGCAGTGGAAATTCGAAATTTCTTGACTCGTCAAAGAATACATCTTGTAAGGGGTGCTTTACGATATAGGTGACTTATACATGTTATATCTCCAGTAATACATTTTCATTTACCTAATATTTATGGAAGTTGTAACATTACTTTCAGAACATATTTTAAAATTCCCGTTTCTGATTTGTATATCTTGTGTCAATCGCAACATATCATATGAAATATATGCGTCATTAATAGTTTATATAATTATTTATTTAACTTAAAAGCATTTAAGGCCCGAGTGTAACGTGTCGGAAATAGGTAAAATTTGTGCACGTGTTTATAGCTCCGTATTCCTACTCCCACACTTTTAATATACTAAGTTGAATTATGAATAAAGGTAGAGAGAGTTTTTGGCACAACGTTAAGAAATATCCCCGAGTAACTGAAAATATTTGCACAGACAAATAATCTACAGATGTTGGCTCTTTATCTCTTATCGTGCCACACGTGAAAGAATTGACTCACTACCGCCAGAATTTGGAAAAAACGGTTTTGTTGGTACTACTGTAGATGAAGTAACTTAATCCCCACTAACACCTCACAGACCTCATAAAAACGGGCGCAGATAGTGAAAGTCTGCATTTATGTTCAGAAACAAATCAAGGGATTATCTCAGCATTTGCTCGATAGATGAGAAGAAATTGGGCAAAAAATGGTCGAGATGGAGGCATTGATCTGGGGGTTTACAGGAATATTTAGACTTTTAAATCATACAATACAAATGGTATATAACATACAGAGTTTCCATTTTGAATTCTTTCGAGTAATTAACTTACCTGAAAGAATCTGAGACGTGAAAAATGGTTCTACTTTGTACTGTATTAAAATATTCTATGCAAACATATGAGTAGGGTAAAGCCGTATCTCACATGCTACAAATAGAGATATTTTTACAAAGAAGGAAAAACCTGTTTTGCATGTCTTGTTGATTTCCATCAGCTGGTAGTAAGACCAATGGATAAAAAACAAAAATTTATCTTTTGGATCATGTTTATACGGAGAAATGACAATTACTCAAATCAAATTATGGATCATGAGAGTTCTGATAATGACTCATGAATCATGTAAGTTTTGAAACGTCCCAATTTGAACTTGAGTTTTGATATTGAGCTGCTGGGATGAAGTACGTTTTGACAGGAAATTATGTATGCTGAGAATAAATGTTCAAATAACAATCGTCTCCTGTATAATTTCAGTAGTATACCTTTGGGTTCCGGCTCTCACACGCAACCAGTCTTTATAAATGAGGGCTCTAAAGAAAGAGAATTTCACGAAGACTTGACGAATTCCACTTTGACTTTAAAAATATGGATGATTTCTTTAAAAAAACGCATCGAAATATTCATATAAAATGCAACCCGCATCACATGTCAACCTACATCGGCAAATAACTCATAAACGAAGCGTTTTAGAGCCTTAAAATGTAAACTTTTGAGGCTGTAAGCCTCAAAGAAACGTTTATCACACCATAATCTACAAGATGAGACATTCTCCGATCCATTCAGTTAACTTTTCGGTTTCACGCTATAATACTATCAAGGCCACCTCAATATTTCAGCCCTTCCTGCTGGTAGCAATTTTTGTAGCGACACGCTTAGAAGGCTTAGATTCGACAATATTTACGCTTTCTGTTAACACCGTAGTTTGTGCAGTCTGACGAGGTTTATTTGCTTAATCATTAATTCAAGATTTTTTCTCCACCAACAACTAGAAGTACTATTATAGTTGCTTGATACCTATACCTATGAAGATTGTTTCTTGTGCGTGTAGTGAAACTATTCAATTAACGTTTTTTCATGGTCTGTAAGTGCTGTGTACTTAATTGTGGAAGGATGTGGGTGTTCAGTGAAGAGTGAAGACTGTGTTCGTGTTTTACCCGTACCAATGTTTTCGTTATCATTCGATGAAATTTTCAAGTCAACGGGTTCAGACACGTAGCTTTCTCAAAGTAAAAAGCTAATATTTTTGTGACTATCACGAAAAACTAAAACCTAATTGACAAAGAATATTGAATAATTACTTCAAATGTCTTGAAGTAAGTGTTGGGAATTGTTCCAAGCAAATTCTCCATGATATTGAATAAATATTTATTGAAATTTTTTTTACACATTAATTGCCTTGTTTTTTTATTTTTATTTGTAATTGTGTTAGTACATTGCAAGTTACCTTTATAGATACAAATAAAAGTATAGTAGTATAGATAGTAGTAAGTAGTATAGATTCAAATAAACACGTTTCGTTAACTACTTTCCCTCTTAGAATGAAAATAGAAGGATAGGGATGAGTGTGGGGTCTAACATGCGTGAGTTCTCGCACGGGTATATATACGCAGAGGTAGTGGGGGAAAACTCGTGCTATGGCACAACACAAAGAACAAACTTTTTAAAGTAGCTAAAGTAAAATAGCTTGAAATAAATGAAAAACAAAAATCAAAATGCGCTAACCTACAATACTACGTGAATCAATTAAAAAACAACTAAATGTAAAATTATAGAAAGAATAGTGCAAGTCACCCGACAACTGCCAACGATCGCAGTCCAAACGCATGATTTAAATGTTGGCGATATCTGGAAGTATGTACACTAACGCCCAACTGCAAACTCACATTGTAAATATAAAACCGTTTGATATTAAACTCAAGGTGTCGGTTCGTTAAGATATTAAAAATGCAAACATAGTTTGAGCAATATTCCCCTGTACCGAATTGGGCTTACTAATGCCTACTAAATTGTTTCTAATGCTAACAAGTGGTATTTAGTACTCAAAGGTGAAAACATTAGTTTGATTATTGTTTGGCTCGGAATTGTTACTTTCTCGCCTTACGAATACTTCGTAAGAAAAGAAAGTTATGTAATCGTGCGGCGGAAAACGGGGAATTTTCGCCAGAAAATCTCTTATAGCAGGGGTCTGGTGACAGAAAAGTGGATAAAACCTGTTGCTAAATTTAGAAAAAAATCCTCTATCTCGTGGTGTAGTCATAATCCATGATTTGTTGCTTCTTCATACTTCAAAATCGATTGACGGCATTCCGTCCGTCTGTCCGTCCGTCTGTCCGTCCGTCCGTCTGTCCGTCCGTCCGTCTGTCCGTCTGTGGTCAACGCTAGCGCCTAAACCGTTCGGTCGATTTTCTTCAAAATTGATATTCCCGATGGTTTTGGCTCGTCTCAAGGCCTCTTGAATTTGAAACCGATATCTTATTATTTGAGGATACTTTACATGAAGCCCATTTTGAGATTTTATGAATTAAAAAAATGGCTCCAAATTTTTTGATTATATTTTGTTGTTGAATAGTGCGAAGAACGTTGAAGGGAATGACGTAGACATCATTTTCGTTTATAGGCCCTATTTTTCGAAAATTGCAAAAAACTCTTTAAAAACTCCAAAATTGAAGATAGAGATTTTCGCTTCAGACAAAGTCGGTTGTACGAAATTAGCACTTCAAATAAGGTCATGTACCATTTTTTGGAAAAACGAAAAGTTTTTGCGTAAATTGCGATTCAAATTGACAAAAATAAATTCTCATAAACCGCTCCAAATTTTTCTTTAAATTTTCTGCACGTGTGATGGAAGGGAAGGTAAATATATAAATAAACTAGTGGTGCTATAGAATGGCACATACTTTCTCGCAGTAGTTTATTTTCCAAATGCCGATCATCCGATAAATTATGTGGAGTAAACCGTTCAATGCTGCCTTTCTTGGTCATGTTTTTTGAAAGGCATGTTTTTCGCATGTTGACAATTACCGGCTTCTTAATAAGAGAACTAATACAAGATCGTTATGACTGCAATATTAGCAGATGTTCTGCAAGTCGTTCTCGTAACGCGGTTGGTTAATGCACCTACGGGTTGAGACCTTCAGTAAGGAAGGTACCGAGTTCGATCCCCCGTGGGGAATTTTAATTTGATGAATGTGATGTTGCAAGAAAAAAAACACTGAAGAGTATAGATACTTTATTGAAAATCATTTGAAGTACTTCTACTCACGAATAGATTCAAAATAGACAAATAGACAGGACTTGTCTGTGTTTTCCCTAACTGCGTCTTTTAAACAATTTTTCAACTCTGTTATTCGATTTCTGAAGCGTATGACATGTCAAATCAACCGTTGTCTAGTATATATCTGTATGAACCAATTTATGTAAAATTATGAGCTGTTTAACGCAAAATTGTAATACAATATAACCAGAAGTCATGCAATAAACTTACAATCCCTAACGGTTCCGAAATGATGATTACTTTCTAGCCTTACGAATACTTCGTAATGCGGTTTATCGCTGCCTTGCTTGGTCATGTTTGAAAGACACGTTTTTCGCATGTTGAAAATTACCGGCTCCTAATGATAAAAGCGATAGAATTACGTTGTGACTAAAATATAAGTAATTGCGATAAATGTCCTGGAAATGTCTGTATATATTTGTTCAAATAATTAACTCTTAACAATTTTTTACTTCTCTTGTATTTGTAAAGCGTTTTGCCATCGTATCAATTGTTTCTTAATCATGCATTTACCATTTTATAGGTCGGTTCTATTCTTTCATGGTTCTGTTCGACAGTGACGGTGTTGGTGTTGCGTAGTGGTATAAGTGCCGGTTCGTTGAATTTGAGTTTCGGTTGTCGGGCCTTGGTACCGAAAAGGTTTGCTGGTATAATACACTTTTTCTGGTTTATGAAGTAGTGGAATAGCAAAAAGGACCGTATAGAAGCAGAGCGAGAAAGTATGTGCGTTGGAAGCACCACTAGTTTTTCTTGAAGTACGTAAGGACGCAGAAAATAATTCAATACTTTTTAGTAAACAAATAATTTTTCAATTTTCTCACCCCAGCAAGATGGCACCCTGACTCTCCAAAACCCACTCGGTTCTTCATAACAAATCAAGGAAAGTTAAATAATATTGCAATGAGTAGGTCTGTTCTTGCCCGATCCGGTATTTTTGCACTACTTTACTTGGCTTTCTCAAGAGTAAAAATCTTTTCTTTATTTGACTATCAAGGAAAGCGAAAAGCTAACTTCCAAGGAAGATTGAAAAATTTCTTCAAATGTTGTTTTTAAAGAAGAATGAATTGTTCCAAGAACATCTCTCTATAATGTGGAATAAACTTTAAATGGAAATTTGTTTCAAACATCAATTGCATTGTTATTTTGTTTGATATACTGTAAGTACATTAGTAGTTCCTCTCCTTTATGGAACGGATAGACAAATGGATAGGGAAAGGGTGGGATTTAACATGCGAGAGTTCTCGCACGGGTACGCTAGTTTTCTATTAATACAAAAATTACTCACCCCTTCAAAATTACTTAGGATAATCCCAAACATATAGAGTCTATTGGCGGAGACGTTAGCAGAAAAAGAGATTACAGGTTACACGTTTAAATAACATTGAAAATGCAAATTGAGAATGGTTAATTTCGCAGCCATTCCCTCCCCCTCCGTAACGCTCCATTCAAAGATATTGAAATGTAAGTGATCTTTTATACACCAAACGTTTCGAGATAGCCTGAATCATGACACATTCTATGCATCTGATTAAAATACAGAACAAAATTGCTAATATTTTTGGTTATGGAGATTTTACATACACGCCAATTATATGTGCCAAAATGTCAAAGTTCTCAATTACTTCACAATAATTAAAAGGTATCAGAAATGTTTACAAAGAGGTTTAATTAAAAATTTATCTGAAAAGGGAAATAAATACTAAAGAGCCTGCAAATCTAAAAATAATAAACGAATATTATTTTTACGAGTACATACACGAGCTACATTCTCTATAATTTAACCGTAGTAGACACCGTTCTTATGATTTTCCAGCACATTCAGAATCACGAAAAGAAATACTTCCTTAGAGATATTAATGGACATTTTATTAACACTTACTGGTGTACGCGACGGACAATTAAACTGCGCACGTCAGCATTGCGGACAGCCGCCAAAAGGGCGTAGCATTTACGCGGCGTCAGGCTACCCAACAAAGCAAATCCCCAAGCCTTATGAACTCGGGCAAGCGCAGCAGTGGGCGAGTATCCGACCAATGGAGCGGCCTAAAATCTAGCTAGAGTGAGAAAACTGAAACATCGCAATGAGAATTCAAACATAATCTTTGTATTTTTGCAAAGCAATGCGCACCCCAGCTAGCTAAAGTCATACTGACCCTCTGTTTTTCTTTGAATGTTGCAGGATTGGCCATAGATGCTCGTAAGGGAAGGAATGGTCTCACCGCAGTGGCGTAAAGATGCATTGCACTTTCCATGCGTTCACAAAACTGCACACATGAGTTCTCAGTGGGCGAGCAAGTAGCAAGCGAAGTGATGTACAGTGCGAGCGTTAGACGTCAAAGGAAGTTAGTATTCCTATACGGCGATCCGATGACAGTATTTCTACTTCCTCCCCTTTCGGCTGCGGAACATTTACCACGCTGGTACACTTGACGACGACCCGCTTTTCTTCTCGTGTCTTGTTTCCTGGTCCACGGACTTCGACCCAGCGAATGGACTTTTTTCTACGGAACTTCGGCTGCCGGCAAACGCTCCTCCGAGCCAGGGCGCTCTCCTTCGCGTCTTTTGTACGATCCACTCCTCGCCACCGGCGAGCCCACTATATTTCACTATGTTATGTGTTTAATAAATGAATCAGTGATTTGAAAAGGGAAATAAGTTCTTGTTTCATAGTTTTGAGGGAAAAAACAAAAAAAAACTATAACATTCACAGTTGGCATTTGGGACAGTTGTGTTCTACACAAAAGTTGTATAACTAGTCATTATTGATAGGTTGGGGTCCTCAGTAACATCAAAATTGCATTTCTGTGATGTACAATACCGTTTTATACCCTGGACTTATTTCCTTTATAAAATAATTATGAAATATTTAAAAATAATGTTTTTATTTCTTTATTTTGAACTTATGAAACGATATATCATCGAATAAATCTATAATGAGGTGAATTAACATATTGTGCTATTTGGACATGAAAAATACTCTTAGTAAATTAATAATCCTAGCATCTACTCATCATCAATTTTCACTTCAGTCTGTGGTTATGTCAAAACTTTTTGGTATAAATGGAGTTATTCACATGGGAAGTAATTCATTATTTTATGAATTTAGTAACATCGGTTATTTTTTTTCTGTTGATTGAAAAAACAGCTGAGCCATAAACATTCTTGAAACGCAAAGCTGAACGTGCATTCCCATTTGCCAACATGAATGAGTACTGGATAAGCCTATCAATATACTGACGTACCACGAGGTAACCAAAATGTTCTCTATCATATTTTAGCTACTTATACTCGGAAAGAGTCACACCAGGCTCACAATGAGGTCTGCCAGGACAAGCAAGAGCCTTCATTGTCTCATTAAAATACTTCAATAGTTCGACCACCAGCTTTTGAAGGTTATAATGTTTTCACTGTTTATTACTGTTGCCATGAAAGCATTTAGGAAAATTGTTATTATTAATCACTGATCATGGAATGAATCCATAAATTTCTTTGTGCCCTCTATAAGTGTATAAGAGAAATTGGTCCTGAACTAGTTTATCTTTCCCGATGATTAGAATTTTTAGTTGTCAATAGAACACATGCTTTAAGCTGAACAAGTTTAATTTTTACACTGATCTATAGCTTGAAGAATAACATAGAAAATGTATAGCTTAACACTTTTTACGAAATAAATGGACTTATTTACCATTTAAAATCACCGATTCAAATGTTTGTCTGCCATATAACTAGACTCATTTGTCTTAATACACAAAAATTACTGTTCTGAATATAATTGATTGACAATATTTATAAGTTTGTAATCTTAAAAATATTATTAATTTATAAATGATATCTTCTCTGATATTACTTGTGTACTTTTCCTCTAATTTAAAACGTACCTCTTGTTTTACTGCATCTAATTACACAGGCACACAAAGAAAAGTTGACAGATCCAAACACTTGACCCATGTTTCGCTATGTATTTCGACGCGCTGAATCCGAATCTGAAGCGACAATTGCGCCATCGCCATCCAATTTGTTTGAAATCGCGAAAAACCACCGTGAAATCGTAATTTTTGTTTTCGGGAGTTGTCAGACCCAAAGACTTGACACATGTTTCTCTACGTATGTCGACGCGCTGATTTCGAATTAAATTTATTGAAACGATAAGCTGCTTTTCTAAGTTCGTGAAACAGTGGGCATTATGATTCTCTAGTTAGTCAGAAAGTGTGAACGTCATAGGTGACGATTTTCTGATTAAAGACTTCTTCGGCGTGTTTACTTTCATTTCGGATAACTGATGACCTTTGTTTCACAATGAATGTTCTTTGATTATGGCCTGTAGCAACAATTGTAAATAAACAGGTCGTTGAAAAGATTTGATCCTCCTTTAATGTAATTTAGTTCAATACATATGCGCGAAGGTATAGAATATTATTAAAACCTCTCTATTTTCGAAAACTGGAAAAAAATATTTACTTTCTCGTGTCTCCTACGTAGTAAGACACCATAATCCTGCATGAAAATGCCTTTTCTTCGACAGAAAAGAAGGTTTATTATTTCAAATAACCGAAATAGTGGATTTTTCTTGCTCCTAATAAATTACTACAATTAAAAAATGTAATGAAGTAAGAATATCCGTTTCCAGAAACTTTGAAACAAAACTTTTTTTCTCAAAAGTCTTTCTGCCTCCGTCCTTGTGTGTACAACACTAGCGAAACCATATATAGAATTTTCGCCGTAATGAATAGGCGTATATATGAGGAAAGGGAACAGGAGACCTCTGAAAATTTCGAAAGCCTTACTTAACAAAACACTTTATTTAGGGTAAATTTGTTAAATATATGATAAAATGTCATATATAACTTATTAAGACATTTTAAAATTTACAGAAATGATAAATGTGATGAACTCATTAATTTATCTGTAGATTGTTGTTGCATCTATAATACTTGAAGACAATTTTCTCTTACTGCCTACAAATATAAAATTTGAAAAACTCAACGTTTTACCTACCAGTAAAAGTCAACACATGTGCTGTAGTCATTAACACGATCTGTTCCCCCTCCTATGTTACCCATGTTAAATTCTTAACACTGATGTCCCATTATCTTAAATTATTAGAGATATCAATTTGAATTTTTTACTGTATATTATCTGCAACATTGTTTTTGTACTTACCAACACTGAAAAGAATTGCTTGGCTGGAAACTGAAATATATTTTTTCTCGGACCTCAATTTTTTTCAGCTTGTCGACGTTTCTTTTAGTCTTGAAATCATTGAGAAGTTTATACGTGGTGCGTGTTTTGGTGAGGTTCCTGTAAGTTATGTGATGGTACCACCTGAATGTAGGTGATTCCACAATACTCCAGCAAGCTACTCTACTAATGAGAGAACAATAAATTTCAGAAACGACGACAAGCTAAATGATTTTATTTATGGTCCAACTCTCCATAAAGAATACCTAAAGAATTATTAATTTGCAGTCGTGAATTTTTGTAGGTGATAATTCTTACGACATTTGCATCATTCGCTCTTCTGTAAATAAGTCCTAAATCGACTTTTCCACAAGATGCCATTAAACAAAATGTCGAAGAAGACAAAATATAAATGTTTCTGCTGATGTGCTTAATCCGATGAGCTCCTGCCGACGGACTTGCGCAGAGATAGGACCAGCACAAAATTCCTTTTCCATCCTTTGCTATATACGAGGAAAAATTAAAGAAAATAATTTGGGAGCCATGACTGCCAATATTTCACGCAAGCCAATATTCCATGCAAAATTACAGGAAAAATACTCATATTTTCAAATTATTGTACGAAAACTTACTTTAAAATCTACCTTTGTAGAACAGATTTCAAGGGGAAAATCTCTATCTTCAATATTAAGTAGGAAGTAACCGGAAAAGTTTGAATGTTCGTAATTTTCGATAAATCAGCAATTTCAAAAGAAAATGAGACCTACTCCATTCTTTTAAGCGGCCTTTCCTCTAACCGAGTGCAAAGTTTAATTGGAAATTTGGAGCCATTCATGTGAAAATTTTGAAAATGTTGATGCTTCGTAAAAAGTGCCCTAAAAAAAGAAAATATCGGTTTCAGATTCACAGTACCTAAAGTTCGTTCAGGTCAATGGGAAAATACCAATTTTGAATTTCTAGTAATTGCCTGAACGGTTTAGTCGCTAGCGTTGAACACAGACGGACAGAAAGACATCTTGCCGTCACTAGATTTTTCGGTATCAAAGACCCACAAGTCATGGCTTCTGAGCACAGAACTTATTACAGAGAGTAGTTTACTACATATTGCAACACGATTTATCCTTTTTTTCGTAATATTGTATCGGTGCAAGATTTTGCAAGGTTTTTTTTGTCGAAATTTCACCGGTTTACGGTGCACGGTTACAATACTTTCTCTTCTTACGAAGAAAGTCTTCAGAAAAGCAGAATGTGATTTTGAGAGAGTTTGGCTACTAAATAGAGTATTAATTGAATCACAAAGGTTCGTGGGAAAAAAACATTTCGAGAGTGGAATGAAATCTCCTTGCGCCATGAACCATTTTCAGAGCTTAGAGGAGAAACGTTTCAAAACAGTCATTATAAATTAATAAATATTCAGATAATAATTTCCTGGCAATATTTCTGTGACAACCTGACTGTATTTAAAATATGGAACTACAGAGATTTGGAAATAAACATTGTGTAACAATTTTATGTGAATGAATTAGTTGATGGCGATGTAGACACCTAGTCGAGTGGACTTCGGTCTTATGTAAGAGTAAATTACGAAAACACATTCGAGACGGAACAATTTCGTCGAAAAAGCAATAAATGATAAGGCATATATTATGTTTTACAATCACAATGTCTTTTATCTTTTAATATAATTAAGAATGATATATGAGAGGTACCAAAATTATACCTTCAGGCTCCAAACAAGTTAGCGACATTTAGTGTTTGAAAATGGTGAAGGAATCTGACATTCGAGTTCGCTCAATGTGTATTCTCGTATTCTATTCCTGTAACGTCTCTCAATAACGTTGTTTAACCAATATCACCAGCTGAACTTAGAAGCTTTCAGAAAATTAAGGTAAGAAGTGAAATTGTAATATTAATATACAAAATTCGATACGATGCAATGACTGGTTCGGTAATAACACTCGTACTTATTATTTTCTCGTACACACCTACTATAAAGAAAGTTACATAATTGTGCAAAAAATTGATGTCGAGATTTTACACCTTTAGAGTAAGCCTCATGCCAAAAGTTTTTGGTTTTTATTCTTTCTTTTTCAAAACATCTGTCGGTTGTTCTGTTCATCAGTCTGTTTGTGAAACATCACTTAGGACCTAAACTGTGCACAGGATTTCCCTAAAATGGATATACTCAATAGATCTGGAAGAACTCTAGGCCCTGTGAATACGATACGCATCTTTTAGTTTTGAGGGTACTTTACATGAAGCCCTTAGAGTATTTTCGACGTTCTTAAAAAAAATCTAAATTTTCCCTTTACTTTTCTCCACGCATATTCTAAATGCGTTGATTAATATGTTATCAGTCCAAGTTTCATTAACACCTCAAAAATTTCGACGTCCAAAAATTGCAAAAGTTGAGTAATTTTGACGTCCTCCTGCAATTTTTCTCATTTTTTTTTATTTTTCTGCTGGAATAGAGTAAAGTTAAGATAAGATATAAGAAGTATTAAACAGCAAAGGATACGGTACATTAAACTGCACTTGAGTTTAATTCGGTTGCAGTGTTCACTGCTATATACTTAATAATGTAGCACATTGGGATAATATGGCAAAATTGCTTAATAATAAGACAAATGTCCGATATTCATGACATGATAATAGTATTTTTGAAAAATGCAAATGTTGACATTCTTTTCAAACCTGTACCACACCCTCAATTGTGAAGCAAGAGATTTCTATCTTCTAGATTAAGCCGCTCTTCAAAAAAGGCAACAAAAATGAAATTGAAAATTATCGGCCAATTTCTCTTTTGTCAGTTTTTTCAAAAATATTAGAGAGACTTTTTTATGTGCGAATGGAAACCTTTCTCAATAAACACGTCGCGTTTTCAAATTGCCAACATGGATTCCGGAAATCAAAATCTACGGAAACAGCCATTTTTTTCTTTTCTTAAGGATGTTGCCTCATCATTGGATCAAAACGAAGCAACTATTGGCATATTTTTAGATCTTTCAAAAGCTTTTGACGTCATTGATCATAACATTTTACTTTCAAAATTACCTTCATATGGAATCCGTGGTATTGCTCTAGATTGGCTATGTTCGTACCTTAAACTACGATCTCAGAGAGTAGAAATACCTTACTGGAATGATGGAACTTTATGTACCCACCTTTCCGGTTCTTTGCCAATTGCACGTGGAGTCCCGCAAGGATCGATTTTAGGCCCTATTCTCTTCCTATTATACGTAAATGACATGCCCTTAGTGATTCGAAACGGAAGAACAGTTCTCTTAGCGGATGATACAAATATTCTTTGCAACAAAGAAACCGTAAATAGTACAATATCAGACGTTTCAAATTGGTTCCGTAATAAAAAATTAATAGTAAATGAAAAGAAAACTGTTTCAATGCAGTTTTCCATATCAAATAAAAAATTCTGTACTCCATTGAAAATGAACGGTGTGCCATTGACTGATTTTAATGTAACAAAATTTTAGGTCTATCAATTCAGTCAAACCTCAAATGGAATGCCCACTTAAATGAATTGAACACAAAATTAAGTTCATTATGCTACGCGTTCAGAATTCTTTCAAATTCCGTCAGCCTTCATACAGCTCGTTGTGTATATTTTGCCAATGTTCACTCCCGCCTGAGATATGGCATAATATTCTGGGGGAACACATCTTATAGCTCCCAGACGTTCAGATTACAAAAAAGAATTGTACGAATAATAAGCAAATCCAACCCACGTGATTCTTGTAAGTCTCTCTTTATTAATCTAGGAATTTTACCATTACCTTGTCTCCTGATTTACGAATCAGTAGTTTTTGTCAAAAATGACTTACTTAAGGGCGGGAATATATTTTCAGCAAACGCCGATGTCTATAAGTATAACACACGACGTAATAATCATATTCACCAAGTGGCAGTATCAACAGCTCACTACAAAAATGCACATACAATTCGTGTACATTACTCTACAACACTTTGCCAGAAGACATTAAACGATTAAATTCGATAGAAAAGTTTAAGTCCCACGTAAAATCTTTTCTGCTGCATAACTGTTTCTATACAATTCGAGACTATACCGAGCATCAAAAAGTAAAGTAGCATTAATTTTAACAATGATAGTTAATGTAATTATTTATCATTTGGACTGTATAATTCTAAAGAACCTGTAACAAGTATTGTACCACAGTTTCTGGGTTGATGGCCACCATCTCGATCAGGTTTTTCGTCCAGTTTCCCTGATCCTTGAGCAAATGCTGAGATGGTCCCTTGTTTTGCTTCTGGACATAAATGTAACTTCATTATTTGTGCACGTCTTCTGAATTTACGTGGGAAATATAGTTATTCAAAATATCGTTTTTCATATTATCGCGGCAAATGTATTATTCTTTCATGAAGAACATGAGGGTTCAGGGCAGGAATTTATAGCTAATTTACCTTTGAAAATATATTTTATTATATAGGAGCGAATATTTTGTCAACAAAACTCGAAAAAAACCTCTCTTTTCTGTATTCAAAATTCGACTAGAATATGGTTTAGGATAGAGACCACAGAATTATGAAAACGTGCACAAAATTTACTTCTCCCCATAGCTCGTCACACGCAGTTTTTAACTGTTTTTGACGTAAATAAATAAATAAATAAAGGCATTCTATTTGTCAATTTTAGATCTTTAAATAATTTCACGTACACGTTTTTCAAAATATTCGTAGTTTCCACGTAATTTTGAGTTAAGCGTTAGAATAATCCCAACGTCAAAAATTCATTGTAGTGCAATTCTTGTAATTGGAGCTATACCGTCACAGTAAGTTTGCATTAGGATTAACGTCTTGACTTGCGATTCGTAGCGATCGAAAACAAATCCCTGCGAGACTAATTTTGTTTCTTAAAAACTTTTGTATGAATATTACACAAAACACTCAATTCAACGGCAGAAAGCTAAGGGCATTTATACTTATGAATTTTCAAATATCTGTATTACTGGTATACAATGCGCCCAGAAATTGAAAGAAAACTCGGCACCCTCCTGTCAAGTTTGAGGCATTTATGGTATCTTTAGAAACCCAGGAACTCGGGGAAAATCCAAAAACAATGAAAGCATTTGGAAATGGCTGGAAATGCAAATATTTGAAAGTGTATTAATAATTTCTAATGCGTGCAGAAATTGGAAGAAAACTATGCAGGGTCCGGCCTTGTGAGAGACGTCGAAGATTTCTATAGATACCCGGAAACTTGCGATATCTCCAAAAACAGTAAAACAGTTTTCGATTTTGATTGAAAAATATTAATATTTGGTTGTGTTATTCCACCCATTCTAATTCTCAGCGTCCAAACTGAATTCCCTATTCAGTACGTCACTGCTTACTACACAGCTAACGTCATGCGATAGAAAGGCTCCAAGGGAAGAAGCCAATCGCCATTAAATATTTGGTATTCACGTGTTGTGTTAGGTAACAGCAACTTCTTATATTCTTGGTACGTAGAGCACTGTTGGACTTATTCTGTGTACGTATATATTATGCTATTGCAGTATTTTTGAATTCTGTTTTTGTTAAAATATTTAATTTATTTCAGTGTATATAGTATTTTATATGTTGCTCTTGAGCAGTGTGTGAGCTATTTTTTGGGAATCCATTTTGTATTGTTGTTTTTTTCAACAGCATTTTGTTGCTGGGGGTCGTTTTTTCAATCTCCGATCGATTCGTTAAACGGTTAAAACAGGTAAGATGATTTGGGGATGTGCATTAGACAACTGTACATCCTTTTCACCACCTCTGCTATTACCAACGTCATATCACCAATTTGAGCTGTGCTGTAGTTGCCTAGTACGATTTACGCTCCCGCCAAAAGCGACCGCGTGTGTCATTCGCTTTCTTTACGAAAAAGTCAATCGAGCAGCAGAAATTCACCGAAGAATGAGCCAAATGCACGGTAAAAACGTTCAAACAAAAGAACATGTATGCTGGCTCCTGAACATTCTGGACATTTACATGGACATCTGGCTCATTCACGACAACGCCCGCCCTCACAGTGCTGGGTGTAAACAAACAAGATCTGGACAGATGGACCATGCTTGATCACTCCGCGAATAGTCCCGACTTAGTGCCGACTGAATTTCACTTCTTCCTCAGATTGAGGAATTGGCTAGGAGGCCAACGCTTCCAGACCAATGAGGAAATTCAAAGCAAAGTTCAAAACCCATCTCGCATCACTCGCGGCAACGTTCGTCGCAGAGGGGATTGGAAAACTCATCCATAAATACGACAAATTACAAAGTTCACGGCGATTGTGTAGAAAAGTAACCATTTTTGTAGTTAACTTTTGTTCTTAATATTCCTTAAATTCAAGATATGATGAAGTAAAGCATATATTTATTTTAAGAAATATAATGGCTTATTAACATGAACGGTACAAAGGGAAAATAATTATTTCTTTTCTCCTATAAAACGACATTCGCTTCATATGGCTGATTTTACCGGTGCAACGACGATATGTCACATTTAAATCGACATACAGAACGGATATATTATACCTCGTAACATGATACCCTTGGCAAAGAGGTTTATGCAACCAACAACAGGGCGTCTACCTTTACTCTTACCAAAGAGTGCGTGGGATGTTGAAGTTCTGGTCCGTGATACGGGCAAGAAATCGGTCGTAGAGACCTTCGCCAATGAGTTTACATATTTGTTTCTATTTATGCAGTTTAATGTTTTGTGTAATACGACATTCAGAACTTTTAATATTACCAAATAATCTAGATTGTTTTTTCATTTTCAACTTCTTTTGGCATGTTTCCGGGATGTAATCACAAAGATTTAACTCAACATATTCCTGGTGTGTCTTTCCTGTTCGTTCAACAACATATTCCTAATGTGTCTTTCTCTGTAAACGTCCATTAATCAAAAGATCAATTAAAGTTTCTTTAATAGCATGGCATTCGCCGGAAGAAATTCATTAAAAGCACGTACGTACTTTGCGCTTTACTAATAGTCTTTTTGCTTTGCTTACGCCTTCAGTGCAATGCATTATTAAACAACAGCATTTCGTGTCCAGCATTAATTGAACTTTACGAATATCCGGAAACCTTCCACAAACATATCTGCCTCATGAACTATCCAGCTAGTCTTCACAATGAGATCGTAAAGGCTGTTTAAAATATTTGGTAGTATTGAAAATTGTATTGAATTAATAACTGCCGAAAATTATGAGCAATTAATGATGCCTGATGCACATTACAGCAGACATATACGCGCGCGCGAAGACACACACACACACACACACACATACACACGAGGAACTTCTGGAATATATCGTCCGTGGGCTACAACTCTGGTACAGGTGTAAATATACAAGTTTTGAGTTGTGACCTTTACTTTATAAAATGTCAAAATAAAAATAATTATTGTTAATAACAGAACTCCTATGAAGACTTTTAATAGTTCTTATTCAGTAATCCATCAATTACTAAGTGTGATATCTACAACTTTACCCTCAGCCAAACCTTCAAACACGTTTATCACAAACCATCATTTTTGCGCCAGGATTGCAAAATATGAATGATATACCGAGTACTTGAGCACGTGCCATTGGTGACGCCATATAAAAGAATACGCTTCAAAAAGTAACACAATTCACAAGGTCCAAAGGTACTGACCATCAATACATACAGTTACCTGATAACCTGTGCGAATCCGTCTGTTACTCCTGTCATGCGGGGTAAGTAAAATGAAATTCGATGCGCCCTCGATCTTGCAGTGGGAAACTAACCATTTAATCGGATCCTATCTATTTATTACAAAAACAGTTAAAAACTGCGTGTGGAGCATGGGGGAGAAGTGCAATGAGTGCATGTTCTCCTGAGCTTCGAATCCCTACTCTCACTCTTACACCATATTAAGTTCAGACACGAATAAAGGCACCAACAATGTTCTTGGAAAAACATTTTAACAATAAACATTCGCTCCTGTGTAATGAAAAACCATCTGCATAGGCAACTGATCTACAGATTTTGGATGTTACTCTTCATTTGCTCCTCGTGAACGAAGTGACACACTACCGCGAGAAGAGGGAAGATGGTTATTTGAAGATACTCTTCATGAAATAACTGCGAGTATATTCCCCACTAACACCTCACAGAGCTGAAGAAAACCCGTGCATTCAGTTAAGTTACATTTATGTTCAGCATCAAAACAAGGAACCATCTCAACTTCTGCTTGATGGATCAAGCTAAATTGGACGAACATTCTAATAAAGGAAATATAAAAAACGAGCAGGGAGTTTTAAACATCTAAAAACTGTTGTTGTTTTTTTTGTAGAAATCAAGGCACCTACATAGGTTATCAAGTTCATTCGATCCATATCGCACTCGACAAGAATCGATTGATACTGTTCTTAGCAGGATCCTTCTTAAGTATTCTGGGAGAATTCCAGAAAAAAAGTGCTTATTGTGGATAGAAGGTATCTACTGTGGCATAAGGCGGGCGCACAGAGTGGAGCAGGGGGCTGTGGCCCCTTCAAAATTTTGAAAGTGGTCCCGAAGCCTTACGTAATAAAACATTGTATTTCCTTCTTAAGTGAAATCTCTAATTTTATCCTTTATTAACTGTTTGGGAAATTGTCGTACAACCTTTGGGAAAGAGGCTCTGCAATAATCTGTCAACGGGGTACATAATTCAACTTATCAATTTTATTTAATTGCATCAATAGAGTTATAATTTCGTTTTCTTTGAACAATTTTTTTATTCATTTACTAGAAAATATGTTAAATACAATTTAATATGTTGAAAAAACTTATATTAAAAATTTCAATGGCAAAGGGGGCCCAGAGATGTAGTTGCCCCCCCCCCCTTCTTGTTTTACGATGCTCACGCCCATGTACACAGTGGTGAAACGCAGCGAGTTACTGTTCCACCTTTCCAGCCCAACATTAATCGTTACGACCACATACATTGTAGATAATTCTAGATAATGTCTCATAATTTTGTAATGAAACATACAATTAAAAAAATCTATTTCAATCGACTCTTTTTCATGGAACTTTGTGTGCCAGAGCATGCAAGCAAATTTTAAATTCCCGTTTATCATGAATCTACAGAGAAAGTACAAAATTTTAACATGAAATTACTCGCCGGAAACACCGCGCTAAGTCAGTTTGTATTAATTAGAAACAAATTGAATTTTCCCGTCTCTCAGATATCATCCAAACAATCTAATCTTTGAAATAATCTAATCTACATTGGTTAATCTACATTACCGTTCAAACTATCTGCATCTATTTATTATATTATCGCTCTTTTACAAATTATTCTTGTATGGATACGAAGATACTAGATGCCCGTTCTGAATATGGTACACTTTTTTGACACTGCCACAGATTTATTCAGAGTTGAGGGACACTGTTTCCAAAAGATTTCTTGATTCATTATTCAGTAAGTATTTGGGTCTGAACAAGTATTACTTCATTAAAATAAATGATGCTGCTGCGTCTTACCTGAAGCTGATGACTCACATTCAATTATTGCGAACGACCAGTTTCAAATCCAGGCTTTCATCATCACTAATGCCACACAAGAAGGATAGTGTTCCAAGCTTTGCTCCTGCAATGGAACGGAATGTCTTGAATTTCAATTTTTCACTTAGAAGTTACTGGCTGTACATGAGTATTGATACTTGAAACATCTTCGCGATCGTCACAACAGCACTCACAAGAAAGTATTCCAAAACATCTACGCTGTCACTCGCACTAATGTCCCTTATAGAAGGGAAGACCTCAGCAATCTTCAGTTCTTTCGTCCGAAGACTCGTTGAAAATGAATTCACGTGACGGCCCCGTTATAGGAAACCCCGCAGACACAGAAGATGGCCCGATGGAAAATCGCAATGCGCCACATTCTGGCGCGAACTTCAGCTCCAGCGGCGGCCTGGGACGGCAGAGCGCGGAGCGGGCGGCCCCATATGGGCGGCGCGTCGAGCACCTGCCGCCGGCCGGCGAGCGGGCGGGACAGCGGCGGGCAGCGGGCGGCGGGCGGCGGGCAGCGGGCGAGCGGGCCGGCGCGCCGGAGCGGAGTGCGCTGGCGGCGCGGCGATCGCCAGGCGGCGGCCGGCGGCGGCGGCGGTCGCGGCGGCCGGCGGAGCGGGCGCGGCGGGGCGGGGGCGGGGGCGGGGCTGGGTGTGCCCGAGGCGCGCCGCGGGCAGGCCGCTCGGCCGGCCGACCGGCTCGCCTGCAGACGCGGACGCGGTCGCCGCGGACGCGCGCGCGACGTCCTGCGCCCGAGGAGCCGCCGTCGCCGCCCACCTGTCCGCGCCCGCACCCGCCCCGCCCTGCCGCCGGCCACAGGTCGACGGATCGGCCGCCGGCGGCGGATGCGGACGCGGATGCACGCCGCCCCGCCCACGGGATGCAGAGCGGCCGCTGGCGGACAGGCAGCAGCTCAGCAACCCCCGGCCACGGCCTCTCAGAGGACACACCACATGGTGATGAGCAGGCCAAGGATTCTCATGATCTGATGACACATCGTCTTTTCATTGGTACTTTCTAGACGTAGCTCACTTGTAAACGCATGTTTATCACGACAGGTGATAGAAATCATTGGGTCATTTTTTTTTTCAATTTTTAGGTCATTTTTTGGACCTCGCACCATTTTTGTTAATTTACGCATTTTGTTTCCTTTTCGTGTTTTTCTTAGTGAATGTTTCATGAATTTACAATGACACATTAAAACAATTTTATATAAACAAATAAAAGTTTTTATTGTATTATCAGTTCAAGACGAAGTTCACTACTGCAGTGAACTCGGTTATATCGAACTCTAAAAATTACACGGAGCTTCGGAAACTTCCTCGACCTTTCAAAATTGACTGTTGGAAGATCTAAGTTAAGGATTACATTTTCTCCTGAAATAAATACTTTGTATTAAATACAATTTTTTACAAATAAATTTTATTTAAAATTGTAAAATCTATTCAATAATTAAACATTTTTATACAAATGTGCATGAATTTTGTTATTTTCAAATCATTATATCATTTTCCTCTTATTTTTAAGTCACTTTTTTTGTCATTTTCAAAGACTTTTTAGGTCATCAGAATCCAAGCCCTGCTTAAAAGCCGTAAAAGTCGTAATAGAGGCAGTTGATTCGTGGCACTTGCATATAGAAATTTGGTGTAACAAAACGTAAATGTGCTGTATTGTTTTGACCAAGTCCCATGAACCAGCTGCCTCTCTCCAAATACACTTAAACAAATATTTCCTCCACGTAATTGATCATGAAGGTTTCTTACTCTTCACGTTCATTAAATTCTAACGAATGACGATTCTAGGCCAAACAATACGTCCAATTTCATATGAAACAAATACAGGGAAATACACAAAACAAATTAAAATATTAAATTTGAAACAAAACCACACCAAATATAGACGAAAACTTTGTTCTACAATCGGCCATACGTTACCCGATGGCAGAATACAATTTCTCTTTTCAATATCCTACATCTCTGTATTTATTGTTTAAAGAAGACAGCACTGAAGAAAACTAAACATGGTTCACTTTCGCATAAGAAACTAATGATGCTACCGAATGACACAGACTTTCTCGAATTGGTTAGTTTCCTAATATCTTTAGCCTGGGCTAGCTTTTCCGTTTTGCCGCATCCCCTTCCAGCGTTTACCTAAAGGGTGACTAAAGAGCTTTTGTTGTAACAATTTCTCAATTTTCGGTCCCCTAATAGGAGAATTCAGATATGACTTTAGGAACATTATACAGGAGTAAAACTTTATCCTATACGCAAACTTTGATTGGAAAATTTGGAGCCTTTTTTGAGAAAATGTCCTTGGAGCGTTTCGAAAAAGTACAAATTTGTGCTCATTATTCTCAGAAAATGTTTGAGTTTTCAAGAAACTTCATTAGAAATCATTTGAAGTACAATTACAATAATGTGTATCAAACGTCCGCAATTTAAATATTAACTACATGAGATATACTATTTAAAAAATACAATTGTAAAAATACTACTGTATTACATACTTACGAACATAACGTAGAAAGAATTGAATTCTGTACACAGATTTGAAGAAAAACACTGTCAAATGGACCAAATGCCTCATAATGAATTGAGTAAGAGCACGGTTCCAATTTTATAACGTCTTCACTTAGTTTAAGAAACTTTTTTTTTTCTTTTCTCATGTGAGATATAGTTGGATCTTCCCCCTTTAGTAACCAACAGTAATCTGCAACCATGTTTTTGTTCCATTTCCCTTGATATTTGCGTTCCGATTCCTTTCTTCCAATCTTTCTCCTTGCTCTTCACTCAGCATTCCTAGATTATCAGGGAAATAACCCAGATATGATTGTAACATTTAACTTTAATGCTACCCTGTTTACAAAAGATGGGTGGCAATTCTTGTTCGCGATATCTGTACTAATATTACATCGTCCCTGGTGCCAACATGTTCTTTTCACGTAGTCTAGACCCGAGTACCCCGGAAAATTTCTTTGTAAGGCCAAGGTTTTGTACAAAATCATTTAATGCACTTTGCTTGAAACGTTTAGGTTACTTTTCAACATCTTCAATTGAGAAATTACAGTCAAAAATAAGCTCGGCAATTTCTGCGTCACATTCAGATTCAGAAGAGAGACAGACCTTGTACATTTTCCGGATACTGTGGGACTGGTACATCAGGACCATGAGGAACAGATGGAAATGCAAATGGAAAATTGTTTGGATTCACAATAATACTTTTGGGATTACTGTTAAATCCCTTCACATTCACACAGACGTAGTAGTCAGTAATATGGTCTGCAGGTCGCCGGTATTGTATTGTACTTTTTTATTATGTTATTATTATTGTGATTATTGTTAATCAACTGCCACCAGGTGATATCCAATTGCAGTTCAAATAAATGTATGTATGTATGTATGACAGAAAAATAGCTACAGTAACAATTATTTGCATCGAAAACCGGTTTTAGGCAAGTTTTTTTCACTCTCACACAGGTTTTTCTTGACCATCCATTGTTCTAAGCGGTGCTGCAATTTTTTTTCGTGGACCCCCACCTGTGAAGTGTTAATAAAGAAATGGGGACTGGTATTTTGAAGAACGTCAGTGAAATTACGATGAAACATTAATGTAATAACTTTGAATATGGAGGCTTTGTATTTGTTTAGTTTTAAAACAGAAAAGCAAGGCCGATTACAAAGGAGAAATTATAGATGTCAATAATGTAGATTCTGAATATAAAGCAAAGAATCTTAATCGGCTAATCAAAACAAATTTCTTTTCACCGTCAAGGAAATATTTGACGCTCGTGAACATGACTCTTGCTGGTTGTGAAACTACCAAAATCATTGAAAAATGATGTTCTATGACGACGAAAAGAACGCCTTCAAGGGGTTAATTTCTACAACAGTGCGACATTGTACAAGTAAAATAAATGTTTGATATATAGAACTTAGAAGTTATTTTAATAAATATAGTTTAATGGAAGATTAATAATTACAATGGGAAAGCAAAATCTTTTTAAGATCAATCTTTAAAAAATCAAAATTTTCATAAGAGTTAAATGTTTCATTTTGTGAACTGAACAAATTTCCTTAGGTTTTCCTTAAATACTCTCCAAACAATATGTGTTTAATGGAACAAGACCATCATTTACGTCTGAGCACTTTGACAGATTTTGGTTTTTCTTTCAAAAATGGAAAATGTGTTGAACGTTATTCAGACAAAGATATCGACAGGACCGGGTAAGGGAGTCACCGAAAATTCCACAAAAACGCAAAGAAAGTCGGAAACAAACAAAAAAAGAAACAGAAAAACTGAAAGAAAGGGAAAAGTAGTGGAAAAGGTAGTCAAATGCCGCAAATTATCTCTCGTTGTCGTATTCGAGACTGCGGCCCACGAATATCCTATGCATCGGAAACGCGCTTGAGATAGAAACGACTTAATATTCTCGAAGACAGTAACCGTTGCTGCAAGCGGTTACACTGATAGAAACTTTCCTTGTTAGGATCACTATCGTCTGGAGCCTTTCCAGACATCAGAAATTGGAGCGTGTAATTCTGTTTGTCGATCTTCGCTGAACTCAACAACAGTCTGCTCGTGTGAGACTCATTGGACCTTACGTCCGGGCGCGAAGCGTGGCGGTAGAGTTCGCGCGAGATATCTATCCACTCGACGACTGATTGATTGATTGTTAATGACTCCGGGCACATCTGCTAAAGTTATTCCCCCACTCTTCCTCCGCTGAATGGCGAGATCCGGCGCCGACCTACCATCGGCTAGCGGGGTTTTCTCCCACCAGGTATCTTCCATCAGAGGGGCAAAGCCCCAGCTGGGACAAGCTCTAAGCTCCCGACCGGTCTCCCGACATGTGTGGTAGTGTAGTGCATGTTAGAGTAAGTGTGCGTAAGTAAGGGGTGAGGATATGACAAGGAAGAGGAAGGAAAGATCGCGTGCTTTCAGTTCCCTGTTTGTTAGAATACTGCTCCGGCATTCGCCCGGTGTTGACCGGAGAAACCACGGATAACTACGATCAGAGCAGCCGGCAGCCAGAATTCCTCCAGAGAGCGACTGAACTTGGCCTAACTGACAAGCTAGTGTCGAAAATCCTGTCACCGTCGGGACTCGAACCTAGGACCTCCCGCTCAGAGGCAATGCGGTGACTAGTTGATACCCTGAGCCACCTCTCCCGGTCGACTCGACGACCGCGAGTGAGACACTTCAGCAAGAAAGACTCTACTTCTGCGCAATAGACCCATCTAGTATACTCTGGCTGCTCAGGAAATATGGGATGACCCACTCCTGGCTAGTAATTGTAATCGTTCAGAAATTTGTTTTGTCTGCGTCAATATATGTTTCATATATTTTCTTGTGGGCTTTCTTACCCGAAATGTGAATGTAACTTTTTTGTGCGGAGGTTGCCTATCGAAAAGTTAGGAAGTCGATGTTTTTGAGACGGCATTCAGTGTAGCCGTCTCCTTCCTCTGTGACGTCTGCCGAATGCACAGCTTCCTTGCGCGAACTCTACTACGTTACAAACGAATGCATATCTATCGTCATTTGTTTATTATTTCATTGTGTGATTTGCAATTGATTTGCATTCGACATTTCCTCTTCGAGGAAACGTGTGAGTGTGAGGTTATTGTTATCGAAGAGAGTTTTTTTTAGTTCGAAGAGTTTTTAAATGCAGTGATTTGTGAGTGTATATAAAAGTGATATACAGGAATCGTCTGACACACGAGTTCTTTCGCAAAAAAACGTGGTGATTATATTTATATTCGGTGCTTCACGTACTTAAGTTAAACAAACAGTAGGGTTTGTTTTGCCTTAGTTCCTTACAACATACATTTACAAATGGTCAATATAAAACATTTCCATTACATAGTCAGAAACATATTTAACTGTGTGTCCATAGTGAGTTGTGATTATTCTGTTCTAGAATTTGTAAACCTCGTTCATTTCATTATTCTTCGACACTTAATACTGAACGAAATGAAACATTGTTTTGGGATTTTGCTATTTTCCGCTTAGTGGATACGTAGAACGTTTCTAATTTTTCTCCATCCATATTTCACACATATCTAATTTTGGCGAGCATTCTGGATGCTCGAAAGATAAATCCCAAGTGTCCAATCTATTTTTCAACCATACTTATTCTTGTGTCTTAGATGTTTTCGAATTAACTTAATTGTAGATCATTAAATGATGTTATGCCCTTTTTTAATCTCAGTAATTGTTGAATAATAACACTATAAAAGAAGGAAAGGTTTCGGTATTTCGCGTATTCCAAGCTTTAGTTATAAATGGTTGTCTTAAAAAACAAGATACCCTATGTAATATGATTTCAAATACATCCTTAAACTAAATTCATTTAAATAACACGAACTAAATAAGGTTGCCACCTTCTGGTCTTCCAGAAGGTGGCAACCTCGAGATTTTGAATTGAGGGCGGAGGCCACAAAAATTAAGTCATAATGAATGTTTTATTTTTAAATTATTTTGTTAATTATATTTTCTATGAAATAATACAAATTTTTCATATTTTTTACATTATGTAAATAAATTATTGTTACTTAGCAACGACGCATATCTTCTAGTCTTACTAGACATTGTCAAAATAACGAAAAAGTATTTTTTATTTGATTAGCTATTTTTTATAATCTGTTTTTTTAAATCTGTTCCAAGGGTATTTTTATTTGTCACAAAGATTTTAATAATTCAAATTTTTAATGGCTGTCTAAAAACTGAAATATTTGTTGAATTGTTCGTATAAACGTGAGATTTTCCATTTTAGCCCGGAGATCACTTCTGAAACACGGAGACTCCGGGCCAAACCCGAAGAGATGACTATCTTAGAACTAAATTGAATCAAAGTGTGGGAGGTAGCTGCAGAGAGCCATTTGTAAGTCGTGTTAAAATAGAAGTAGTTGTTTTGTACAACAGTTGTAGTCGTGAAAATAATTATGATTGAAGGAGGAAAAGTTAAAAACTGTGTGTAACGTATGGTAAATCTGTGGGACCGAAGTGTAAAATGAACAGAAGTACATTACAACCTCTCAAAACATTCGCAAGGTCATCCAAACATATTTGCCATGAATCGCGAAGGCGCGAAACCTCTGGCGGATCCAGAGGGACATGGGGGCCGTGGATTTTCGATTGTTACCTTTCCTTATATGGCACAATTAATTTAAATATTTATTTATATTGCAATTTTTAATTATTTAAACAATAATATTTTTATTATCAGATATACACTACAAAAATAATATGCGATATAATAAATATGTTTATTATTTAACAAAAATTTATGATGCCCTCTCCAAAATGATCGGCTGGTTCCTCCCATACGTTAAACACCATCGAGTGTACGAGGTGATGTACTATATACGTACGAGTGTACGAGGTGATCCCTATATATAGGTAGTTTTATTTATTTATTTACGTCAAAAACAGTTAAAAACTGTGTGTGACGAGCTATGGGGAGAAGTGAAATTTGTGCACGTTTTCATAATTCTGTGATATCTATCCTAAACCATATTCTAGTCGAATTTTGAATACAGAGAAAGAGAAAAAGAAAAAGAGTTGTCGCGGTATATAGTTAGTTGTCGCGGGTATATCGTTAAGACCCATATTTTTCCATCATGGTTAAGACATTTCCCGAATATTGTCTGCGGAAAGAACTGTCGAGGGATGTTCAAGTACTGGAATGATCGAACGGAGGTAGTCGCCGTAGACTTATTTATATTTTGGAGCATGGTCGATAATACTCTGATTTTCTCGTGCAGTTATCTACCCAGGACTGTCCACAAACACCATTCAATATTGGATGACAAAGGTTTCCAAATCTATTATATAATACTCAACTCCCCGAACTACCACGTGCGGGAGATATGATATGGTTACTATGAGGAATGTCCTCACTAACTATGAAAGAAAATAGATGTAAAGATTAGCACAGAAAAATGTCCTATTTGAATTCGGCACGCTAATGAATAGATCAGTCGCGGCTCGTGGTTTTATAAATGGGGAAGGCTGCAAATACATTGCATTGCACTGCCTGCATTGTATTTCTATTAATAATAAGTTTGATACAGATTGAGAACGACGCAAAATACCGTGAGATATTCCATCCTGGAGCCTGCTTCACAAAGGTTACAAGTTCCAAGTTACTAGTACTAGTAATCACAAGTACTCGTAAGTTCTGTTTCACAACGATTTTGCCGGGCCCCAGAAGACAAGACCTCATGCGCCAAGAAAGAAAAACCCAAGAATAGCGCTCCTACCGCATACTGGGAAAACTAGTTGAAACGCAATGCTACTCGCGGAGCTGCACAGTAATGCTATCTGGTGAGCCCGCCGTTCTTCAGACCCTAGGCTCCACCGAAGGCTGTCTCGCCGCAGCCTTCGTCCGCTGGTAAGCGTCTGCAGTGAATGCATGACGTCACGCCTCCTCGTTTTGTACAGGCCTTATGGGAGAATAAAGTGGGAGCCTAAACGCTTCTCTCTTCCCTGTCATCAGCTTTAAATGCGTTACGGACGGCGGTTAACGAACCGACGAAGAAAAATTTTGAAATAATTGTAACATAATACAACTCAGAATTCCTTTATTAATTAATAAATATATTTGCAAACATATTTTTAAATTTCTTTTGGACGGCGATTTCTCTAGGAGAGGCTCCACCTTACAGCCTTTAATGACGAGCCGCGACTGGAATAGATAATTGATACAATAGTAATACTGAATACATTATAGAATTTGTGCCAGAGGTATAACGTGAAATCTATAGTAGGGGACGTGAGGCAGAGAGAAACAAAAAATGTTCATTTAGTTGCAAATCCACTTTTAGATAGTTCGTGATGAGGTGGCTGACGCCCAAAAGACTGGAAGCCGCACCCCATAAAACGGAAGCACTACTCATCATGGACAAACCAGCCTACCCCAATCCAACAATTCCTGATAGGCAAGGAAAGAATAGAACGTTGCAAGAACCTTTGGTACCTAGGAATGGAGATTCACAGGAAGCTGAGTTTTGGACCCCACGTTACCGAGACGGCGGAAAAAAACACTTGGTATAGCAGCATCGCTTTCAAGATTGACACCAGGAGCCACAGCGACAAGAGGAGGCGGCTTGTTATGAATATGATGCACTCGAAAATTCTTTATGATAGATAGATAAATACTTTTATTAGCTTAAAGTGTTTTTACATAGCCACAATACAAAAATTGGTGCTGTAAGTTTATTACATACACTTTAGTACAAATTTAAAATTTACAATTGATACTCATAATGAAATTTCCCACACTTTGGGCTATGTTAAAATCATACACGGGCAGAAAGGAGATTACGGAATAGGGACCATATTTATCAATTTTTCGAATCCCTTCCAGGAGTTTAGATCTTTCATCATTACACAATTTACAGGCCCAAAAGATATGTTTGAATGTGTCGCTAGTTTCACCACACTTACAAAGATAGTATTTACAATTTTTTGGCGTATCAAACTGGAATTGAGTGAACAATGGTGACTTCTTATTCTATTGATAGATACAATAATCTTTCTTGATTGTTTATACTTACTAAATCATGGTTTGTTAGCTTTACATTCGAATTGTGCAAAAAATTTTCCTTTCTCTCTACTCATTAATTAGTCTGTCTTCATTTTCCGCTCTACATTTTTTCTTATAAGAAGCGAATATATCAAAAGCAGGAACTGGATCGTCAGACAAAACACCATTTTTAGCTGTTATCTTAACCATCCTATCTTCATTTTCATTGACAATTATGCCTTTGTGAGCAGGAATCCACACAAGTCGAATTTGCTTCCCAATACTCTCAGCATATGCTAATTTTTGTCTGACGTAAATAATGAGAGGAGAATTAATTACATTGCTCACATTGCTTCGCACCAAATGCTGAGCACTTTCTGAATCTGAAAATATGAAATATTGAGACATTTTACCTTCTACAGATTTTTCAATAGCTTCACTATATGCTTTTCTTTCTGCATACATACGTAGAGGTATAATCTACGGCTTTGTAAGATGACATGTATTCTTCATTGATACACCACGAAGCAAAACGGACTTGTGATCGATCATTTTTCAATGTTTTAGAACCATCAGTAAAAATGTACACAGCGTAATTTGTTTTTGGGAAAAGCTTATTGAATTCTCCATCCATTACATCAGAGTGAAAAATTCGTTGCCCACTAAAACTAGTGGTGCTACAAAAGCACATACTTTCCAGCGTTATTGGAAACAGTTACGCGGTACTGAAATATTGCACTTTATGCGCTACTAACATCTTAACTATTATTTGAAAACGTCCAATTCAATCAAGAAGCGAACAACTCACTGTTTCCATCGCAGTGTTGTCAGAAATATGTGAATTCTACAACTGCACACAAATAGAATACAAAAGTTTTATAAACTTGTATTGGAAAAAGAAGCCTGATACCCTGGGCAATATAGAAATGCATTCCATAGGGCCATGAATAGAGAAGAGTATTCTAAAACCATGCAACAAATACTCTGCTCACTACAAATGGTACAGCATTTGGTGGGAAAACTAAATATTTTCATGCAAATATTAACATAAATTAGACAATTATAACTCTTTTTCATACAGCTCCATCAGGTCACAACAATGACACGTAATTCATAGATATTCGAGAGCGCAAACTGAATTCCATTGTTGCAGACCCTGCATTGTCGATATTTTGAGAGCGATTAATTTTTTTACTTTTTATTTCAAATATTTCAAAATAAACAATTTCTAAAATATTAATATGTAAATGTATAACTAAAGGTCGAATATAAGAAACGAACAAAGAAATAATATACAAAATTGCAAATTCTAATTTACGACGCATCCAGCTGTCCGAAGCGCAGTAAATTTACAGCGAGCTATTATGTTTGTAACAAAATTACAAAAAAACTACTCATATTTTGAAAAACATAAGCATGACCTTATTTTAAGTTGTAGTTTTGACAAATACATTTAATTGAGAAAAAATTGTAAATTTAAAATTGTAGTTGTAAGAAACGACGAAAACGAAGCGCAGTCAATTCCGAGCAGGCTATTATGTTTGTCAGGAAATTATAGAAAAACTACTCATATTTTCAAAACATTCAACTTGACCTTATTTGAAGATCTGTTTTTGATGGCCATATTTCATTAAGAAAAACGATCGTGTCTTCACAATTGTAGTTGAAGAGAGACGCCAAAATTGTTTTAATTTTTTAAAATTTTTGCAAAATCAGGCATTTTAACGAAAATGAAACCTGCACCATTCTCTTAAGCTTCCTTTATGCTATCTCTGTTTCAATTTAATCAAACAACGTTGTGCGTTTTTAAGAAAAAATGGTTTAAAGAAAATAAAAAATTATCTATGTTTGACACAATTTTTCGAAAAACTACTTATGTTTTTTGAAAAATTGAACATGACCTTATTTGAAGACCTATTTTTTATGAACACATTTCATTAAGAAAAAAATGTATCTTCATAATTGTAGTTGTAGGAAGATGCCGAAAAAATTTTGAACTTTTTCAATTTTTAAAAATCAGAGTTTTCAACCAACATGAGATCTACGCCATTCTCTTAAATGACCTTCAGACTATCCAAAAACAAAATTTAGTCAAAATTGTTGGCGCCATTTGTTTGAAAATTTTGAAAATGTCCCAGGGGCTTCATGTAAAGTACCCTCCAAAATTAAAATATCGGTTTCAAATTCAAGGAGCCGCGAGAGCATTCAGATCGATCGGAAAGTATCAGTTTTGGAGAAAATCGGCTGAACGGTTTGGTTGCTAGCATTGTTCACAGACAGACGGACGGACAGACGTTTTGCTTTCAATTGGTTTTTCGGTATAAAAGACCCACAAAATAGGAATTCTGTCTGCACCACGTGTTAGGAGATTTTTTTTCTTAATTTAGCAACTGGAATTGTACACTTTTTCGTTACCAGAGCTCTGTAATAAGAGTTTTTCTGCCGAAAATCCGTCGTTTTTTCGCGCAGCATTACATAACTTTCCCTATACCATACGTACGTATAGTACACGGGAGAGTAAAAATCAGTTTTTGGCTTTAAAAACAAAACTTAAATTTACCAATGTATATAAAGGGAATATCTGATCTTATAATTAATTGAGTAAATGTACATCTTCATAGCACTTTAGAATCAGAGGCTTTTTGAAAATTATTCTCGTATATGTATTGATTCACCAAATTTATTATTGATTCTAAACCATTTACAATAGTGAACTTATTTAACGATATACATCTCAACACATATTTACAACATATCTCTTTCAATCTAATTTCTAACAAGGGAACTTTCGATTCCGCTAATATTACATTGGTTGAGGTGCTATTCCATAATCAGTCTCAAAGCCATATTCTGAATGTTTATTTATTTATTTATTTATTTATTTATTTATTTACGTCAAAAACAGTTAAAAACTGCGTGTGACGAGCTATGGGGAGAAGTGAATTTTGTGCACGTTTTCATAATTCTGTGGTCTCCATCCTAAACCATATTCTAGTCGAATTTTGAATACAGAAAAGAGAGATTTTTTTCGAGTTTTGTTGACAAAATATTCGCTCCTATATATGTTCCTCCTATATATGTTCTGTAACATATCAAATGTTTCAGCACAGGGGAACATCAAAAACCTTCCATACTCTATTCTAGATCTAATTAATGCAAAATAAATTAGGAATAGACAGTGGCCTAGCGCCAGGTGTGCTTAGATGCTGAGCATCCCCACGTCAAATATTAATCAAAGAAATTATGCCTAAATATTGTATCGATAAACTTACAAGTGGTCCGTTGAGCGAAGCACGTTTTGTATTAATTTTAAAAGTGATTTCCTGTGATTGAGTTCGGCGCGTTGGTACAAGCTGGTCTCTGATTGCTTGGATGTCAAAATGGTTCTAGCATCTGTCAAGAGATTGCGAAGGGCAATGACGCATGCGCAGACGGCGAGGTTCCCCCTCCCCACCTCACCCCTCTCCGA
The DNA here is from genome assembly GCA_031308135.1 of Acheta domesticus. Taxonomy (NCBI): domain Eukaryota; kingdom Metazoa; phylum Arthropoda; class Insecta; order Orthoptera; family Gryllidae; genus Acheta; species Acheta domesticus. The sequence continues at coordinate 191,385,003 of JAHLJT010008446.1, forward strand.
AAGATTCACGAGTTTCTTACGCTAGCGTACGAATGAGGTGTTTGAGCAAGAGGCGTATGAGCAAGTTGCTCGTTTATGCACGAGAGAGGAGCACACTTAACGTTGCCAGTGAAATATTTTTCACTCTCACTTGAGATTCTCTGCTTGGTCATGGGCACAAACAGGAGAAATAGTGCTGGCCTACTAATTCTTAATATCTAAGAAGATGAATTCTTCCTAAAACATTAAATATTATTTTGGTCTGAACTGTATAAATTCACAAGTGATCTCATTGCCAATCGTGCATGAGACTTAAAGCTGAGCCATTGCACAATTTGTTTTCAAGAACTCTCCTGGCATAAATCTGTTGAAGTATTCTAACATTTGTTTTGATAAAGTAGATTCTAGAGAACAATAAAGATCAGGATATGTTCAGTTGGCGTTATTGTTGAGCATCCCCAAACGCGCGAGTCACGCTACGCCACTGGCAACGCACCACGTTCTTCGCAAACAACTCAGAATCCTCATTGCTGACTTACGTTTACTTACAAGTTTGCTGGTATGGTATTTCCAATTAAGTCGACAATCTAAATTACCCTAAACATTTTACATGGTGACAACCATGCACAAAATTGTTATTAATTTTTATTCTGACATTCCTATCAAAACTTATCTTCCTATCAATATTATTCATATTTTCAAAGGCAATTAGAGCACATTTCTCCGGTGCTACTTCAAGTCCTCTCCCACACAGAGAAGGGATGATGTGATTATTGATTGAGTTTTCCAACTGCCCAACTTGGTTTATAATACCTACATTTTTTAGTTTAGAATATATTACTATGCCATCTTCAAACTATATTAGTTTGATAGACATGTCTACCACAAACTGTAACTTATATATCGCATAAAATAACAGGCTTAAGATAATACCTTGAGGGAGCCCCTTCGAAAGTGTATTTTCGATTAAATTAGACTTTGTAAAGAATATAACTTGTCGTTCACAAATTATTTTTTTTACATTTTTTGACAACTTTATTCGGTACACCCAACTCTATTACATCATTGATTACGATTTCCGGAATGACATTATCATACGCGCCCTTAATATTCACAAAAGGGCTGCTACCGGTTCCCTCTGATAAAAGTTACTTGGTACGTCCAAGGTTAAAATGCATACATTATTTATACAAGACTTCCCCTTTCGAAAGCCAAATTGAGTTTTGGATAATACCCCATTATTTTCGCACCACCATTCAAGGCGTTCCTTTAACATTCTCTCCATTACTTTAAGCAAGCTCGAGGCCAGAGAGATAGGTCTAACCTTGTCTCCTGTACTTTTAGGTATAAAAGAACTAGATATTTCGTCCAGTGGTCTGGGAATGCCTTACTATGCAAAATATCGTTGAACAGGTCTAAAAGCGAGGGATTTTCACTCAGGGAATGTAACAATGATTTCATAATTTATTTTATCTAACCCTGGAGATGATTTCATGTTTACGTTATTCGGAGAATATTCTGGCTCTTCAAAAGAGAAGGGGTTTTCTAGAAAAGAAAAGTCACTCCCTACATTCTCTTTGAAGATTCGATTTCCCTTCGGAAATCGCCAAAGTTGGCAGAGCAAACTACGGTCGACTTTGACACAATTTCCGGAAAACTAACAATCTGTTGAAAAAAACGCGTTTCACCAGTGAATTCGCCATGACATTCCGGGTTAGGTCGCTGATTTTCAGAAGATTCGAGTTCCCTTCGGAAATCGCCAAATTCATAAGGGGGAAATCGTCAATTCATATCGTTTTTTTTTTTGCTCGCACTAAAAAATGGCCTTTTCTGCAAAACTACGCAAACTATTTCTATTCACGAAGCAAAATTCTCTTTCAAAATTTAATATCGAGTTAGAAAATGCCATTATTTACCGCATTTGAACGAGAAATGAACCCTGAGAGGCATTTGGAGTTACTTTACATGAAGGCCCCCGGATATTTTCAAAATTCTCTCAAAAACCGCTCCAAATTTTTTCTTTAGATTTCTTGTAAAAATGGAGTAAATACATATAAAGATGGGATAGGTCCGATGTTTACGGTGAACTCTGAATTTTCGAAAATTGCAAAATTTTGAAATTTTTTCGGCGTCTTCCTACAACTACAAAATTGAAGATAGAGATTTTTCCTTCAATGAAATTTGTTCTCCATAATTAATTCTTTTATTAAGATCCTGTATATTGTTTGAAACTTTTACTAGTATTCGCACAACATTGCGTACAATATGTGCAATTTAAAAAGTAACAAAAACAAGAATTTCTCAAAAACGGCTCTAATTTTTTCTTTAAATTTTTAGTAAGGATAGTGCCTAATGTACTCTATGAGATGACGCCATATTGCTCTATTCTATTTTTTTCAAAAATTACAAAAATTATTTTTGACTTCTTTCACGTCGCTAATATTTATATTAATGGCGATTTGTTCACATAATTGCATTTATGAGCACACGTGCTTTAAATATTGTCATAATTTTTCCCGAAAACTCAAAAGTTTTGTGTGAAAGCGAACTCAAAATTCCGCATTTTTCTGAAACACTCAATCGCCATTTTCTAAAAACACCGCACAAAATTTTTTTCTTCAAACTTTTCGTGCATGTAGTGTTAATTGCACTCATCAGATGACATAAGTCTCTTTTTGTGTTTTTTAAATTACACAAATGTATTGTTTTGTACATATGTCTCACGCCGTTAATATTCACATTTCGAGCGATTTGTAAACACTATTGCATTTGTGAGTGGAAGTGCTTCAAATGACTTCCAATCAAGTTTTTCGAAATTCAAAAATTTTCTATGAGAAAAAAGATTCAAATTTGGCACTTACGGGAGGGTGGGACACAGTGAATCAAAAATTACATTTTTGTAAATTTCTTGTCTAATGTAATTTTTTAAAAATATTACTAAGGTACCATTTAAAAGTATATTCTTTGTGTAACACTTTGACATATTGTAATTAATTTTTGCCCAAGGAAAATTAAACAGTAAGGAGAACACAAAATCCTTGCAACTGTCTCAGTGTGTACCACACACGGTACACAGAGAAACAACTATTTGTTCGTCATTTATTTTTATTGTACAAGCTGCAACAGAGCATGAAATACAAAATAATAATAGAATAATTAAAAACAAAAACCAACTTATCGAATATTACATCTTCAAAATTACTGGAAATTGTTTCAATCCTCCAGTCTTTTTGTAGCCATGGGCAGTGGAGCAGGTAAAATTGATGTAATGTCTTTAATGTTTGCACAAGCTACATCCTCAACATTTGGGGCCACAAATTCACTTATCTTCTTACACCTTCATAGACTTTGAACACTTTGAACTTAGACACTTTGAACATACAGTGTCACAGGCTAAAAGCCTGTCTGATGAGTCCTGAACTAGGACGAAACCCTTTTACTACCCAAACTGATCATCCTTTGCGCCTCTGCGCTAGGGTCACCCTGCACGCACACTTGTGCGGTAGGTGGATACGGCACCACGCCGCTATACCCCTTTTTCTCGAATGAGAAAAGATGAGAGCAGTTGAAAGTAACACCCCTCTTCTAAGTGCACTGGTCGTTGACCGAGTGAGTATAGGCCACGAGGCCTACTTTCCGGGTCAATTTCGCCTTGTGTTCGGCTCTTCAGACGCGGACTTGAACCCTGTGACTGACATTCTTCACACTTAACACGTGTGTTGGCATTGCTGCGTAGAACATGCTTCACGGCTAGCTGCCGTTGAGTAGCGTTCTTGCACGAGGTAGTCTCTTCCTCTGTGCAACACCGTCGCTGCCTTGCTCGGTGCAACATTATTGCATAAACGAAGCTTATTTGGCGCATCGGGTGTACGAACCTACAGAGCCTATTGTTCATACAGCGTCACAGGACTGTCTGATGAGTCCTGAACTAGGATGAAACGCTTTTACTGCCCTAACTGCTCATCCTTTGCGCCAAGTAAGCTACGGTTACGCAACGATGTTGCACCGAGCAAGGCAGCGACGGTGTTGCACAGAGGAAGAGGACTACCTCGTGCAAGAACGCTACTTAACGGCAGCTAGCCGTGAAGCATGTTCTAAGACACTTTGTAGTCACAGTCTGTATCTTTTGGTGCCAACACTTTTGCAACGTAGTAAAGATTATTTGGAAATTTCACCAGAACAAAGTCACCTGGTTCAGGATCTTTTTTGAGTTTAAAAAGCTCAATTTTCTCATTTGAATTATGGTTTTCTCCATAGTCACTACATTCTTCATTTTCTAAATCATCAATGCAATCTCTCTTTTGCTCGCCCTCTCCTTTATGTTGAAATGAAGTTTCCTTCTCTTCGACGCTCCTGAAGCAGCACTTATAAATACTTTAACATACATTTTCAAATATAAAGTAGTATATTAAATATAAAACAGATTAATTTGCTACTCATTTTAAATTCAATGGTACATAATAAAACAGTGCTTCAATGTGTACCACGTGGGCCTGTTTCACTGTGTACCATTGCACCTTCAAATCAAAACCTGTTGCCTGATTTAAACTAGCAGCTTTAGAAATGCGAAAAATGGTGGAATCATTCCTACTAGTACATACAATAAGTATGACATTTCAAATTCTTTATACTTACATTATCGTTTGTGTAATGAGGGTCCAAACAGAAAACAAAACGTAACTCCGAGTCTTCCAAATACGAAATTATCTCGTAACCCCCGTAACACCCGCGCAACTCCAAAAATCGTCAATACAAAAAAAGAAAGAACAAATGACGACAAATCTCCTGCACTACTAAACCTGACGAAAAGGAGTACAATTTTCAAAAGATAGTCGTTGTTGCCCTGTGTACTCTCTCCTACAGTAACGCTTAACCGCCATTTTCTTAAAAACGATTGCAAATTTTTGAATGGAAATTGCCATTTAGGACAAGATTTTACTCTTTAATATTCTTAATGTAATTTTTAGGTTCCACTATTTGTAAACCGAAAAATTGAGAAAAAAACTTATTTGGGCAGCGATAGATGGCAGCTGGCAAAAGTGTTTGACAAGACAGATGAGCTAGGCCTCACCAAAGAAATTAGAAAACAAACTAGTACGCGAAAGTCTGTGCCATTCTGTAGCACCACTAGTTTAAATGGGACTCTACATTTCTTCCAACAATAGGTGCAATAATATGCAGGAATGCAATGATATATACCGTATGTTAATGTTTTGATAGTAATTTGAGTAGAAAATTATTCTTTCTGATATATGATTTACAGTTAAACGAACAATATTTCCCGTAGCAACCCTTGCAATTGGGGACTTCGGGGAAGGTGGCCTTGACGGTTCCAGGACTTTTTCGGGGAAAGGGGAGAATGGGGGTTTATTTCCAATGTCTTTGGGGGATAGAGACGTAACTATACTTAGGTTTTTATTTCTTGGCGCATGAGGGCCTGTCTTCACGATGGAATATCTCACGTCATTCTCGGTCGTGCCGCTAGATGTCGCCTGATGCGCCCTAGCACTGCTCAATACGGACGCGATCATGCGACATCTAACGGCACGACCGAGAAAGACGCGAAATGCCGTGAGATATTCCATTGTGAAGACAGGCCCTCACGCGCCAAGAAATAAAAACCCAAGTATACATCAATCCATGGCCTTGCCACAACGGACACAGGAACAAATATCAATATTAACGATCAGAATGAAAGACTTTTCCACCAATTCTTCAGAATTGAACTTTTCTTCTACTGGTTTAAATTCCAAAGCATCGATCCATAATGCCGCAAAACACTGAAGGCACTTCGTCGGCTCTTGCACACGTCTGCAAATGTGCATTGCTCCCTATGGGGGTGATCCCTGCAAGCCTCTTTTCATTGAGTTGGGAATCCTACCATTGCCTTGTCTATTAATTTACGAATCTGTAATATTTGTCAAAAATGACCTACTTAACGGAGGGAACATATTTTCATGCAATATTGATAATTATAATTACAACACACGCCGTAGAAATCACGTGCATCAAGTGCCAGAATCAACAGCTCACTACAAGAAATCCGCATGCAATACACGTACGTTACTTTACAACGCATTGCCAGATGACATTAAACAATTAAAATCGGCACACAAATTTCAGTTAAAAGTAAAATATGTTCTGCTGCATAACTGTTTCTATATAATTAGAGATTATACTGATCATCAAAAAGAAAAATAATGTTTATTTTAACAAAACAACGATATATAATGAATTAGTTTACATTTGTATTGTATAATTTTTAAACAAGTGGTGCTACAGAATGGCACAGACTTTCCCGTATTAGTTTTCTATTTTCCTGGGTCTTCGCTAGCTATTCGGAATTGCCACATACTCTTTCTTGCCAGCTACCATCTATCATCGCCAAAAGTACATTTTTTTGTCATTTTCTTAATTTTTCGGCTTCCTATTGGTAGAACAGAAACATTAATTTTAGAATATTAAAGAACACAAAAACCTAGCCGTAAATGGCAATTTTCATTTAAAAATTATGTGCCGTTTAAGAGAAAAATGGCGTTTTAGCACTACTAAAAATGCGACATTTGAAGCTCATTTTCACAGAAAATTTTTGAGTTTTCAAAATACTTTATTTGAAGTTATTTGAAGCACTTGCACTCACAAATATAATCATCTTTACAAATTGCGGATAATGTGCATATTAAAGATGTGAGAGATCTTTCAAAAAATTTACATTTATATAATTTTTGAAAAAAACAAAAAAAAAACTCAAAATAAACTTCACGCTATACTAATGAGTGTAATTAGCACTATCCGTTACAAAAGTTTCAAGAAAAAAATGGCAGTCATATACGAGAAAATGACGTTTGAGCATTTCTGAAAATGCCGAAATTTGAGCTACTTTTCACAGAAAACGGTAGTGTTTTCGAGAAACTTTACTTGACATTATTTAAAGCATATATACTCGTAAATATAATAATGTAAAAAAATCGCCGATAATGTAAATATTAACGACGTGAGAGACAAGTAAAAAAATTTACATTTTTGTAATTTTTGAAAAAACCAACCGATAGACCAAAATGGCTTTATGTCATTGATAGAGTACATTTACCACTATCCCTATCAAAAGTTTAAAGAAAAAATTTGGAGCCGTTTTTGAGAAAATTTTGTTTTTGTAATTTTTTAAAATTGCACATATTGCACGCAATATTGCACGAAAACTACCAAAATTGTGAAAAACATTTACATGACCTTTATTAAAGAACTCAATATGCAGAACAAATTTTATTTGAAGAAAAAATCTCTATCTTCACTTTTGTAGTTGGAGAAGACGCCGAAAAAAATTCAAACTTTCACAATTTTCGAAAATTCAGAGCTGTACGTGAAAATCGGACCTATGCCATGTTAAAAAGTGTATTTTCCTCTATTCATACAAGAAATTTAAAGAAAAAATTTGGAGCTGTTTTTGAGAAAATGTTGAAAATCCCCGGGGGCTTCATATAAAGTACCCCCAAATTTTACAGAATCTTTTTCAAAAATCACAAAGCTTCGACTAGAATCAGATCGACTGGGGAATATCAATTTTGAAGAAAATCGACCCAACGGTTTAGGCGCTAGCGTTGACCACAGACGGACAGACGGACGGAATGTCGTCAATCGATTTTAAGTATAAAGAAGCAACAAATCATGGATTTTGACCACACCACGAGATAGAGGATTTTTCCCCCTTAATTTAGCAACTGGTTTTATCCACTTATTCGTTTTCACGGCCCGGCAATTAATTTTTTTCCGCCGAAAATTGGCCATTTTTTCGCGCAGCATTACATAACTTTCCCTATACTACGTATATCACTCCGTGTATACGTACGTATACGGGAAAGTAAAAAAGACTTAATACGCCTGTAACAAGAAATGTACTTCAGCTTCCGGGCTAATGGCCCCCATCCCGAGCAGGTTTTTGTCCAGTTTCCCTGATCCATTGCGCAAATGCTGAGATGGCCCCTTGTTTTGCTTCTGGACATCTGTGTAGCTTCACTATGCGTACGTTTTGTTGAGCACTCATTGCTTGTAGTGGTAGGAGTAGAGCTGAGGGTGAGATTTTGTTAGCAATGCAGAAAAATTAAATCTACCGTTCGTTTACCGTTGCAAATTTGTTTTCAGGAACGAAAATGTCTAGGTTTTCAAATGTTTTGACCTCGCACTTTTTAAAAAAAATTATTATTCTTTGGTTTGTTTTTTTAAACCTTTTTCATCTTTCAATTATCGTAATTATAGTTAAAACGTTGGGAAGGGATTCCAGAACTCAAGAACCCCTGCGAAGATAATCTCCTCCATACGTCACATAGAGCTTTTACTATTTTTGACCAAATAAATCAAATCTTAAATACAACGGGGATGACGTCAGCGAACAAATGCAAATTGCACTCCGCTCATAACCAAGTTTACGATATAACTCCAAAAAGATTAAAATTGCCTTTATTTCGCGCAAAATTGCATGAAAACTACTTAAATTTTTAAAAAGATTGATCACGGCCTTAGTTCAAGATGTCATTAAATAACAGATTTCATTAAAGAAAAAATCTCTATCTTCAATATTTTTATTGTAGGAAGACTCCTCAAATAATTGCACTTTTGCTTGCAATTTGCAATTTTCGAAAAATCTGGCATTTTAACGAACATGGGAGCCAGCTCCATTTTCTTAAGCGTTCTTTACGCTATGCGAGGACGAAGTTTATTTAAATAATTTTGAATCATTTTCGAAAAAATTTAAAATTTCCGTTTAAAACTCCCAAAGCCTCGAACCCGTTCAGATCGATCGGGGAATATCAATTTTAGAGAAAATCGACTGAATGGTTTGGGTTAGCGTTGACCACAGATGGACAGACAGTTTTGTCGTTAATCATTTTTCGGTATCAAGGACCCACAGAACATGGATTCTGGCCACACCGTGTTTTAGAGAAAGTAATTTGCTGTACAAGTACATAGCAATAGGATTTATCCACTTCTTCGTTACCAGGACCTAGTAATAAGAGGTTTTCTGCCGAAAATTCGGAGTTTTCCGGCGCACGATTATATAACTTTTTCTTCTTACAAAGTGCAAGAAAGTAAAAAATCATATGTAGGCGCTAGTGTTGTTCACAGACGGGCGTTTTGAAAAGAAAGAAGAAAACTTTTTCGGCATCAGTGGGCCCCAAAACTTAATTTCGGTTGAAATTTCGAAATCGATTTTCCGAAGAATTACAAACTTTCCCTTTACTACGTATATTACTTCGTACATACGTATGTGTACGTGAAAGTAAAATAAAACGATTTAAATTTCTAGAAAACTAAAAATATTTCAAACAGTGTCTCTCAGCATATTAGCTGCCCCATGATTACGCACTTTTGAGAGAAAATTGCATTTCGATATCGTGAACCGTTTAGAAGTGGTGACCCATAGTTAATGGGGCTCCTGCAAATAGGAACAGGATTTATTCACTTTTTTCGTTACTACTGCCTGACAATAACAGTTTTTCTGTCGAAAATTCGCCATTTTCTTGAGCACAATTACAAAACTTCCTCTTCCAAGGGTAAGGGCGAGAAAGTAACAATGGATTCAAAAGAGCGACCGCTGGTATTGTTTACAGTTACAACTGTAATCCCCAAACTGCAGCCCGCATAGTCATTTCATGTGGTCCAAACTGTTTCATGTTCCTGCAATGACAGAATGTGGAAATTGGGACATCAGGTGGTAATGGGAATGAGAGAATTGGGAGAAAATCAGTGGAGGAGGTAAGAGAGGTTGAAAAAATTAAGGAAGGTAAGAGGGGTAGGATTTTGGCACGCGACTCCTTGGGGTTCGAATTCATGGAGTACTGTGCCAGCTTGCAACAGAGGGTATGTTTTGAAACAAAGTTGTGGTGAAGGTCTGGCAGGAGAAGATTTTGAAAGAGAAGAAATCAAGTTCAAAAAGAATAATTAGTATTAGAAGTATTACCCTATAGATGGGTTTAACAAAATTATGGCTACTGCATATTAGGAGAAACTGGAAAGAAGTGCATTGGGTAGTCAAATATTTATCCATAACAAGGAGGTAGAATATTTGAAGTAATTACCACATCATTGACTAAACAAGTCATTTAATAGTATTTTTGCACAAACACTTTACCAATACAAACTATATCAAAGGCACAAATGTTTATATTTAACAAATGTCATTTCAGAAATCTGAGTTTCTTTTGAATATAAATATAACTCCATCACAATTTTTAGCCACTTCTATACTCCATCTGTCAGTAAAAAAGAGAGTATTTAATTTTGTAAAGCCTTGCTGAACTATCAAGTAAGAAAATTTGTAATTTCCTATGTATTTTACTGATACCACTTTATAATCAAAATAAAATCCCTTACAAAATTCATGTTTGAATGGTTATTTAATATAAATATAAAAACAAAAGTAAAGTATCTCCTTGTAAAATGTATGAAGAAGAATTTGGATCCATAAGAATGAGAACAGGTGGCTATTATACTGAATTCTATTTCTTACACTAACCACAAATATGAGCACAACACAACTCAGATCCGTAATTACAGAAAATACATATTTTCAGTTTGAAAGTAATAAGCAAAAGTTATATATCATAAATAAAAATGAAAAATAAACTTGTGAAGTGAAAATATATAAAAGGCATATGTCACATTCATACAAATAGCTTTCGTTCTCAAACATTTACTTGTAAGTAAATTTGATTTGGTCCAAGTTCACTTTGAGAAATTCAGGTTAAAATATTGAAGTCAGTGTAGTCTTGTATCATCAGCAAGAATCTAGTCCCATTTTCATGTTTCAATTTTGTTCCCAAATGTTTATAGATATTTAAGAGACATATTACCTTTACCATCCTCAAACCCAAAAAGTAATTTCTAAATCTATATTTAATTATCCAAAAATACATAGTTTTTAGATTCTAAAGAAGAATTTAAAATACTTGTATTGATGGTAAACTGTAGCATGTTTAAACTAGAACAATAAAATCATCTCAACATATATAAAGAACAGATCTCAACATTTGTTGCCTTTATATCACAGCCAAAAAATGTATTAAAAAAATTTCTATAGGTATACAGAACATTGATGCTAACACATTGCATTTAAAATGCAATGTCTTGCAATATATAATCACGATACATAATATTTCATTATCCAGAATGTAATGCATATGATCCAGTCTTAAAAATTGTATCCAGCATTCAAAATCACTTCATTCAAGCGAAGTAAATCATCACTGCATATATGAAATACAATGTATCTTTGCACAGAACTAGCATTCAACACTTAATATTAAAAACACAAAAAACACATAAATTATAAATCTGAAGAACCTATTTATTCATTAACTTGGAGTATGTAGGTATCACATCTTCAGATATTCTTAAAGCGGATACACGATCAGGAAAGTCTCGCTTGATGCAAGTAAAGAGATGTTCTGCCAGCAATAAAGCATCTGTACACACAAAAAAACAGAACTTATGAAATATTATATTATGTGTCAAGTTAAGAAACAATATAATATACATCTATATTATAAACCCTGCAAAGTGTATTGTGAAAGGTATCTTGATAGAGGGACACAGGCAAGTGAAATGAAATCTATACAGTTAATTCTCGATATAAAGAGCTAGTTTGATGTACAAGGGTCCTTCCAGACGTTGTAAGCAACTATATTACATCAGCCACTAGAGCAGGAATAAAAATTCATTACATCTGATTGAAATTCACTGTAAGTTCTTCGCAAACCTAATACTAAATTGGTTCCCTGTACAGGAACCATTTAGTAGGGGCAATTGAAACAAGCTGCTTATTAGACATAAGAAAACGATGCACATTAGCTCACAGCTAATGATTACGGGTGGGAACAGTGCTGTGTTAATGCACGGGTCTAGGCCCCCAATGTTCAGGGGCACCAGATAGTTCTTAAAAAAATTATTAATACTAAATTTTTCAAAAGATTATATAAAAAATGTATAAAAATGTGATAAATGATTAAACTATTGCAAACAATTGGCATAATGGAGTAATGTATCTCTCATTATTGGATAATATTTATAAAATGGAATGTTGCTGGTTGATACATTTCAATTTTATACCGTACAACTGATTATAAAATTAAAATTATTTAATTCGTAGTCTTTCTCAGTGTAATTATAAATCTGTTATTTCTACTTATACATAATGCTAATTTTTTTTGTTTGAATCATGTTAAACTGAAACACTTAAGAAATTCAATATATATTAAAAAAATTACAAAATACAATGTGAATAGATAGGATTTTCTGTATATTTCAGCATCGATATTGGGAAGGGGGAAATAGGTGAAAGTAAGAATCGGAAAATTCCTCCGAATTGCAAAAACAGAGCAACCTCCTGAGAAATATTTAAAATAGGTACAGTGGCTTTTCCTTGTTGTTATTGTTTGAATTCCAGAGGGAAATTAAACATTTATTAAATAATTAGAAATTTGACTGATCTGGAAATATTGGAGTGGGAGTTACAACACTTAAAAGTAATAGTAGCTAGAATAACACATCAATAGCAGTGTGCCAGGAAGTCTCTCTGCACTGTGCCAAGTCAGGGATCCCTTTAAAAATGATTGATTTTTATTTGGATTGATATTTACATTGGTAACAAACAGATTGCTGGAAAACAAATGAAGGGAACAACACTTCAAGCATCTGTTACATCACCATAATCATGTGGTGAATGTGGCATTTAAGTTTTCTTTCATTATTGTACAACTTGCAGCTCATGCTACCAACATAATTTTGGTTGCAAACACTCTCACCAGCCTGATGTAACTGTGGAGACACTTTCCTGGTGCTCTGTATAATGTAACATCCATATAAACCATAAAACAGCAAAACCATGATTTCAAGGCATTTCATCAGAAATTTCTATTCATTAGGAAAACCAACACTGATGAACATTTACTATACGTATTTTAAAAAATAAAGCATGACAGTGCATCCACTTGTGAGGTGATAGACAGAACCTTCATCATTGTTCTGCATTTATTTTGCACACACTTTTTATACTAGAAATTGTAGAGAAACACACATTAAATTTTCTCCAGTTCAAATCTTAAATTTTTTCAAATCCCTCGAATCTTTCCACGCCTTTGCTACATACTGCCCTTCCCCGTACATTAGGAAAAAAATTAAAGAAACAATTTGGAGAGGTTTTTGAGAAAATGTTTAAAAATTGCCTATATTTCAAGCACAAACACCTCTTACTTTCGAAAATTATACATGACCTTATTTGTATATCTGATTCTGATTTTGAAATATCATTAAGGAAAACTTATCTATCTTCATATATACCTTGATTTTCGTAACTGTGCCCCTGACAGAAATCAACTGTTGATGGTTTCATCCAACCAGGAGCTTGAATGTCACCATAGGGACATCGCTGTCGCGAAATGTAAGCTCCCGATTGGATGGCAGTGAAACAGCTGATTCCTGTCAGGGGCAATGTTACAAAAATCACAGTGTAGTCTTCTGTAGATGTAAGAAGATACCGAAAAAATTTTGAACTTGCAACTTTCAAAAATTCAGGAAGTTTAATGAAAATGCAACCTATAGCATTTCTTTAAGCATCTTTTGCTCTACTCAAGGAAGAAATTTGGAAATATTGTGAAAATTTTGAAAATATTAAGATTTCATATTAAGTGCACCCAAAAATCAAAATATCCATTTCAAATTCAAGGTATCAGCTGGACAGGCATTTGCCACAATCCAATTTCGCTGTATCACAGACCCCATCCAAACAGTGATTCTGACTTCAAAATGTGTCGGAGGAACTAATTTACTAATATAGGAACAAGATTTATCCAAGTTTTTGTTACCAGGGTCCAGTAATAAGAATTTTGCTGCCAAAAAATCACCATTTTCCCCTGCAGCATTACAATATTTTCTCTATATCGTGTTAACAGTATGCAAGAAAGTGAAATAAAATATTATATAAACCTAACTAGCAATTTACTCATAGAATATCAAATATAAATCGATGAGTAATAAGAATTTGATTTTTAGTAAAAAATAGACCCATGGCTTCACTGTCCCTGACCACCCTTACCACTGAGAGGGAGCACTCAGAAGAGCCAAATCCTCATATGTAATGAGCTGCACAAAAGATCTCATTTTGTGGATTATGACATGAGAATCACAATATGAGATTTTTGGCATTGAAAACCACATTTTAAAGCCCTAGAATGCACCTTTTACAATATGAACAATCAATATGTCAGGACACAGACTGTCAAGCCTGAATCAAACAAGTTTTTTTCCACATAAGTTCAATTTGTCAATTCTGCATGGATGTGGTTTTATCAAGATATGGTGTAATAGTAGAAACAGCAAATCAAAGTTCTTTACTTATATTTAGCTTTCATTGTTACTTTGACTTCACGGCTGCCATAGCTTGAAAGTGTACCTTGCAGAAGTATATACAGTTGATTCTAGTGCAGCAAAATACTTTAACAGCACAAACTGAAAGTTTCAATATCTTTATTTGATCTTATTTATCAATTATTTTCAATTATTTGGTGTGTACATTTTTCATTAGTAACTTCTCTACAACCTTCTCCAGAGTTCCTGCTCGCCAACTTGATTCTGCATTGCCCACTATCTCAATCCAGTCATTGCAGTAGTGTCTGGTCAACAACATCTCGATCAGAGGTTTGAATTTTTCTTTGTTTGAGGCATGATCTTAATCACGGCATTCAACATATTGTCCTTGTTTTTTTTAATAAATTACTCACAGTTGATTTGTTTAGTTCATATCTCTGACAGACTTCTCATGTACGGAATCCAAAGTTAAATTTCGCTAATAATATCAGCCTTATCTTAAAAAGTAAACACCTTGCGCCACGACATTACAACTGAAGACTATGTTGACACCAAAGTTAGCACCGCAAATGTTTTTTCTGCTCAAGATAATCTCTCTCGTATATGCACTAACTGTCCAACTCTTTGAAGGCCCTTTTACTTGCCATAATAACATACATGCTTCCAGTAGAGAAATGATGCAAGTGGCTAATGAAACCAATCGCTTTTCTGTACAGCGTGGTGTGTGTGGGGCTGTGGCAGTCGCGTGCTTCCTGTCGCCTACATAGAACACCACATGCTTTGTCACATGGAATCTCCAGTAACATCAAGTTTGAAGCTGAAGATAGCAGACATGCATCACCATCTCCAGTTCTAGCCCACGTAGGACACAGTCTCTGTTTCCACAGTGAAATTGAGTGGCATAAGGTCTTCAGTAAGGTCCACATTGAGTGGCCACTACCTCTACCTCAGGGGAGCCTTCTTCAATGATGACCTTTGGCTAATGATTTTTTTTTTCAAGCACCCAACTGTTGGAATTTGTGGCACTGAGCTGAGGTGACATATTCTTTTCCACTAAGGAATTAATTTCCACGATGTTGCATTTACTAAGTTCACTATGGCCAAGGTTCAGAGTTCACTATAACCAAATCTTCTTGTGCTTATTTTTAATGCAAGTGAAATGGGACTAAGTTCACTATAACCAAGAGATCACTATATCCGAGATCATTATAACTGAAGTAGACTGTAGATGGAAAAGGAATCAGGATCTTTGAGGAGTTTCAACATTTCCTCTTCAATGATATATCAATAGTATGAATGAAGAGTTGCTGTTGCTCTTTCATAAGTAGATATGATGACCCAGGATTTCAGATCCAATGAAATTGCTCAAAATTACTAAAAACTTCTTCCAAGTGAAATTTCAGTACTCAAGATGATGACAAAACTGGGCTGTAATCTCAATTGGTAGTATTGGGTTTGGTGCCACAGAAGTGACATTATCCTATTTCAACCTCAAACTGAGACGGAATACATTCAAACTAAGACCATCCATGTTCCATCAAGACCAACCACAATGAAATAAAGACCAACCACAATGAAATAAAGACCAACCACAATGAAATAAAGACCAACCACAATGAAATAAAGACCAACCACAATGAAATAAAGACCAACCACAATGAAATAAAGACCAACCACAATCAAAAAGAGACCATTTGCAACCAAATAGACAATCACTTTCCAACTGGGAACATAAACATTCATGTTCACACCCAGCACCTACCATTTTAGTATAAACAAGGATAAACATGAAATAATGCAAAGATGAAACTTTTCAGCATTTATTGGTTAATTGAACCATTGAAAAACAAATTTGAGCTTCTGTTTACAGCATTTCATGAATAAGTGGGATGTTCTTTAACAATTCGTCTCGTTGGGTAGAAACGCAATTCCACGTGCTTTCAAATGAGCTTCTTTAAGAATTTGCTTTGTTGAACTGATTAAATGCTCAAGAAAATGACAAAAAATATCTAAAATTTTTTTTATCTACTGTGATATATATAAAAAACATTTATTTATATAAAATTTTATCTACTGTATTGTACTACCACTGGAGAAATAGGTACTTTTCAATTGTTGAGCTATCAAATCATTTAACATCATTGATATTAGTAGATTGATCATTGATAGTAGATTTTAAATTGCTCACTTTCATGACAAAAAAAGAACTATTAAAGTTTAAATTTAAAACACAACAAAATTACTACTATTCATTGAAAAAGTACCTGGATTTGAGTATCATATGGCTTCTTAACAAACTTACATTAGAACACTACCTCTCTGCAGCTGTATGTGACAAACTGACATTAAAAGCAACCACAAAACAGTACTGACATGATGTAAAAGATACAGTGTTCAAAGGTACAATCTTCACAAGAAACAATGGCACATCTGAAGTCAACTTCTAGTAATGTTAAAATTATTACAAATTAAAAATACAGATTGTTTAAAGCAATAATCCTTTATTCTCAGCAGTTTCAATATTTAAATAAAGAAATATCAAATTAAAAATCCTGACTTAGGAAAATCTTTTTTTTCTTCTTTTGAGCTCCAATGATATAAATAGTATTAATTTCCTTTTATTTACAGATCACAGAATTTATAGATTTGATCAATCTGTTTTTCACGAGTTTTGTTTCTTGTTATAACTATTGCTCAAGCCATTTTAATGTTGTAGAAAGTTGTGTAAAGTTGTGGCATTTTTGTATCCTTAGACATTTTCAGCGGCGGTCTGCAATTTGCATTTTCTCATTTTCTTCCCTTTCCGGTGCTTCTAAAATTTCTTCTTGTGTTTGATCGTCTTTCTGAGACCAGTTATTTTAATGTTTTTTCTCCTTCCCTTGTCTTTCCACCAGTATTTTGGTTTTACATTAACATTGCCTGAAATTACTAGTTAAAATGGGGATGTTTTACTAAACAACATGGACTATTAGAGACTTCAAGTAAAAATAGAAACTGTTACAGATGTCTTCTAAAAAAAGAAATTTTTAGGAACTTTGTGAAAAAAGAGATCAATACCTGAAAAGAAACCATCTACCAGTCCTATGCTTGACATCTTTCAATAATTAAGGGAACCAATATTGTTAATTTTGAAAGAAGACCCTGCTTTGGCTGATTCTTTATAGGATGATTTAATGAATTCCATTTGCAAGCAAACAACAAATGGTTGAAAATCATCCTACAATTTGCATGGTCATCAAACGGTGATGTATGCCTGCTGTGCATTTCATTTCACTAGCTTTCTCACAAATATACACATAAATAATAGAGGAAAGCGCTTTTAAATTCAAAATAACTTTTGTAAATACTAAAACCTGATTAGTTAGAAGTAAAAGCAGCAGTATCTTAAAATAACGCACAGAATTTCAAGAATAACAAAAGTCAATAAGATATACTAACCTTCCTCTCCTTGTTTGTGGTGGATGATATGAATAAGAGTGTGTAAGATCTTTTCTAGATGCTGTGCTACAATATCATGGCCACCTTCATATAAATGCATAAAACACTTCATCATAATACTATTTTCCTTGAAATCCTTCTTAAGAGGAAGACAATTAATAATGACTGGGAAGACCTACAAAAGAATTTATTAAAAGAGCAGATAGACAAATATGGATTACTGGAAAATTGCAGCATCAATTAAATGTTACAAACCTGAGCTATGGGTACAAGATTGGTATTGACAACGATCATGCGAGCAACTGCTCCACATATGTTGTCTATAACCTTAGGAACTGTTTCCTGCACCAAGCACATGGATAAAAGTTGCAGCACGTTTTCATAATGACTAAGAAATTTAAGGAATATATATTTTTATCAATACTAATAAACAAAATATTAAGCATTAAACCTCTGACAGAGAATCTGAGGAATTAAGAGTAGGATTGCAAAAATCTTGCATTTGAGAGAACGGTCTTACATTGAAATGTTTTCACAATTTATCCTAATAAAAAAGTCGGAGCAATTTTTTCTTTACTGTGTAAGGCAGACCTGCACAGTATTTTGCACTTTCACTGACCTTAGGAGCTGCGTGCGGGCAACTCCGGTGCAAATGAGAAAATCGATGAAGGGTGGGGATGAGACCCAATATAGGAGTGGGGACCACCAATCAGAATGCGCAATTCGAAAGATAGCGCGTAAATTTAAAGAGCAATCGGCAAGAACATGACGGTCATATACAGTTCAAGTAATGTTGTATTTTGTATTATATTGCAAATGTTTGTTCTCACTATATGACAGGGCAAAGTATGAAACTACAACGAATTATACATATTAGATTTCGACACCAAGTATTATAATTGCTTGTAGGGCTTATAATGTAATTCGCGTTGCTACGATGTAATCACAAATTTAGTGTTGTGCTAAAAACAAAATTTTGATACTGAATTGTTTTTGTTTGATGATGACAGCAATAAACTATTTTTTATTAACTATGTTTAATTGAATAAGACGGTTCTCTCAAAGCAAAAACATATTGTTATTGAAAAAATCATTATTATTTTCTGTTATAATTTCTGACAAGAGAGTAGAGTCGTGTATGAGATCGTATAAAAATATAAAGCCCTTTGCATTCTATTTAACCAATACCCATGATTATCTTATGATTGTCCGTAACTTATAGTCACAAAAGTTTGCTCGTTGATCTCTTTTATTCAGTTTCATATTGGGGAAAAATGGTCACAAATGTGCTATTAAACATAACCCTTCTTGGAATTGCCACATATTCTATTTTATGTCAATCTTGATGTGAGAGATTGCTCTCATGATTTTGTTCATTTTCTATGATTTGGATATTATAACTTTCCTGGTGAACAATCAATTATTAAATTGCAATTTTGTGTTAGATAGAATTAAATAATTTTTTTTCTTATACATAAGCCTATATATTAAAGCTATTGCTTTAAAATATTGCTTAAGAGTCACAATGAGCATGTTATTTTCTTAAAAAAATTAGAAAATGAAAATACATACAGTGGTGGATACAAAGGTGGATATACAGTAGTGCACAGAACGTAAACAGTGAATTATGACCCTGGTAACTTGAAATACTTGACATAATCCATTTAAACAAATGGGCATTTAATTTTGAAGCATGGATCATTATTAGACGCCCAGGCATTCAATCTACCCGCCGCGTCGTTCTACGTCAGACTTCTCCCCTCCCCGCAAAGCTTCCTACTCCCCACTACTTGCACTTTCGGCGTCGCCACGGGCAGACGACCAGCTCGCAAGTGCAGAATGCCAACGGGAGCAGGCGTTGTGCAGGTCTGGTGTAAGGCAATTAGTGATCATAAGGAATGTTACAGGGACATCTTTACTTATTGCTATGAGTTTATCTACATTAGGATGGATTTTTATTCAAATTAACACTTTCAATACTAGTCAGTTTTCTTATACAATAGGAAATATATTCATGTATGAAAATGAAAACATTCTTAATGAATAAAAAGAGTAACTATGAAATATGTACATTAATGACTATAATATCAATACTAATACTAAAGGAGACATTATGCATACTGTAATGCTTTATTCTAAACTATAATTATGCATGGTTCCAAGTTATTACAACCAAATTATTAGTTTTTTTATCATATCACAGGCACAATTAACACACGTGTTAAACAACTGAGATGTAGCATCACAGATAGTCACAAGCTACATTTCCATGAAATTTAAGGTATTGTCATAGATCAGTAGTTAATAACTGAAGGTCTCTCATTGGAATACTAAGGGAATATTATTACACATTTCTCTCATTGGTCCTGTTTTTTCCAAGACAGTGTGTCAGAAGCAACTTTTATGGCAATAGCAAGAAAGAACATTGATTTTAATGTTGCAAACAGTAGTGAATTTAATGAAGAAACTGATAAACATTATAAGATGTGATGAATTTCTGCCAAGTGATTAGAAAGTTAGAGATGGACAAGATAAGAGTGGGAACCAAGCCAGAGCAGAAGCAGATTAGATATGGAGCTGCTTAATAAAATATTCAAAGATTTCAAAACCAAATGCGCACCTTGACATTACAAGAGATAACTGCAAGGAACAATAAAAATTGGCAAAACACTGCCCTGGAGAAAGCACTGGAAGAATGCAGAAGATTCAAGTCAGTCACTCATTGGTTTCCCAAAGTAGGCCATTCTGGACTGGACTATCCTTTGACCGGGACTTTGGAAAGATAAAGAAGCCTGCCCAAATAGAAACATTTATTCCTGAGTGGATGGATGGCTGTCATATGCAAGTCACCTTTTAAAGAACCCTTCAGTTACCAAATTTAAGAGAAATGATTTTAACGATACCCAAAGCTTACAGACAGGTTTTATAAAATACAAACAGAAAGTAATAACACGCCTTTCCATTTTTTCTAATAAAGTGATGTGTAAGAGCAGGATAATCTTGATATTTTCAAACATACTGAAATCTACAATCAAGAAATTATTCATCATATTTAAGTTAATATATGCAAGATTGGCAAATATTCCATTAGCAATTCATTCAACCTGCCTGAGAAACGCAAAGAAACATTGAAAATAAACCAGAGAAAACTGAATGGTGTAATGTCCCTCTTAAATTACATTCCTGTAGATCATCAAGGTTTCTTTTGAACACCACAAGATGATCATTTATATCTAGAGTTTGAAGATGTGTGAGGGAAGGGACAATCTTCTATTTCTTATTTTCCAGTAACGTTATGTAATTATATGTTACTTTTTCTTCACTGTTAGGGTGCTTACATTACATTTGATGTAAGACTTTAGTTAATCTAAACATTTCATTATCATCTGGAGACTGTTTTGTTTTCTTCAAAAACATTAATTACACAGGCCAACAAAAATAAGAGTTTCAAAAAAACCTTTTTAAATCTTAATAGCTAATTTTTATAGTTTTTTGGGTGTTGAATCTGCATCTGAACTCTATTTCTTTCCATCACCCACAGTTTAGTCAGAATTTGATCTATTAAGATATGGGAAAATATGCTATTCATGCAAATAAAGTGAAAAATAAGCGTTCCCTAAAATACCAACAGAACTTTATTTAAACATAGAAGATGGCTTTATATTTTTAACATTACATTCTACAAAATCTTTACGTGTCCATTGACGTATATTTTCTTTGTCTCTTTTCTTTAAAGCCCCTGATATAGCTCTTTCTCCTCTACACCATTTGTTAACACACTCGGTGAAGTGACCAAAAGTAATCTCCCATCATATTGGTGTTCCAGCATCCCTGATAACGTTTTTTCATCACTTTCAGATCTTAATGAAAACACTCACCTTGTTCTTCACTTACATCACCTAAATCGTCAGGAAAGAATTGTAAATGAGTGTTTAAGAAGTAAACCTTGAGGCTCATTAAAGCATTCAGAATATTGGCAACAATTGCTTGATAATCTTGGTCTCTTTGGTTAGCTAGGAACTTATTAACGTGATTAAAAGCACTCTATGCTTGATTTTAATTTCTTGTGATATGTAGTTCAAATTGGGGATCAAACATCACATTTCTAATATCAGTCTCAACGAAGATACCCTCTTTTAATAATTTTGCTGCAGACAATTGCGTAAACTTTTCACAAAGGTACTTGAAATACTGCTCATCTTTAAGTAAGGCAATTGTTTCATGAGACCTAATTGAATGTGCAATGGAGGCAGGAGTACCTTATGTTGATCCACCATATGTTCCCGTAGAATGTTCTTTTCCCCCGAGTTTAAAGATTTTCTTACAAGCCAATTCTTTCTAGACTAATTCTAATCTCGTGCCCTGTTACCCATTCACATAGTAAATATGGGAATTTATGCCTTCCTGCATCTCATACATATCTAGATACTCAGAGCAGCATTTGCCTTGCTACACAGATAAAATTTTAAAATGTGAACAAATGGTGGGGGATATGGATATTATTGGAATCAGCACACTTAAAATGATAAGAATTAGGTGAACACACCCAAAAAGTTTTTTGGTCATTGGCCAGTGTTAACTCAAGTGTGTTTCATATATTAAAACAGGTTTGTCCAACTGGTGGCCCGTGGTGCCATTTATTGCAGCCACCAAAGGTTATTAGCCAAACGTCCAGGATACAGTCCCTTGCATCCATGTCGGTCGAGAACATTGTGCCTAGTGCACATGCCTGGAGTCATCACCTCCTTAATGCAAAATATGTGTTAAATTTAGAAAGAAGGAATTTCTTTCTAGTAAATTCAGAAATTCAAAATCGCCTCAATGTGTTTTCACTGGTTTAATTGTGGTATGACCTGATATCACACATGATTCCATCACCCCCCACCCCATTGCAGAGCAGTCAAGATCAACGATATGGGGGTCATGTGTTGACCACCTGAGTAATGAATATATGGCCCGCAACCATATAAAAGGTTGTAGTTGCGGCCTGTGAGGCCTAGCAAGTTGGAAACCTGTGTATTAAAAGAAATCTTTCTCACAGTGAAAAAAGTCCCAATTTTATTTTATTTTTTTCGAAGAGAGTCACAAGCCTCCTCTCTCAGACTATCAACATATGTTAACACTATCTTTGGTGTAACTTGATGTTGAATAAAATTTGAAATTAATGTCATGTATTTAATTGTCTCAAATGAGTCCCAGGTAATTGCAGACAAAATGTACAAAATTTATTCGAAATCTCTGATTTTAGAAATTAGTCAAAGTTTATTAAAAAGTTAAAATTAATCAGAACATCTCTCCTCTAAAATTATAACTTTGTGGCTTTGACTACCTTTGACACAATGTCTCAAATAACAATGGAAGTCATGAGGTAACAAGAAATTATTGGAATAGCCAATGAAACTTAACAACAGAGAACATCCAAACAAATTGCTTCTTATAATTCACACAGTAAACAACTTTTTCACAAATACAAAGGAAGGTGAATTAGTTGCTGATTCAGCAATATGAAGTACTTAGTCAAAAAGCATCATTTCTGGTTTTGATGACTTTGTAATAAAAATTATTAGCAGCACTTCTCTGAAAGAAGTCATATATATATTGGAGCAATAACAAGAGAGTCTATAATGGCAATAGATCTGATGTCAACAGAATTTTCCCTAATAGCAATATTTTTTAAATAATTTCTAATAAGTACATAAATGATGAACATTTAAAACACCATACAAATGCCAATTACACAAAACATAGGTGCTAATTTAATAGAAAGTATTATGGTTTTAATTTGCATTACGGGTCAATTCAGGTGGTAAAATAAAAACTGTATTATTCAGGGTTAGATGAAGAAATGTTTCCAATGGCATTTTGCTGAGAAATGCTTTGTTCTTACACGGCAGTTTTTTTGTCTCCTTCTGTAACATCCAGAAGGTTGTGATTAGAAGCTCTATGAATAGTTATAACTATTGCTGAAGGAAAATGAATACTCTCTTTGGATACAAACAAAGAAACACAAAAAAATTGTGAATTGACAAGAAATGGGCTGTGAATTCGACAGCCCTGGATCGTGCACATCACTACTATCGGGTCTAATTTTGGGCATCGGATCCTTAGACAGAATTCCACAGTACTCACTGTTCACTAAAGTCACTAATGATCTCCTAAGTCCATATGAGTCATTGAGAGCAAAAGTTGTGTAGGTGGAAAAAACATACTTTCCAGAAAATGACTTGTAATAGAAAAACACTGTAAAACTATAATGCTCAGAAATAAATGATCTAAAGTGTTATGAACATGTTAAGGAGATATTTTTTTAACATAATACAGCTATTTTGGACTGAAACATTGCTTATTAATTAAGTAATTAACTATTTTGTTAACTTTCACCACTATTGCACACACCACTTCTGAAAACTATGACTTACATTCAAATAATTGACATGCATAATTTTCGTCTGAGATAGTAAAGCGATGGAAAAATAGGGCTTCACCAAGTGAGAGCAATTTTGAAGTTGCGATTTTGACCTGTGCACATATAACTAAAAGCGATTAAATGTTGTTTTTTCCCCCAAGATGCTTCTTCTGTGATGGGTGCAGATAAACAAAAAGCTATTTCTTGGGAACCTCTTGATACTGTTGTTTCATCCCACTTGTGACTTACACCACAATTGCATGCAGCGGTATGAAAATCTGCTGGCTGCATTGTGCTGTCTCTAACTCAAATCTTCCAAAATTTGACTTGCACCACTTTGGCTCTTAATGGCTCACACATGCATATAAAGTTGCAGTGAAATACAGGTTGTGACAATCCTTTTGACAAAACATCCTTTTGAAGCAAATCTATGCTTCCGTGGCCAAAATCGGAAAGGAATTATTTATTGCTAATATTATGAGGATGATGTGCTTTCTCATCACCAGAAATACTCTCTCTGTATAAAACAGATGAGGAACAAACACTGTGATCCTCAGTGATGACTCAGCACGATATATCTACTTTAATGTTATGTTACATAATAACAGAACAGTAAAATCTGTCTAAACCGGAACCTGTACAAACCAGAAACCTGTCTTAACAGGAAAATTTCTCTGGCCCGTGAACTTAAATGGCATTTTACACAGCATAAAACGGAACCTCTCCAACGTGGAAACGGAACAGATTTTCATGTCCCGCAGGAGGAAAATTCTTCATAAAATGGAATTCTTGTGAATTTAATGCAATTGGCAGTGAGACGCAACATGTTCTTAATGAAACGAAAGCATCTGCAAGCTTGTTTTAAAATTCTCTATCCCTGTGACACGTGATTTAGTCATGTACGGGCACGGCTTCTATTCACACGTCTCCCTGCCCCACGTTGAAAATCATAACCTCTCAACCAGATATGCATTGTAATAGATCATAGTTCTGGGTTGTGACACATTGTGCATTGGAAGAGTCAGGAACTGTCAATGAAGAAGTTTAATATTCATTTATTGGTGATTTCTTCCATAAATACGTTAAATGTTAACGTATTTTGTTAATTATAATAAAGTCATGTAATTTACTACTTTCAGAGGAGAAACTTCGGTATCACAAGTGTCATAAAATGGACAACCTTGTATAAAATGGAAACCTCCCTAAACCGGAATTTTTTTGTGTCCCGATCAATTCCGGCTTCGACAGATTTTACTGTACAAAACATTTACTAAATAAATTTAAAACAATCACTCCTTCAAATGATTCAATTCCACTGAAAATGTGGATGCTACATGTGGACTTTGAATCCACATTCCAAAATTTGAATCCATGTATTATAAAAGGATACAGAAAAAATTTATCTTTCCCATGGTACAACATTTCACCTAATCCATAAACAGCATTATTACGAACATCACAATGTTCGTCTGTTGCACCCGCAATAAAAGCAGGTAGAATTTCATTTGAGAATTCGAGTACGACTGGTCCCAAAGGTTCCATACATTCAGCAATAATTCCAATTGCAAATGATCGCTGGGCTACTGTCCCAGATTCCTTCTGAAAACAGAACAAAAAATATGGACACAGGTTATAAAATATATTTTACTCCAAATTTTAACTCAAAAACATTGGCAGCAATGGGGCCCACAGCAGCCCACAACTGTGACTCATGCAGGATACCATATGGCTGGCAGCGGCCTTTAGCTCAACAGAGAGAGTCAACATGTTAAACTGTTTTTTAATTGAATAAACATAACACTAACCAGTTTAGATTTTAAAACTGGAAAAATTGTCATAAAATATGGTTTAAAATCATCCGCAGACATAGCTCTTCCAAAGTACGGCAATACATCCCCAGCATACTCAATCAGTAGTTCATCTTGTTCAGCATTTTCTTCATCCTCAGCACTGGAGTCCTCTTCTTCTAATTGACACAGAGTCTGAAAGCCAAGTAAATGAATTAAAAAGACAAGAATAGGAAAGCAAGTCAGCATATAAGTATCCTTTTTCCCAATTAAGAAGTTATACAATTCATATGTATATGTTTCGAAAGTTTGTCTGGCTAATTTGGTAAGTGTTAATTTGCTACCCAGGATCAATTCCTGGTGGAGGTGGCTACTTCTTTAAACAATTTCAAATCATTTTCCAACCACCATTAAATCCCCCCCCCCCCAATAATTACTTACTCGTTTATGAATTACATCAAGAATACAATTGAAAATAGCTTCTCGATGAGTGGACTGTTTTAATGTGAAGTTCTTGGCAGACTTGAGGAGATTACCATAGGATTCTAAAGCCTGCCCAACAACTTCTCTTTCTTCATTGGTGTGAATGATTTCTGCACACTTTTGGATGAAGACAGAAACATTATTCTCAAATGCTGAAACAATCACAAATGAACAATTTGATAAAAAAAACTGAAATAAATTTTGTACAAATATTTCAGTAACATCATAATAACTACCAGAAATATTTTCAAATCTATTGGATATCTCAGTAGAAAACATGTTTACTTGATAGAATGTTATACAGAGCGTTCTCAAAAAGTCTCTCTACAGTGCCTGTCTCCCCACTCCAACACACTTAATGTGGAAATGGCAACATCGCTGGCTGAATCAGTGACGACACCTTCGCCCTGGTCCGTTACACAATAGCAACAAAGGAACGTGATGTGAAACTTTAAATGCAGTGAAAAAATAGTGACAATAAAATGAAAGGCATTTGAAATAAACAGTCTATTTTTTACTTTTCATAATTATCTTTTTGCATCATGTATTCAAAATGATTACCAGAATTTTTAAGGCAAAACGTTACCCTTTTACATTTATTATTGAAAAATCTTCTTGTTTAGAAAAAGTTTCTTGAGTAAGGACATTGCATACAAAGATATTGAGTCTTTTAATTCCTCAACGGTCTTCGCAATTAAATCGTGTAAATAATCACGATGTGGCACTACAGATTCTGGGAATTTCGTCACAAACATTTGTTTTATAGCGTCCGTTTACTTATTAATTGCTCAAAACACATGTTCCACCAAAAATACATGTTCTTCCATTGTCAGCATTGTAACAGTTACAATCTAACTCACCACAAACAAATATGTACGTAGTCAAACAGAGTGTGACACTTGGATACGGAGAATACAATGACGTATTCTTATTTTAACTACTGCTTGCGTGCAGCGAGCGTGCTTCTGAGAATAACATTCGAAGGCCGTTGCGCTGAAGGAGCCCGCGATGTTGCCTTTCCCCGTAAAGGGGGGGGGGGAGATGGCCACTGCGGAGAATCTTTTTGAACGCTCTGTATATTTAACTAACATTCTTTAATCATTCATCAATATTAATATTAACATTCATCAATAATAAAGGGATGTATACTAATTTTCACATTGAGAAGGCACAACAGGTTCTTATGGACAATGTATGAAACATTCACTGTCTCCTAATAATTAGACAAAATAAGGCAAAATAACTAGAAAAAATAGTTTTTTACTAAAGCATATGAGGAATGTGATGAAAAACAAAAGAAACTTGTCATTCAATTATAATAGTAATAATAAAAATGTGAGTTTCAATTGGAACAGAATTTTAAATACTTTTTCATTGCAACCTTTGAAATATTATAATTTTGTAGGAATTATTTTCTGAGGAAAAAAATACAGTAACAATCCTTGTGTTATCACACCAAACAGCAGCGTTCAAAGCAAAATGTTCTGTTCCTTTTTTTTAAAAAAATTATTTTTGAATGTGGGTGGAATTTTAATTTGTGCAGAAGAATATACTGTTTGTAGCAGATTTTCGTTTTCAAAAAACATGAAAAACATTTCAAAGATGAAGTTTTTGGAAAAATAATTAAACTATTTTTATTCAACATTCAATGATCTCTGAGTTCTCTGTGTGTAGTTTGGAGTCTATAACTTCGTGATGGGCAAAGCCTCACATTGGCCGAGAAAGTAGTGTATGTTGTGATGAGACATGGAAGGTCAAAAGGAAGCAATTGTTTATTTGACATTAACATAGGAAAGGAGAATGCAAAACAATAATGAAATGGGCTTGTGAAGCTCTTCTGTCAATTTCATCTTACTTGGAAGACTGGCCAGTCGACTTTTGTTGATGAATGACGATTACGAATGTTGACGAATAAGAGTAATCAACTCATTCTCTAATCAATCATGTTGTACTGTTTAAATATAAAGTGCCTCAAACTGGTCACTGGAAAAAAGTAATTAAAAGTGTAACAAAATCAATTTCTGAATAGTTGAAGGTAATATTCAGTACTTAGTATTTTGATGTCAGCGAACTTTTAAAGCACTTGGTATTCACAGGTTCATTCCTTAGATTACTTGCACAACAAACAGAATAACGAAGGGCAAATCACAACCCTGAAAAAATAAGACCAATGGACTAAAGTACAAAACCAGTACAGAAAAGATGTGTGACGATTTTGAATGCAGTTGCAAATCTCCCATGATTCTTCTATTCCCACAACAATTCAAGGGAAATTTACCCGCAACAATTCATATGAAATACACCTGCAACAATCCGGTAATGAAAAAAGTTATGACTATAAAGAATTACCAAAATTCACAGTTATCATTTACTGAAAGAAATGGGGTTGGAATTCAAGAAGAAAACACCATTTAAAATTTATTTTTGCATTTGATTCTGTGCTTGGTTGTCGAAGGGTGCAGACGTGCTCTGGGAGGCTACGCAGGTAGAAGTGAAAGCTACTGTGTAACGGTATATAGAACGCAAGTTGGGAGCTGGGAGCTGGGGGTGTGGCTCGCACACCTGCATGCAACGATGCATAGCGTGTGCAAAAGTGATATTGATGGTCTTGGGGTGGCACTGCTGTGTGCTACAATTCCCACTACGTTGCTATTACTAAAATTGGGGGTGTCAAAGCAAATCCTGGTTCCAGCATTAAAGATGGAAACAAGTGCAACATGTGCGAAAGAAATGAAAGGCGATTTCAGAAGCTGGAGACAGAACTGGCAGAGGCACAGACGCGGCAGATTAGAGCTGACACTAACAAACAAGAAGCTAGACAATAAGTGTGTTGGTGAACAGTTTGTAAAAAAGTAAGTGCTGACAAGTGACTAGAGTAGTACATGCGAGATGGATAATGCAGGAACAATTAGGGAGGACATTGTTGTGAGAGAGGCTGCATGCAATTGAAAAGCAAGTGTGAAGTACTTGTTAAAGGTGACTCAATCGTATGACATACAGAGAAATGTAAAAATGTACAAGGAGAATGTTTGCCAGGAATAAGGATAGAACAAACAAAAAGGTATGAGGAGCAAAGCAGATTAAGTGCAGCAGGTACTGTGATTTTGCATATGGATGTGTTAACAAGAGGAATATATGACCTAGTCACGGTGACACAGAAGAAATTCCCAGCTGGTAAGATCATTCTAAATGGCGTGCTATGGAGAACAGATATTGCATGGAGATACATTAGCAAGGTGAATGAGTCCAACGAGTGGGTGGCAGAGAAGAGAAATGTAATGTTCGTTGATGCAAACTCCTAGATCTGATATACCATGAGGAATGATTTTGGACCCAGAAGCGGCTTTGGACGAGACACGCTGCATTGAAATCGGTGAGGAGCAGCTAGTCTTGGGTGGCTGTTATTAAGAATCATGCAATGGATGGGTGGGGTACATCTCCAGGTAGTGGGGCCTGACAATGTATAGCAATGGATGAAAAGTGAAAGTCTCTAGTAGTATTGCAGATAAATTGCAGACGCTGAGTAAATAAATATGAAAAATTTTGGAATTTGATAGATCAGTTTTGTCTTGATTGTTGTAACAGGTACCGAGTCAAGGTGTAAACCTGAAATTTCTAATGCAGAAATATTTCCCAATGATTATTTTTAGGAGAGAGTGAGACGAATGGGGCAGGGGAGGGGGGGCAAGGGGGTGGTGTTTATTTGTGTTAAAACTCGTTTCAGAGCAAAAGAGGTCTGGAGAGATGCGGAATTTGAGATGTTAAGCATTGAAATCAAACGCAAACTCTTTAATAGAACATTGGAAATAGCAGATGCATAAAGGTCTCCAAATGAAAATTCAGAAATGCTTAAAACACTTAGTGATCTAACACGTATGGAGGACAATAAAAATAAATGTAGCGTAATTGGGGGAAACAAATATTTCTCACATAAACAGGGTGGGTAAGGTGACTCATGGGGAAAGGATGCAAGAAAGTAAAAGTTGGAACAGTTTACCTGCAAGAACTTTCAAGGCCTTTCCTCTAAGTACATGTATTTTAGAAATAAGTTAGAACAAGCTGAGAGTAATAGATGTTAAATGAGTAACTAAGTGCTGTGAAGTGCTGGATAGTGTAATTCAAAGCAAAACAGTGTAGTAGTGTAATGCAGTGAAGTGAACATGATAAATGCCTTTTTTTCAATCTAATTTAGCCAATATCTATGTAGCTCATACTGATTTTTATTATCATTAACATATAATTGTTGTATATCATAGCAGAGTTGAAATAATTGTTATAACACGTAATATTAGAGATAGTATGATTATTGCATAGTTTTATATTGTACTCTTTTATTATTTTTGTTATTATTATTATTGTAATTATTGTTAATCAACTGCCACCGGGTCATACCCAATTGCAGTTCAAATAAATGCATGTATAAATGAGTTGGTTTCAGAAAACAGAATCGCCCAGGTAGTGCAGGAGCCTACAAGGGAAGGGGCACTGCTGGATGCCTTTCTAATCCCACCAGTGGCCTTGTTTGTTAACTGTGAAGTAGTGACCATTAGTAACAAGGGGATGAGTGACCATTTCACTGTACTTTTAGAAATACAGTGGAATCTTGTTAGCACATTCCCCATTATCACGTTTCCCGCTTAATACGTTCATATTTTCAAGTCCAGGTGATATATCCTGAGTACTGGATATATCCTGAGTAATATTCTCTGCTGGCAACAAGGCAAAAAAGTGTGGAGGAAAAAGAATTCAGAACTGGAGGACCAAAATATGCTTCCTTCAGTCAAGCATGGTGGTTTACGCTGCATGAGTACAGAAGGGGTAGGAACA
Source organism: Acheta domesticus (assembly GCA_031308135.1). Taxonomy (NCBI): domain Eukaryota; kingdom Metazoa; phylum Arthropoda; class Insecta; order Orthoptera; family Gryllidae; genus Acheta; species Acheta domesticus. The sequence continues at coordinate 191,416,281 of JAHLJT010008446.1, forward strand.
TAAGAATTTATAGATGGTATTATGTATAATAAATGTTATATCAACATACTTAAGAAGAATCTACCATCCAGGGCCAAAAAATTGGGATAAACAAACAGTTACGTTTCCACGCACGTTGACGATCTAAATGTCCTGGATTTTAGATTGTGGATTTAGTTTCTTAACTTTACTAGACTGAAATTAACTAAAAAATGTGCAGGATCAACTGGATATTTTGAATAACTAGTGGTGCTACCAGTGTACATACTTTCTTGCACTGTTTCAAAATGGCCCTAAATGCTATTACATAAACCAGCAAAAGTGTTTTCTACCAGCAAATTCTTTTTCCATTCTGTGAACTGAACTCAGATCCTCAGAGCCAAAGTGCCAGCACTCAAGCCACCATGTGGGGTCAAACTAAGAGCCATAAAAGGGTAAAAGGCAAATTCATGTAAAAAAAGAATTTGGGACATGGTCTAAAAAATTCCACTATAGATGTATTTTTTGCTTTCTCATTGAAATTCAAATTCAACTAGTGGTGCTACCAAAGCACATACTTTATTGCATTGTTTCTAAATACCCCGCAATATTATACTTCTACATAAAACAGCAAAAGTGTTTCCAACCAGCAAATTTTTTTCTGTTCCAAGACCTTAAATCAGATCCTCAAAGTTGACTTGGCGGCACTTATACTACCTACTCCACACAAGTACCATATGGGTCGAACAGAGCCATAAAATAGTAAATGCATGATAGGAAAGCAATTGATATGACGGTACACATGTTTTACAAATTTAAGAAGAGATGTGAAAAATTGTTAAAAGGTTGAAAATTCAAAAATTACATACAGACACTTCCAGTTTATTTATCATAATTATCAATATTTGTGATTAGAATTGCATCAAATGGTTTTCAATAACATTTCTAGAATTCTCAATTATTTCCTGTGACAATAGAGAATTGTAACAAATAATACTCCCTGACCCAGACTAGAACGAGTCCGTGCTAGTCCTAGTTCAGACTAAATCTGTGACTATTAGGTAAAACTCATTTACTCCATTAAAAAAAAAAAAAAAAGTTTTCACCATATTTCACATTTTGTTTTTCATTTTCTTTTATTATATACAGCAATATCAGTGAAAAACGTTTACCGAATCAACATAATAAGCGATAGAATCACTAAAATAACAATAATTTCAGGTAAAACTCATTAACTCCAACACTATCAGGAAAAACTCGTTAACTCCAACACTGTCAGGAAAAACTCGTTAACTCAACACTGTCAGGAAAAACTCGTTAACTCAACACTGTCAGGAAAAACTCGTTAACTCAACACTGTCAGGAAAAACTCGTTAACTCAACACTGTCAGGAAAAACTCGTTAACTCAACACTGTCAGGAAAAACTCGTTAACTCAACACTGTCAGGAAAAACTCGTTAACTCAACACTGTCAGGAAAAACTCGTTAACTCAACACTGTCAGGAAAAACTCGTTAACTCAACACTGTCAGGAAAAACTCGTTAACTCAACACTGTCAGGAAAAACTCGTTAACTCAACACTGTCAGGAAAAACTCGTTAACTCAACACTGTCAGGAAAAACTCGTTAACTCAACACTGTCAGGAAAAACTCGTTAACTCAACACTGTCAGGAAAAACTCGTTAACTCAACACTGTCAGGAAAAACTCGTTAACTCAACACTGTCAGGAAAAACTCGTTAACTCAACACTGTCAGGAAAAACGCCTTAACTCAACACTGTCAGGAAAAACGCCTTAACTCAACACTGTCAGGAAAAACGCCTTAACTCAACACTGTCAGGAAAAACGCCTTAACTCAACACTGTCAGGAAAACGCATTAACTCAACACTGTCAGGAAAAACGCATTAACTCAACACTGTCAGGAAAAACGCATTAACTCAACACTGTCAGGAAAAACGCATTAACTCAACACTGTCAGGAAAAACGCATTAACTCAACACTGTCAGGAAAAACGCATTAACTCAACACTGTCAGGAAAAACGCATTAACTCAACACTGTCAGGAAAAACGCATTAACTCAACACTGTCAGGAAAAACGCATTAACTCAACACTGTCAGGAAAAACGCATTAACTCAACACTGTCAGGAAAAACGCATTAACTCAACACTGTCAGGAAAAACGCATTAACTCAACACTGTCAGGAAAAACGCATTAACTCAACACTGTCAGGAAAAACGCATTAACTCAACACTGTCAGGAAAAACGCATTAACTCAACACTGCCAGGAAAAACGCATTAACTCAACACTGCCAGGAAAAACGCATTAACTCAACACTGCCAGGAAAAACGCATTAACTCAACACTGCCAGGAAAAACGCATTAACTCAACACTGCCAGGAAAAACGCATTAACTCAACACTGCCAGGAAAAACGCATTAACTCAACACTGCCAGGAAAAACGCATTAACTGAACACTGTCAGGAAAAACGCATGAACTCCAACACTGTCAGGAAAAACTCATTAACTCCAACACTATCAGGAAAAACTCATTAACTCCAACACTATCAGGAAAAACTTATTAACTCCAACACTATCAGGAAAAACTCCTTAACTCCAACACTATCAGGAAAAATTCGTTAACTCCAACACTACCAGGAAAAATTCGTTAACTCCAACACTGTCAGGAAAAATTCGTTAACTTCAACACTGTCAGGAAAATCTCCATCAAATTTGTTATAAAAATGAATTAACAAATTGAATACGTTAAAAATTGATCTAATGCAACTGAAATACAGCAAATTGACATTAATTGACATATTTCAGTAATATAATAAGTAATTGACATTACTTAAATGCTCATAAGTACTATTTATGAGTTTCATGTTGGAACAAATTGTGAACTTTACATATGTCAAATTATTAAAATTGAGAAACTGTTAACTTTAAATATGTCAAACTCATCGATACAATATGTCGGCATCAACTCAAATTAAAATTAATTTTCATATGCCGAATATATCAAAATATGTCTAATGTGCACATTTATATAGAAAAATAGCAATATTTTTCCATATATATTTATCAAAACAAATTTTATTATATTGAAATATGATTAATATATCGATATATATCGAAAGTTATCAGCATACATCGAAATAAAGCTACCATACCGGATAAATTGAAATATATCGAATTACGTTGATATTATGTCAAAAAACATCGACATATATCGAAAAATGTTTAAATGGGTCGATAAAAGTGAAGCCAAACAGGAAAAACTCACTAACTCCAACCCAATCCAGTCAGTTTGAATTTTTTTCGCGGGCGGATGGGGTGGGCAAATATTGCTCAAAACTAGTTTCTTTCCGATATTCCTAAACTCTTAAAAAAAGAATCGCACAACGAAGCATTATTTCTGTATCCCAAATCAGTATTAACAAATTTAAAACCTGATTTTCTCGAATAACGTAAAAGTGGAGTTAACGAGTTTTACCTAATAGCCACAGAAATAGATTAAAAAACTAAGTTCTGCAAGAAAGTCTGTGCCATTCTAAAGCACCATTAGTTAATTTATTTATTTGCTGTCCCCTTATTACACACGTGGAGAAAATTTAAAAGGAAAAAAATTTGGAGCAGTTATTGAGCAACAAAATTTTGGTAAATTGTAAATACAATTTACTCAAAAACTACAATTTTTTAAAAATATTGTACATGCCTATTGAAATTGTTATTTTTGTACAATCGACTTTGTCTGAGGCAAAAATTTCTTTCTTCAATTTCACACTTTTGAAATTGTTATTTACAAGTTTTGAAAAATTGGGGATATTAACAAAAATGATACCTGCATCATACTTAAAGGTTCTTCACACTATTCAACAATGCAATTTAATCAAAAACTTTGGAGCCATTTTTTTTTTAAACTTTGAAAATGTCCAAGGGGCTTCATGTAAAGTACCCCCAAAGATAAAATATTACAATTTACACGAGTATATTGATTGGTATGTTCCGAAAAGGAAATTGAAAAAATCCTGTTTTCTGCAACGTTATAGTCAGGAGTCGAAGAACTCAATTATTAGAAAAAGAGAAGCACATCAGAATTACAAATTGTATGGCTCACTGTTATACAATACTTTATTTTCTAATTTGAGACATTATTGTAAAATTATTGTACGATGAGATTTTGCGAGTTTCAATATGGATCTTGCACACTATCACTTCAGATCAAAAAAGCTTTTGGAAATACGTTAATATCAAAAAGAAATACATAGGTCTACTGAACTTGATGAACTGGGGTTCGCGTGTTCTTGACAGTTCACAGTTAATGGCTGAATGATTTGCCGATTATTTTTCAATTTTTTATTCTCAATGACCCGGCTCCTCTAGGCTGATCAATCACACTACATAATGAATTCTAGAGAGATTGGAGTTACTGATATTCTGCGGAAAATTGAACAATTAAACTCTAATGGTGAACATGAACATGATGGGATCCCTACGATTCTGTTAAAAAATTCAAAATTTAGTTTCTCACAAATATTGAAAATTTTATTCTTTCCTGTGGAAGTCCTTGTTCATTATTTATATTTTCAAATCTGATGATAAATGATCTATTTCCAACTAAAGACCAATCACCATGCTGAATGTTATCCCCAAGCTGCTGAAGTTAATAATTGTCAATAAGTTCACCAATCTCCTCTATCCATTTCTTGCAGATAGTCAGTTTGGTTTTATGATAGGAAGAAATACTGAAGCTAATCTTGTGTATTATACTCATATACGCTTGCGTATTTTACACTTCATTTTCAATGTAATGAGCGATTGTTTCCAGGTTGACAGTATTGATGATCTCAGTAAAGCTCTCAACTTTGTAGATCACTTCATTCTCTTGAAAAAGCAGAGCTTTAGGATCTGTGGGCCCTTATTGCATTGGTTTGAACAATAATTGAGTAAACACATGCAGAGCAAATGTCACATCTCAACTGATTTTCATAGATTCAAAAGTTTCACAGGGTTCCCACCTTGGACCACTGCTATTTAATATTTTTATTAATGATATGAGTCAAAGCGTTGAGTACAGAGAACACCTGCTTTTTGCTGATGATATCCAGATATTTAGTTATTAAATCATCTCAAGATAAGATAAGTGTGTGAGAGCCGTTAGATAATTTTGTCAAATGGTGTGCTCATAATATTAACCCTAACAAATGTAAAACTGTTACTTTCTCTAGGACAAGGTCGCTGATCGAGAGGAATTAAGTAATCAACACGTTACATTTGGAAAGAGTTACTACCACTCAAAATCATTGTGTTATGTTTGACTTCAAAATGTCTTTTGGAGACCATATAAATAGTCAATAAAGTCAAAATATATAGTCAATAAAGCCAATCAGACACATGGATTTATTAGAAGACCATGTCAAGACAAACTCTTAACAGATTTTGCGAATCCTGTATCTCATGCTAATGAGACCCATTCTCAAGTTCTTGTCAGTTATATTGTCACCATTACTTTTGAAAGAAATTTCTAGGCTTAAAAAAGTGCAGCACAAGTTCTTCACTTTCTGCTTCTGTTTGTGCGTGTGCGTGTGTGCAGGATCCTTTTTTAATGCATGAATATGGTATGATTGCTTCAAAATTAGGGATACCAACGCTGAAATTGTATAGAGTACATTGGTGTACATTTTTTGTTTAAAATTCTGCAAGATCAGTTTGATTACTCGCTTTCGCTAAATGAATTCAGATTCAAAGTGCTGCAATTTAATTCTAGAAAACATTGTTTTTTCAGAAAAAATATTCGGAAAAGGGTTCACCTCTATTCAATTATCAAAATAAATAAAATGACTGATGGTATTGACATGGACCCAAGCCGTGCCAACATTTTGGTTTTTGAAAGGGTTGCGAGGAGATCGCTTTTTGAATATGGCTGATGGTATCTTCCCTCATTGAACATAGCATATTGTTAATATGTCAGTTTATTTATGAATTCTGTAATTATCAATGTTATTATACCATTTTATTTTATATCTTTTTAGTTCATTTTATACACTTTCTGCATTCTTTATGGTATATCTGAGTTACATTGTATTTTAGTTTTAATTTTATTTCAACATGTTGTATTGTATTCAGAAACTTACCTTATGAACAAATTGTGCATTAAATTATTAACACAACTGTGTTAATTGTGATGATTGTGATACTTTCTGATACTTTTGAAACTTTGGTCTGATAATTATGATCTTTTTGCAAAATGGAGTTTTCAATGTCCCTAAAGTTTAATAAATAAATATATATTTATTTTTTGGCCAAATAGGTTATAATTTCATTAAATTTATTTCATATTATATGGCTTTCGAAACAATTGTTCCGTTAATTTCTTATTCAAATGTAATGAAATATATTCTTGTTTTTGCCAATTACCAGAAAGTATCACCAGTTCACCAGTTTTTCACAATTATAAGAAAGTATCACAATCATCACAATTATGTATTCTTGTTTTTCAAGAATCATCATTTGATCATCATTTCATCAATTGAATATAAATGATGTATTCAATTTTTATTTTGTCATGGAATTTTGCCTGTTTGTTTCTAATATTTTAGAGGCTTGTTTTCCATATTTTAGGCCCTTAACATAAGTTTTGAATGCTTTAACACGTCGAAGAAAACCAATGAGACAAATGACTAAGTTTGGCAATTCAAATACAAACAAAACACAAACAGCTCACAAACAAAAAAAACAAACACTTAATGTCATGTGGACAAGGGGCATATAGACAAAAATTAACTAATGGAGGTCACCCAATTAAAATTTCACTAAAAATTCAACATGCTATTTTCCTCTGTTCATTATACAGAAAAGACTTTCTTCTCACTGGGGATTAAGTCAAAGCATTATAAATATTGCAGAACTTACTCTTTCCATCTAGTTCCATTGATGCACTCCAGTTGATACACAATTGAGTCAAGGCATCAAGAGCTGCTTTCTTAATTGTATCATGGGGATACTCTAGCAATTTCAAAATTGGTGAGAAACAAGGTGTCAGATATGGATTAAATGCAGCCCTAGACAAAAGAAACATTTATAGATACATAATTTGTTTATCTGCTTATTAACAAACATTTAATGATAAATCATACCCAGTGTTTAATGCTAGTTCCTTGACTGCATAACATGCTGCTGCTTTCTTGTCTAAGTAAACATTTTCAACACTATAACCTAAAAAAAGCAACAAAATAACTGATTAATCAAATTATACAATTACAACCAAAATCAATCAACAGTATTAACAATAAGAAATATTAAAAATACTCTATTCGTAACAAGCAATTTAGAAAACGCTCTCGTCCTAACAAGCAATTTAGAACACGCTCTCTTCCTAACAAGCAATGTAGAAACGCTCTCTTCCTAACAAGCAATGTAGAAACGCTCTCTTCCTAACAAGCAATGTAGAAAACGCTCTCTTCCTAACAAGCAATGTAGAAAACGCTCTCTTCCTAACAAGCAATGTAGAAAACGCTCTCTTCCTAACAAGCAATGTAGAAAACGCTCTCTTCCTAACAAGCAATGTAGAAAACGCTCTCTTCCTAACAAGCAATGTAGAAAACGCTCTCTTCCTAACAAGCAATGTAGAAAACGCTCTCTTCCTAACAAGCAATGTAGAAAACGCTCTCTTCCTAACAAGCAATGTAGAAAACGCTCTCTTCCTAACAAGCAATGTAGAAACGCTCTCTTCCTAACAAGCAATGTAGAAA
>JAHLJT010008446.1:191424090-191508010 GCA_031308135.1 Acheta domesticus
TATAGCCACCGTCTGTGTTTACAACCAAAATGACAGAGATAGAGATAAAAGGATACTCAATTCCAAAATTAAAATGGCTACCATGCCAAATTATTGCGAAAGAAAGCGCGATTTATTTTGTTGCAAATCCTAGAATCTTCCCAATTAATATTTACCTGATTTAGACATGTCTGCACTTCATACTGGAATAAATAAAAGTATACTTTTCGCTGCAAAACGTTCAAAATTTTGAAACTAATTCTTTCGATGAGCAGTAACATTCTTATAAATCGTTTATTTTAACTTAAGTAGTTTCTCAGAATATATATCAAATAAATTATTTTATATGTACGGAGTAACTACCACTATAAAGAAGAATATTGTAGTTACTTATGACGGTAAAATTAATGTTTTGGTACTTTATTGCATACCTAACAAACCATCTAAAGCCTATGCAAAAAAAGATGAATGAAGGAGAATACAAAATGTTTAAATTCAATGAATAAGTATTAAAAATTCATATAAATAGAACCTTTTATAATAGTATTGTACTGTAACGGTGAAAAGTAAAGAAAGCAACTGAAAGGGACAAAAATAAACAGTCAGTGCAAATCTTGCATGATGTGTCTCTGAAGTTACATTTTATCACCTGATTCACAACCTCTATGAAGTAGGCCATGGTGATTCCGTAGGAACAGTCTCTGAACTCGCTTCCAGCTCCTGGTGACTTTTGTTAGTGAAACTGACTGTATAGACCCGTGTTTACACTGTTAGTTCCACAACGCGCCACAATTGCAGCCTTCATTCTTCGCTGGTCGAGTTATAACAACAATAACAATAATAATAATAATAATAATAATAATAATAATTATTATTTATTATTATTATTATTATTATTATTTGCAGCAGCTCTAGCAGAATTTGAAGAACTGACCCACTGAATCGCCATCTCATTCCCAAACAAAATTGCTCAAAGAAATTGGCAAGAGGTATCAGTGTCCTTGAAACAGTACTGCCGCAGCATCTAAAAGAAAGATCATTCGAAGAGTGCACACAGCAATTTATTGTGCAGTGGTTGTGGTTTCAAGATGTAACAGTTCCAAGCTTTCAGCCGCGTAGCAACTGCCCACAATGATCGAAGTGAAAGAAGAATGCCACCGTGGGAAAGACGGCTGGTGAATCTTATAGAAGGCATTAGAAGAGATATTGGGAGACTCACTCAATTTCAAAAAGGAAATACTTCAGAAAAATTGAGAAGAAAGGTGGAAACATCCTTATCAATACAAAATTACATATAGAGTACGAACCCTAAATACAACAGGAACAGAACATCTCGACGCCCTACGACAAAAGCTTTTGGCATTAACAAAACACCTTTAACGCTATAGGAATTGCACTATGAGGAAGCAACCGAACACTTTTTAACAGGAACCAGAAAGGATTCTATAGGAATCTTTCAAAGGGCAGAAAGTTCGTAAGTGATGTGAAAGAGTCAAAGCTTCCCACAAAGGTGCAGATAGAGGACTTTTGGAAACCTATCTGTCATCTGCTGTGTCTCACAACCTAGATATGACGTAGATTGAAAGGGAATATGACAGACACCGAGATATCCCTCGAATGTATGAACTAATCATCACTGTGGAAAGTTGTCCAAGCAGCTTTTACCAAGGCACATAACTGAAAGGCACCGGGCAGTGATGGCCCCCATCCCTGGGCCCTGGGAGGAAATAAAAGGACTTGTCAGGAAGTAATCTCAGGTCCACAGAACCACTGTAGGCATTCAACTGTCACACCTTCCTCTCCAAAAGTCTTCGCTTAGCATGGAGTGGCACTTTGGGGAGAAAAGGTTAGTGTCCACCCCCTTCCAAACACAATGCAGCTTGCTGCCCCTATTTCTGACCTCAGTGAAAGCACCAACCCAAAGTATATTCTAATTAAATTTTATACAGTCACAAGGCTGTACAATTTTATTACAAGATATAAGAATCTGGTTTACTATAATTACACATTCTTTGGATCACATACCAGCCATGTTGCGAGCGGTATTAACTGTCCTACATTAAGTAAATCATCAACATCAACACATATACATTCAAATGCATGCGAGTTTTTACAGGTGGCAGAAGTTTTTTTATTCTCCTACTTGATTTTGACATCACTTTGTTTATGTTGGTGAAACTAAGCATGTTGCAAATGAAATTAATAAATAAAAAAAAGCAAGAAAATAACCGCATATGTGACCAAAATACTCAGACGGCATTTAAAGCAGAAATTATTATTTCTAGAAAAAAAATTCTAGAAATTGTTTGCTCACTACCCTACCTGTATATTATTAAGTGCTAAATATGGACATATCACTTCTCTTGTGGGTTCTTATGCACATATGTTTTTCAAGAATTAATCTGAATTGTTAACTTTTTTTTGTTCTTTAATTAAAAATTAATTTGACAATTACGCGATATATCCCATGTTATCATGAAATTTTATTTTTGGGCCTTGAGGCTCTTAATAACTTCCTATCTGGCGCCCAGTAGAAGTAAAGTTTGGAGACCCCAGCCTTAGAGTAACAGTTAGCACTCCCTGAACACAGCACTGTAGCATGAATTAATAAACAGGCAAGTGATACGTGAATTAGCTGAAGTATATTGTAAGGAATCATCAAATAAAAAGCCCAACTTCATTTATTTTAAAGACTCGTTAAAAATAATCTAAATAAAACATTTTACCTGCAAGTGCTCTGCAAATTGTCCCAATGCATATAACGCTGCATTTCTGACAAACACAACTGGTTCTTCCAGACCTTTACACACTAGCTCCAAATATAACTTGAAGCATTTGTTGCAAATATACTCAGCACAGCCTTCAGCAGTGACAGCCATTATAACATATGAAGCTTTCTTTTTATTTGGATTTTCTGCTACTGCAAGCATTTGGATTGATTCCAACTACAAATGGTCAAAAACCAATACATTAATATTCTATCCATTCAAGGCTATACACTATTTAACTGAAATAATAGAATATACTACACAAATAATACTCACCAAATGTGGCATTAATTTTCCAGGTGGTAAATTTAGAGCCAATCCATCAAGAACTTGTGATCCATAAATAACTGGAGAATTCATTTCATTACCACTTTCATAATCCAGATCTTCATCACAAGGCATTTGCAGGACTTGCACCAACGTTTGAAGAATAGGCAAAAGTAAATTGTGTTTAATAATGGCCTGTAAAACCAGAACACACGACGTAAATTTATCATAACGACAGTTAAAATTCATTTCTATATTTTGCATTTATACATTTTTCATGTTTATACATCGTTGTATGCAAATCTCACCTACATTCCTATACTTCCCATTAAATTACTGTCATTTAGATATGAGTTTTACATTTATCCATTTCTCATACTTAATCATTCATAATAAAAGTCCCTACAGTTTTATGACATTGACCGGTAAGTGAGAACAATTGTCATCCCAGAGTCCATGGAATTTGAATTTGGTTTGGTGTTCAGGTTCTTTAGTTTTGTTGGTACACCTACCAGCCTTGCATTGGAATATGATTGGAACTGTTAAGACTAGACAAAACTACAGGCTACTAGTATAGTGACATAGTTCCCTACAGCTTTGTGTAATATTACCAACACTGCACAATAAATATCTGGCCTAAGTGTATGAAACACACAGAAATAAATTTATATGAAGAATTATTCGTCTGTTGTCACATTTATGGGGAATAGTAATGCTTTAGGAGCTCAGAAAAGCAAACAGACTAAGATCAGACTCTTTTTCTTTCTTCAAGTTGTTGCATCTAAATTGACGCAACGCATCTCCAAGCCCCATGGGGAACATTGAGTGCTTTTGCGCTGGGGAGTAATCCTCCATTAATACTTTCTGTCAGGTGTCACATCTTGTTGCAGTCAGTTGTCAAGAGGACCACCAGGTACCATCTCCGCATATGTGCTCCTCCGTCACTACCCAGCGGCCAGAATTGGGAAGGAATAAGGAAAGGGTTATGGTTTACGACACTTCACAGGGGTTGGCCTAGCTCTTGTGAAGCAGCCAAACGAGTTTTGTTGGAACAAATTTCACTATGCAAAATTTCTTGACATTTGGTTAGAATATGATGCTAGATTAATATGTTAGTGCATATTTGGCTGATTTTTCCTGATGGTGCATATTCATGTAATTATAGGCACATATTTTGCACATTTTGTTAAAATAGAAACTTATCTATAAAACGTTTCATCTTTTCATAGAATCTATTCATTTGTGAGTATTTACTGATTCGAAAGAGATTGACACGGTTTGCATTTTTCCCCCAATAGATCATAAAATACTTGCGCAAATGTATCATACTTCTTGATAATATATTTTTTTAACCAGACAGAAGAAATACAAGACATACAATGTACTTCACTAAGGTGAAAATTTACTTCAATTATTTCTCTCACGAAGTAGGGTAGATTATATTATGTGTGCACAAAAATATATCTTTTCAATCCAAGCCTGCTTCTCCTGAATTTTATTAAGAAAGGTTTATGGAGGAAATGAAATATTGTTAATTTTAATTGCATATTAAAGGACAAATTTCAGAATTTTTAGCTCATAAATGCATACTTTCAAAAGCATATTTCAAGATTCTTTAAGGCATAAAAATCTTCTCCTTACTGATTATTTAGCCTCACTCTTTCCTATAAATGAGTGTACAACAATCATAAACCAATCCCTAAACATTATCAATTTGGTCAGTTTTAAATCTCGATACATACCTTCTTTTTCATTTTCACTATTGTGTCAACAATGGATAATGCTTTTATTTGAATTTGCTCTTCTTTAATTTCTGAACCGGCTAGTTCCATACACATATTTAAAATAGGTGTTATCTGATGCATAGTTGTAATAACTGAATTCTCAATAAGATCATCCAACATTTCCAACAAATCAGAGGCCATATCTTCTTCAGAATTTGCCAAAGCTTTCACTGCTTTTAGCATCTGGGGTAACATCACAGAATAACAACTTTTTATCTGAAACATAAAAATTTACAAACATTAGAAGCAATGCATATAGATGTCTCGCAAAATGTTGGGCACACTATCACACTACAAATGAAATTATACAAGGATGATAATTCCTTCCCTCCCTCCCTTTTCTTCTGCTAATAAATAGTTGATGTATTTTTAGAATGCAGGTACACGATAATACGAGGAGTTCAATACCCTCCTATCATACAGTATAAGACCTAGTTTTAATCCACTATCTGAACATTATTTAATATGTAAATAGTTAATAAGGTGCAAGTATTGTCTCCTAGTTAATTCAAACAATCTTATATTTGATCTATTTCTATTTCAAAACTAAGAGCCTCATTGCCAAACAACAGCACTAGGTTACAGTAGTTTTCACATACTACATTGAACTAAAATCCAGCACTCATTTTGCATTATTTTGATGCATTATTTCAGACATTCATATTATGCAGTTCATTTGCACAAGTATATACTTTTTATTGATTCTCTACATTTCACTTCAGATCTTATTTCATTTCATTTCCATTGGACATGCAAAACAACTTTTCTCATTTATTTCACTTGTCAATTTTCCTTCTGTTTTGTTGTATCTACATTTCATAAAAATTTGTTTCTTCAGAGACGGGTAACATTATTTCTAAATACAGCATATTTCTGATTTTCTTATATTTAACCTTGTTTTAAATTCTAACATTCCAAATATCCTTCTGAACTCTCTTTCCCTAATGTCAACATCTATATCTTTAATTTAATTCTTATTCCTCTCACATCATTTGTGATATGAATTGTCTCACTGATATTATTGAAAATGTAATATTACTAAAATATACAGGGAGCATCTTCCTGTAACCCAGAACTTTTACTCTATTCTTTGAAAGTCAGGGACAGATGAATTATTTTCTTGAAATAATAACCTTCATTCTTAGAAACAAGAAAGTAACTTCCACAGCTACTGTTTGGTTACGGACAGAATTATGCTTAATGGTGCAATCTGATATTAATTTATAAGTTTTATGAATACTAATAAATATTTGGCAGAATGTGGACACAGAAAATAATTCCATTTAAAAAAAACTCTGGCTTAATCAAACAGATATGTCTATAATATTCCAAACTACAGTCATCTACTTTCATAAGTTTTACAGGAATGAACAGATTATTCATCATTGATCATCACACCATACTTGGCTGTTTCAAAAAATTGTGAATTATCGCAACTTTTTGAAGAGAACATGTCCTGATCACACATGAGCAAATATATATTTAAAAATTTAATTTGTACATTTATAATACAAAATTTCACATTAGGCACAAAAAATGTTTAGAATGCTTCAGCTTTTAATGCAAAAAGACCAAAATTACACTACAGAAACACATTCACTGCTGACCATGCACAAACCATAACGAAGTAAAAAAGAATACAATTGGAGGGGAAAAAAATTAATCTTATACAAAAGAAAAGCAAAATTGTAACTTAATAAATGATTGCAAACTTATACCGGTTTGTCAGCCTGTTTGTTGTATTCGAAATTATATAAAATAAAATTGATTTACACAAATTCTCAAAATTATTTTCAAACTTTTCTGTTCATAACGCACACTCCATTAAATAAAACACTAGAGGCATTTGCACTCGGTTCATACAGAAACTGAACCCTACCAGAAAGAGCACTAAGATTTCATTTTGAATCAATACTGCCGAAAATTTTACCCTACTTTCTAATAACCCATAGAAATCTCCTGTGACAGAAGTCCACAGAAGGAGGCTGCATCTTCCAATTCCATACCTAGATTGTGATACCTTCCTTCCTAACTCAAAAGGACATTTCTTAGGCTTCTTCTCAGATGACTGTTTCTTAACAAAAGAGTTTCATGTCTTTCTATTTTTAAAATCTGCACCAAGAAATGGACAATTTCCAAATTTCTGATCCACTTCTAAACATTTTTGGCAGATCAAATGTTACTTATTACTAATTTGGAAGACTACTGTAAAATTTTCAACAAATAATTGCTGTTGCTGTACAAACAATGCTGCTGCACAAAACATACATAAGACATTTTATGTATATGGATTGTTTCCAGTTAAGTAGTAGAAATAATCCAAACAAATACAAATTTTACACATGTTTAATCTATGTGGATTCCAACAATGTAAATTAAACTCTTTCTCCAAATTTAATAATAATAATAATAATAATAATAATAATAATTGATTGAGTCACATATACAATTACAATTGTGTATGACAAGTCAAAGTGATGTCTTGGGTGGAGAGAGTGAAGTTACATAACTGTCCAGAAACAAAACAAAGGGCCATCTCAGCATTTGCTCAAAGGACCAGGGAAACTGGACAAAAAACCTGATTGAGATGGGGTCATTAGCCTAGGAATTATCCTACAACAATAGGTCAATAGCCTACTACAATACTTGTTACAGATAGATTAAGATATTATACAGTATATAATTATTTTTAATAGCAAAATAATTTAACATTTCAAGATTGTAATGTTTAATGTAAAAGTAAAATTCACTTGTTTATGTAATTTCTTTACCAATGCTTTTTTTAATGCTCTAATTTTGTTGCTTTTCATTATCTGATCGGCTTTTAACAATAATTAGAATATCTCTGGGAACAGATCTTGGTAATTATTGCCATTTTCTTTAGGAAAAGTGGATGAGCTACCAGCATGTCTAGCACTCTATAGAAAAGAAACTAAGAAATGTTTACACATTAAAACTATTAGCACAAATAAGCTGAATATGAAAAAAACTTTAATTATTTTCCTATAAAAGCCAAGTAATGTATAAAAGATTTTCAGTAACAAGGAGGATCAAATCTCAACCAAGGAAATTAAATCAACACTTTTGTAAACAATCACAACTATATTTTCTTAGAAACTCATTTTCTCTTCACACTTTTCTGTTGATATGAAGACAAATAGTACAAATATGAGCTCCATATACCAGAAGCAAGCACTTAACATTCTTCAGTTCTCACCAAACAGGAGTAGATATAAGGGGGCAATCCACTATAAACAACATTAGAAACTTAATGCCAGAAGATTGGATGAAGAACAAAGGGTTGAAAGAATAAGTTGCAAGAATGGATTCTAAATTTGGAAAATATTAGAATTAATGGGCCTCAAATTAGTTTTATCATACTAAGAGAATGAAACATCAAACCTAGTAATTTCTCTAAAATTATGAAGGTAAGGTTACCATTAACAGGTACCATACCACCTATATTGATACGGATTTAATACAGGCTAAGTAATATGCTCTTTTTATGATTTTAAAAGTTCGTAAGTAATTACTACTGTCATAATATAGGTCAAATAATGTAGAATTTGATAATGATACTTTTATATGGTTTGTCACTACAAAAAATTGATTTGCCTCAAAAACAATTTCAAATCAAAATTTTCATAAGTGGCACAAAATGCATATCAATGAAAAATCATGATTCACAAGCTGGATCCTGAACTACCAGACTATACTTTCTCTGGTAGACATCAAACGCATTATTGCTCTCTCCGATTTGCCATCCTTTTACAAACACAGATTTTCCTTAAAGTTAAATTAAACAATTCATTTTCTTTTTTATGCTAAATATGCAACAGAATATTCTACATTTATGACAGCAGCTTAAGTTGACAAATTCTTTGGAATATTATTAATCCATATGAACGTTAATTAAAAGAAATCAGTCAATTAATGAAACAGAATTTTCATGATTTAATAACTCAATTGACATTAATCTCGCAAAAATGAAGTAACAAAAATATTTATTTCAATTCTTGTTTTAATATGACTTTTTTCATCAAAATATGATTTTTTCCCACATACTTCCAGCTTTAATTATAGTTCTCTGAGGAACAGAAATTTCAAAATTTCACGTAAATTATGGGTAAATCAATCTTATTATGCATTAGTTCTGTCCTTCTCTGTTTCATCAAAATCATCTTGAGCTCTTCCAAACTTCTTGTGCTGGACGTTCTATATTTCATTATGATTCAGGGCAGTCCATTACCCAACAATTTGTAAGTTTGCATGGGGGAGGTGGGACACATTTTAGCATGTCCTTAAACAGTTCATATGCTCAAATACACAAATCTCAATTACGAGAATTCAAACATTTTATTGCAAATAAAAATTGTGACAAATAATTCAGTAAGTGGTGCTCCATTCTTACAAAACACTCAAAAGAAAAAATGTAAAGCTTTTTACATTTTCAAAAAATTGTTTGTGACATCATTTAAAGATTTAACTTTCAAGAATATAATTTATCAATAAAAAATTTAGATTCAATAACTTAGTGGTAGAAAAGGATAAAGAGCAAACTTTCATAAATTGTGAAAAGTCAGAGGTTTTAATGAAACCCACACATCTGCCACATTCATAAACGTACTTTGTTCTATTGGGGCAAAAAATGAGAAGAAAAATTCTGAGCCATTTTTGAGACCATTTTGAATACATCCTGGGGAGTTTATGTAAAGTACATCCAAATGTTATTCCAATTCATTCACAACCTGTTTCAAATTCACAAGGCCTTAAATTCAGACTGATAAATTAGGGAATATCCATTACACAATACTATATGGCGATTATACTTCGTATATTAGTACACATGAAGGTAAAAGGAGTTATGAAATAAAAATCAGTTTTATTTCAATCCTGCAATCATGTAAATAAACAATTAAGAACTCTAGTGAGTAAGAATACCATTTCCAAGAATATGAAATTTGACAAACCTACACATGGACTTGTGGGGTTTTCCCCATTCACGTATCTGCTCAGAGAAACTACAGAAAACTAGTGATTGGAGCAGACTGCCACTGGAATTCTCCTTTGGACAGAATTTGACCCTTCTATGCAGCTAGTGTAAAAAAGCTGCCAGTCTAGAACCCCCCTCCCCAGTCTGTGATGTTGCAGAGGCAAAATGAAAGATGCCACTGAGCCAAAACAGTAAATGAGAAAAACTGGAAATTCATCAGAAAGCTATCACATTTATGACACTAATTACTAGTTCACTTTCAATTGAAAGTATTTTTCCTGATCATAATTCTGTAGCCAATGATTTTTTATCTGTTTTCAAAATTATTTTACTAGCCATGGGAAGCAGGCATGCTCAAAAACATCAAACTTCATTTTAACTTAGTTGATAAAAAAATGATTCAAGAGGTTAATTAAAAATATCTTTTAAAAGAAAAGCTCATACTGTGCCACTTATATTTTGTTTAATCCTTTTGTGCTCCACTGTGCATGACAGTGAAAAATTGGTCTTCTTTTCCAATGTACAGCCCCCACTCAACAATGTATACTTTCCATTGTTTTCTGAATGTCAAGTTAGATGAAGTTTGACAGAGAACACAAGACTGTAAATATCTTGTAGATTAAATTACATCCATTGTTGAATAATTTACAATTGCCAGATAGTTTATTACACTATTAACTTGTTAAAGTATGTTGTTACACATAAACAGATATTGTTTAAATAGCTTAGTGATTACAGAGCCAAAGAGGGAGGCAGCAAGTTCTAGTTTGATTCCTGGCTCCATCAGCATTTTTTGTCGAGTAAGCCATCCAACAGAGAATATTGATGTGAACTATAGACTCAATAATTTTCAATGTTGTCTTTTCAGTTTGTTAGATTATTAGTCTGTTAAATGCAGTGATGATAATCAAACATGTTTTAATATCCGAACCAAAGTATCTATTCTTTTGTTCCCCAAAACATAAATCATGCATTGTGAGCATGTCACGGCTGTGCTTCAGTGCATTCATTTAAATAAAGAGCTGATGGGAACACAAGGTCTGAAGAATTAGGAAAGTATAGGGTTAATACCCTTCGGTCCTGTTTACCAAAATTGTAAATTAACAAAAAAACATTACATTACAAGTTTGACAATCTGTCTTCTTGCCAACATAGATTAGATCTTTGTCCTTTTTCAGCATCATGATCTTGTCCTCCTTATCATCTTCCAAGATCATGATCACATGAGGTCTGCAAGAGAAAACTGCTGTAGGGAACCTATTTGGGATTCTCTTAAAGTGGTGTTTCCAGCTTCCTTGGTTTCTCAATGTCATTGTAACTGTTTAATGATGGTGACTGATGTCATTACTGCTATCTTCCCTTTTACATCCTTTCACTTTTACTCTGAAAATTTATTTCAGGGTCATTAGATATGGCTTTCCTGTGTCCTGGCGATGATACATCATTACTGACACAAACAAAAAGCAGTTTTGCAGAATTTCAGATTCCTCTCTTTTCTACATTTGTTTCTGAATCTCCAATAAATTGTTCCATTCATGATTGGAATGATCCTTATTTGCTCTTTATATCCTTGTCTTTCACTTAGATAAAACCCCATCCTACAAACAGAAGTTTGACTACCTGTTGAAGGGTGTAGTTGTCAAGGAAATATTAATATCTTCTTGGACATTTTCCTTTAAAATGTTAGTTTTGTTTTACTCAATTTTAAATTTGTACTGTTTACACAAGTAAGGTAACTGGAGAACTGATCTTTGAAGATCACTCCTTTATGAGAATGTTGGACACATCAACATAAAATACCTTGACAGTTAACCATTATTTAATGTGCTTGCTTAACCTGTTTACATCTTTCCAAGATATTGACAATGTACTGTAAGAATGAAAGTACAGAGCAAGTTACATCCTGCTAAATTTTTTCTTTACAATTTCTTCCCTTTTTGTTGTCAGTTTTATTCTTGTTCAACATCAAAAGGTCTCTCTTTGAAAATTGAGGAACATAAAAACAAATGCTTCAGAAATTTTCTCTCATCATAGCCTAAAATTTCTCTTTCATTATTTTATCAAATATTTTCTTCAAAATCTATGTAGGCTATGTGTGTCACCTCAAATGTTTTCTAATATTTACTTCAAAGTAAGTGTAATAAAATGATCTTACTTTCCAAAATTAATCTCACTCTCAGCCATGAGGAACTTGGCACTGTTTTTGATTTAAAATTTGATTTATTTAGTCAAAGAACAGTAAAAAACTGTACATGACGTATACGGGAGAAGTCCCATCTGCAATGTTTTCATGAGCTCCAGAGTTTCTTCCCAACATTTTCAATATAAATAGTTGAATGATGAATATAAGTTACAAAAAACAAAAACAAATTAGCAACTTCTGAAAACTATACATTTTCACTCCTGGCATACATACATGTTTCCAGCATACATTCAAGAGATGAAGCAATCGGCCACGTAACAATCCCTGTACGCAGGAAGTTCAGGGATTCTTAATTCATCCATGTCAATGATGTCCCAATGAGTTCCGTTGGATCTGTCTTTTGAAGATAATAAGCTGAATTAAAAATAACTGGCTATGTAGAGGGAAATAAATATGGTCATTGTAAAAGTGGGCTCTAATTGATCTCATATTGAATAATTCAAACTTTTGGCTAATTCCAAGAAATGTTGTTCCTCTTAAAATTCAAATTGCAAATATTAAGAAAATTATAAATAAGATGTGTATTTAAATTTTATTTTCAAAAGTTATATTCAGATGACTTTACACAGTGTTTTCGTATACTTAAAAAAACAAAAACATTTTCACTCCCAAAAAGTTGTTAAAAGTGTTTCTAACCTTAGAATTGCATGTTCTTTCAGAGAAGGGATGTTAAAGTATGGAGCATTAAGCAAATTAACTTTTGGAAGGAAAAGTAAGCTGAATGACAATGAACAAGCTATGCATTCAAGCACATGCAACATTACATGTTTTTGTTTACCATTATTTTTGTTTCGGCTATTTTTGCCACTTTGATGATGGTCAAAAATAAATGAGATTGCAGCTCATTAGCTTGATTTCTATGACTCATCCACACAATTTAACAATAATGATAATAAATCACTGTTAAATTTGAAAACTTTTTTTAAATGTTGCTGTTTGTTAAAACTTGTATTTTTGTAAATTAAATACCTAACAAATATCCAATCAAAAGTGATGAGTTCCACAAGGTATCCAAATTTTGTAGGTATTCCTAAACAGGCTTGTGAAATTTATTATGCTAATATTAATATATTCAATATATTGTGAAACCTCTATTCAGTGGAATTCCATTTTAAAGTAAACTTGCATTGAAGGGAAAATATTACTGGTCCTGAAAATACTGCTACAAAAACAATCCCCATTTGTAGAATTTACTTTTGTGAAGAAAGAAAACAAAAAATGCATTTACAGTCAGTCATACTCAATATGACAATGTTTATGGACCAATAAACTTTCCAATAAAGTCATCATCTTAACCGTAAAAGACACAAGCACAATGCAGCAGATTGAGGTCATCATGAGTGATGCAAAAGTTTTCTTTTTTCTCTCCCCTCTCAGGCATATATTACTTGCCCTGAGTTCCTGTTAACTCACACCGTTTCCTTTCCTGTTGATGCTATGCAAGGAGCTGATCTAGTCTTTGGACATAAAAATGAAAGGATATATGTAAAATTAGTGTTTTCTGCTACTGAAATTACCCTAAATTATGTGTAACCATTAGCATTAATGGAGGAAGTGAATTCCTAACCATATCTAGGCAAATCCATCATCTTGTGTAACAATTCACAAAGATGATTTGAAATCTCGAGTTTGTGACGCAATGTAGAGCTTTGTTGAGATTATTCATAAAAATCTTAACTTCACAAATGTTGCAACTACTCTTACCCCAATTGTAAAGAAATGATATTTTGAATATCTTTGGAATCCTACATTACTGATTTTTTTTCACTTAATCCTATGAAACACCATTATCTCAAAACAAGTACAGAAATCAAATAGTGTTGATGTGGATATTTTCATACTAAATCAACTTTGGATATTGAACAATATATAAACAAGTTTTATGACACTTTTTTCAGTAAATTTTAGTTCCAAATAAAATAAAATTTCTAGAACTATGAATTCATTAATTTAGAAAAATTTAATTTCATTATTTTGGGGGAAATCAGTCATTTTCATAGGCATTCAAGATTTTTTTAACCAAGAATGTTTAGTATTTGCCTTCCAACAGTGATTCGTCCCGCACTTAAAGTGCGAGTATCTATGAACCTTCATTCCAGAAACTGCATTTGAACAATTATTATTATTAGATATATTATTTCATGACAAAAATGACATATTGAAAATTCACCACATAAATTTGTCACTCTCTCTTTCTGCTAGCATCCCACACAAAAGACATGTAAAATTAAAGAAATAATACTTTTAGCAAGAAACATCATGTTTACTACATAAGTAACCTATTGGCTTACACTTTGGTCATCGCTGAAATGAGCTGCAAGATTTTTCATAGTGTTCAGACCGTGCCACACCAATGGGCTTTTTGCATCTATTTCATTCTGCAATGTATCAGCAACAAGAGCACCAATATTCGGTAAAACAGTTGCAAATAGATCTGGACATTCTTCTGACAAAACACATAAAACAAAAAATCCACGCTGAAAAAGAAAACAATATTAATTTATATTCATAAACCTGAAATATATCACTTCGGTTATTTCCACATTACCAGTTTCTGGGCATGATCATCACTGACTTCCGCTGAGCACAATTTTCCAACAAACTCCAGCAAAAGTAGAGCATTACTACTGTTTAATTCATGTTTTGCCACAGTACCAATGAGCTGTACTATTGCTTTCACAACTGACTGCTCAAATTCCGAATGAAGTGTTCCCAAAATGTCCTGTGTCAATCTAAAAAAAGATAGACATTTCAAATTAATGACCCAACAAATCAGTCATTACCTCCACTGTTCTTTTTTTTCTGCATACCTTGCTTTCAATTGAGAGTCGAGATGATTCCAAATTTTTGCCTTGCTTAATCTTTGTCTCATTATGACAGCGGCATACTGTCTAATCTGAGAATTTTTGGATGTCACAATAACTGTACATAAGTCTCCAATTGCGGAAGGGTTTTTTATAGTTGCTTTTAAATCTTTCGTTGCCTGCAGAAAATGACATACTGTCATTGACAGCTCAGTACAGCTTCCGCTATCCTGACCGAACTCCACAAAATTGGAAATATGGACGAAGGGAAACACATTATCTTTTAAATAACAAATAAATATTCTGTTACCCACCGCACGAGATGCATGTTACACATGTGCGTAAACTAGGTTATGTTTACCCATAACTGAATATGACAATGCCTGACGCATTGAATTTGCTGTCAATAAATAAACAGTAATAACAACACAATACCTGTTGAATCACGGCATTGTCAGCAACCAGTAACCGGGCAATTATATCTTCCATTTTAACAGATATCAATACCACACTGCCGACAAACCAAAACCGTCACCAACCCGCCGCGCCGTGCCGTGCCCAGGCCGTGCCGCACCGCACCGCACCGATCCGATCCGACCCGACACTCGACAAGACGAGAACGGGAGATGTCTAGAGAGCGCTAGAGTCGTGCTTGCAGAGTCCACGAGAGGCGCGTGACCAGGTTCGAACCAGAGATATCAACTGCACATTCTCTGCTCTTTAGTAGTAAAGACCCCCCCCCTCCCCCCAACAACCGCCACCGGGAAATTTGGATAATCCATTAAGCAGATACCTGTCGGAGGAGTTACAGAACTTTCTTCCCAGTGACGTAAACGTTATCTTAAAATGTTATTCGAATACTTTTCATTAAAAACGGCGTAAAGGAATTCTATGCTTGAATCCCAGATTTATTACAGTGGTTCCAAAATGGTGAATTTTGTGGTTTCACTATAGGTGAAATACAATCTAATTATATTTATTAGTTTGCATCTTAGATGTATTATCCGATTCCAATAAAACATATTTAAATATAAGACGTTGGATATAACGACGTTTAAATATAAGAATTGAAGTTTGACCAGCTGGGACGCGAATCCTTTCCAATAGCTTTCCAATCGGAAGCTTCGTTATAAGTCTTAGTTGTTGTTGTTTTAACAAGGAAACAAGTCTAAGTTTTTCTAATTGAATCTCCCGGTTGGATGACCGCGTGCCAGATAATCAAATGTCATTTCTACTTTTTTTACAGAATATTATACAAAATTAATTAATAGTGGTTTTCGAAATTCGACAATCACTTTTAAATACTAATTAAAATATCGTAGCTTTTGCATTTTTTAAATACCTAAACTAAATATCTAGATTATAATTTCAAAACTAAGTGTGTGTGTGTGTGTGTGTGTGTGTGTGTGTGTGTGTGTGTGTGTGTGTGTGTGTGTGTGTGTGTAGTTGTTTACCTTCTGATTAGATTCTCATTTTTCCCAATACATCATCTGAATTTTTTCCTCCCATCCTTCGAGAGATCCAAAATTTAAATTAAAAAAGTCGGAAAAAATATTTATTTTCAAATTGCCTAAACTTTACACGAAATCACGCGAAAACTACTCATAGTTACAAAAATTGTACATAACGTTATTTCAAGAGCTGACTTTCAGATTTTGTTAAGGAAAAAAATCAATTACATTATTACATTTATGAGTACACGTGCTTTAAATAATGTCAAATAAAGTTTCTCGAAATGTGAATAGTTTTATGTGAAAACTAACCCAAAATTCAGCATTTTCTGAAACGCTCAAACGCCATTTTCTCAAAAATGGCTCCAAATGTTTTGTTCAAACATTTCGAACGGATAGTGCAAATTGCACTCTTTAATATGACGTAAAGTTCATTTTGGTGTATTTTTTTTTTAAATTACGCAAATATAATTTTTTTGAAGGATCCCTCACACCTTTAATATGCACATTACCAGCAATTTGTAAACACTATTGTATTATTGAGTTAATGTGCTTCAAATGAAGTTTTTCGAAAACTCAAAATTTTCTGTGAAAAAGAGCTTCAAATTTCGCATTTTAGAAAGGCTTTAACGCCATTTTCTTAAAAACAGCTCCAAAGTTTTCAAAGAAAATTGCTATTTAGGACGATGTTTCACTGTTCTTTAATATTCTAACATTAATATTTCCGTTCAACCATTAGAAAATCGAAAAATTAAGAAAATGTAAAAACAAGTACTTTGAGCGGTGATAGATGGCAGCTGGCACGAGTAAGTGCCAATTCCGAATAGCTAGCCCAGACCCAAGGAAACAGAAAACTAATACGGGAAGACTTTCCCATATTAGTTACTTTGCGTACTAGTTAGTACTAGCAGCACTAGCAGCACTAGTTACTTTGCGTATACGTACGGAGTATATACGTAGTACAGGGAAAGTTATGTAATGCTGCGGAAAATCGATTTCGAGATTTAAACGGAAATACACGTTTTGGGGTCCCCTGATACCGAAAAAAGTGGTTCTTTTCAAAACGTCCGTCCGTCAGTCTGTCCGCCTGTCTGTCTGTCTGACAGTGAACAACCGTAGCACCGAAACCATAAGTACGATTTCTTCCAAAATGAATATTCCGCAGCCGATCTCGTGCTACTCGAGACGCCGCGATTTTGACAAATATTCTTCAAAATTTGGGGGTACTTCACATCAAGCCCCTCGGACATTTTAAAAATGTTCTCAAAAACGCTCCAATTTTTCTTTAAATTTCTTGTAAGAGTAGAATAAAATACACTTATAAAGGTGGCATAGGTCCCATTTTCACGATAATTGCAAAAGTTTGAAATATTTTCGGCGTCTTTCTAGAACTACTAAATTGAAGATAGACATTTTTCCTTCAAATAAAATTTGCTGTACAAAGTGAGTTCTTTCATTAAGGTCATGTACATTTTTTGAAAATTTTAGTAGTTTTTGCGCAATACTGCACGCAATATTTGCAATTTTTTTAAAAATGACAAAAACAACATTTCTTCAAAAACGGCTCCAAATTTGTTCTTTAAACTTTTTATAGGGATAGTGCTAATGTGCTCTATGAGATGACATTAACGCCATATTGCTCTATTCATTAGGTTTTTCAAAAATTACAAGAATGTAATTTTTTTTGAAGTGTCTCACGTCGTTAATATTTACATTAGCAACGATTTGTTTGCTTTATTATATTTATGAGTACATGCACGTGCTTTAAATAATGTCAAATAAAGTTTCTCGACAAGTGAATAGTTTTCTGTGAAAACTAGCTCAAAATTCCGCATTTTCAGTAACGCTCAAACGCCATTTTCTCAAAAATGGCTCCAAATTTGTTCTTCAAACTCGTCGAACGGATAGTGCTAATTACACTCTTTAATATGACGTAAAGTTCAATTTGGGGTAATTGTTGTATTTTTCAAAAATTACACAAACGTAATTTTTTAAAGATCTCTCACACAGTTAATATGCACATTTCCCGCAATGTTTAAACACTATTGTATTTGTAAGTTAAAATGCTTCAAATGAAGTTTTTCGAAAACTCATAAATTTTCTGTGAAAAGAGCTTCAAATTTCGCATTTTTAGTTGCGCTTAAACGCCATTTTCTTAAAAACGGCTCCAAATTTGTGAAAAAATTGCCATTTAGGTCGAGGTTTTAGTGATCTTTAATATTCTAAAATTAATATTTCGTTCTACCCCTAGGAAAGCGAAAAATTAAGAAATTGTCAAAAAATTAAGTTTGGGCGCTGATAGATGGCAGTGTATGTGGTATGAGGCAAGTATGTGGTAAGTATGAATAACTAGCCGAGACCCAATGAGATAGAAAACTAATACGGGAAAGTCTGTGCCATTCTGTAGAACCACTAGTTCATCTGTGGCGACAGAGATGGGGTTGCCACTCCTTGGAGCATCTTCCACATTTGTTCTTCCAAGAGTCTTCTGCGTGTCCTCTACAATTTCCTTCGGCGGCATTCCCCTACAAATCAAGATATTCAGTGACGCCACGGTTCTTGATTCTTTCCGTATTCGTCATTTTACTTGCACAATGACATTCAACGCACTCTAGCGCAAAAACTAATGAAGCTGGGATCACGAAATTTGACTTGCACAACCACGAAGGACCCTAATAAATCGTATCAGTCAGATGCTTTTATCGCTACGAGTATCATTTCCATTTCTACGTGGTCTTGGACTTCGCATCAGTCCCGTTTATATTACGGTTTGCCAGTCTCAACATCTTGCTGGTAAATTGTGTATTATTGATTGTAATTGCTTAATTTATTATAATGAGTAATGAAACATAATCTCAAAACGATTTTGAGAAACGAGAGAACAGGCTTATATATGTTCTGCGTCTCATTCGGCATGATTGACACAACGCACTGCTGGAACGTCTGCCGATGTCACGAAAAGTAACATTTTAACCGATAAGAAATAACATGTTTTAAAATACTGAAAAGAAAGAGACACCCACAATCGCACAGAATTTTGAAGAATTTCAAACGCGAATAACTTTTATAAATTTCGTTGCAATTGCATTAATGTGAGGAATATGTGAATATCGATCGAATCATGATCTTGATATCGATCGTAATCACCGCATAACATCACAAGGTGATCAGATCTTAAAAAAACAAAACAACTAGTGGTGCTACCAAGACACATACTTTCTCGCGTTGTTCCTAAATGCTCCGCAATATTATAGTACTACATTAACCAGCAAAAAGTTTTCCGCTCCGAGACGCGTTCCCAAATACTCAGACTTAACTTGCCGGCATTCAAGCCACTCCGCTACATAAACGCGCATGATTCGAACTCGGCAAAGCCATAAACACGTACATGTCCGATGCATGTAAAAAAACAACTATAATTCAGAACAAGGTATAAAAACCCACCGCAGATATATTTTTTCCTTCCTCATTCATATTCAAAATGTCAAGTTCAACAAGGATGGCTACAGAAGCACATACATTTTTGAATTATTTAAAATGCTCCGGAATAACATACACCTACACAAAACAGCAAAAGTATTTTCAACCAGAAAGATGTTGTTTTTTTTCATTCCGACACCCGAACCCAGTTCCTCAAAGTTAACGTGCTGGCACTGATATCAATACGCCATACAAGCGCAGTGCGCTGGAAAATTCGTTTTCCGGCGCACGATTACATAACTTTCGAACTAAATACTTATATATTAATCAAAACGCAATTGTATCAGTTCTAGCATTAGGAAGCCGGTAATTGACAACACGCGAAAAACAAGTCTTTTGGGCGGCAAAGAATGGCAACCGTGAAGAGCTTACTCAAAATGCTAGATACGACTAACGAGATTAGAAAAATAACTATTGCGAGAATGTCTGTGCCATTCTATAGCGCCACTAATATATTTACCGCCTTTTATTACACATGTGGAGAAAAAGTTAGAGAAAACATTTGGAGCGATTTTTTCATAAATTTCAAGCACAAATTATGCAAAAAATACTCGTTTTTCAGAAAATTGTACATAACGTTTTTAAAGAACTAATTTTGCACAATATACTTTGTCTGAGGCAAAAATCTTCCATCTACAATTTTGTAGTTTAAACAATTTTTTTTGCAATTTCCAAAACATCAAGCAATACCCGGAAATATGACTAAGACCATATTTTTTACCGTCCCTTATTACATAAGTGACGAAAAGTTAAAGAAAAAATTTGGAGCGGTTTTTGAAAAACAAAATTTTGGTAAATTTCAAGAGAAATTTAGGCAAAAATTACTATTTTTCAAAAAATTGTACATGACTTTATTGAAAGTGCTATTTTTTACAATCGACTTTGTCTGAGGCAAAAATTTCTTTCTTCAATTTTGCAGTTTTGAAATTATTTGCAATTTTCGAAAAATTGGGGAAATCAACGGAAATGATACCTGCATCTCTGAAAATTATACCTGTACTCTTAAAGGTTCTTCGCACTATTCAACAACAAAATTTAATCAAAAAATTTGGAGCCATTTTTTGAAAACTTTTTGTAGGGGGCTTCATGTAAAGTACCCTCCAAAATTAAAATATTGGTTTCAAATTCTAGGAGCCTCGACATCAGTGAAAACGATTGGGGAATATCAATTTTAAAGAAATTCGGCTGAACGGTTTAGGCGCTAGCGTTGACCACAGACGGGCAGACGGACGTTTGCCGTCAATCAATTTTTCAGTATCAAGAAGCAATAAAACATGGATTTTGGCTACACCACGAGTTACAGGATTTTTTTTCTAAATTTAGTAACAGAGTGTATCCACTTTTCTGTTACCAGACCCCAGCTATAAGTTTTTCTGGCGAAAATTCGCCGTTTTCCGACGCACGATAACATAACTTTCTCTTCTTACGAAGTATATGTAAGGCGAGAAAGTAATTCTTACGAAGTATTCGTAAGTCCAGAAAGTAAAAGCAAAAAGCAAAAAGAAACGGGACATTGTGACATTTCCGTGACTAAAAGGACCTTGACTGGATACATGTTGTATATGAACATTGAAACACAGTGTGTTTCAATGTTTCATATACAAAAGTTCAGAACACAGCTGTCTTCTACGAGTGCTACAACTCTAATGAATTTCATTCAACTGTGTTTTCAGTTTTCAACATTGTTGGGTTGCCTGTATTTATATGAAACAGAAAGATTACTAGCGTCCATTGATAAGGAAAATGTTTTTTCTAAAAAGGACCAGGAAATAGGGAAAAACAATGTCAAAAAGAAACAGAATGAAACATTAAAAACAAAACAAAAAATATTATTTTGTTTCATTTGCACATTTATTCGTTATAAAGATTGCTCGTAGTCCTCAATTAAGATTGCTTGCTAAATCGCACAGAAACTCACAAATGCACAAGGTTCGGATTATTGAATTTCTGGGTAACGATATCGATGGCGATAAAGCATGTACAAGCTCAAAATAACGCGATAGCTCATTTTCCATTCCTAAAACCACCACAAAATCTCTCCCTTCTTGATTTCAATCAGTGTTGCCACATGAGTTTAGAGGGGTTCCGCCATGTTCTTTTCAGTTTCCGCCGAAAATCCGCTGAACTGGCTTTGCCTAAATCTGCTAAACGTATATTAAATTCTTTTTCCATATTTAAATGTTTGTATTAATTTATTCTATTAAAACAAAAATATTATTGCGAAATATAGTGGATTCATTGAACCTGCAATTCAATTTTTAGATACTATAGAACACATTACTTGGGTGAGAATTTGCAAAATAATAACAATTGATTACAGGTATTATACAATTTATTATATAAGTATTATATTATTTATTCTTACTAGTAACATGGATTTAAAAATTTTAAAAATATACAACATCTGTACAAAACAACTTATTAATAAGGGTTAACGAAAACTGATAACTCATCATCGTTCGCATTATCTCTATTAGTCTTCTTGGACTCGTACTTGTCTTTTTGGGTAATCTGCTTTAAAACGTCAGGTGGGAACGAGTAATTTTGACAACATTTACTCTTTCGAGGCCAAACCGTATTGACAAAATCGCGTTTGATAATTCAGTGTTCATTTTGCTTCTATGCTTGTTTTTAACCACATTCACTTGGCAGATTTGAATTCCGCTTATTTTCCACTATCTTTATTAATTTCCGCTGTTTGTTCCGCCATCCGCGAAACTAATTTTTTTCCTCCGTACGAGTTCAAAATACGCTGAAAACAGCGGGAATTCCGCCGATATGACAACACTGATTTCAATAGAGTGTGAACTCGTGGTACAGGAGTGTGATCTACTCGCGCTTACTTTTTTATTAACTAATGCAATCCCATCGGAATACATTATGATAAATTTAAAATTATTTACGGTACTTTATGTTGATTAGACATTGTCAAGAAAACAGAAAATTTTGGCGTCCCGTTTTACCCCAAAAAAATATGGGACATGGGCTCAAAAAAGGAAAAGACTGTCCCGGCAAATGCGGAATTGGTCACCTTTCACAGTTTAATTTCGGATTAACTTGTCTGTATTGATCATGCTGTTGTACAATATAAATAGGGGCGGATTTTAATGAAATGTCATTTTCTTTCTTTTTACTTTAGAACAATGGAATTTAGTACAGAAATTAATTTCATTTTGTGACAAAGGGAAATGATCCACTTTTAGAGGAGAAAGTGATAATATGAGCCTCAACTTTTATTTCGACTTAAAAATAATTAATTGCCTTTTTTAAAAACAAATATGATAACCTTATCTTCAACATTTGTGTAAACTATATATAAAATATGAACTTTCTTAACTGTTCAGAAGTGGGTAAAAATCAATAATTCCAAAGAAGTAGTTTTTGCAAAAACGTTACGTGATGGTATTATGAGCTCCTTTAATACATTAATTAATACATGGGTTTAGAGAAACTATTAACATATTTACATATGTAAATTCTGTTTTATTACAAAAACTTGGAAAATTAGAAAAATCATTTACAAAACTCACAAATATAAATGTCCTTTACGCCCCCAGCACTGTCATAGTGCGCTCACATTTCACACAATTGCCTGAAATCACAGTTCTTGGTGGTCGCTGAAAATAGTCCACCACAAAACAAACAAGGCGTTTGACCATCGACTTTCAACCAGTACTAATGATTCCAAAGCAGTGTCCTGAATTTATAGACTGATTCTTCTGATTCTACATCTCCCAGATTCCTCAAATTCCAACTTTCCATGACTTAAATACTCGACTCTTTTTCCAGCTCATCCACCAAAATAGGTTTTTCCCCAATTTAGTTAAAACTACTTCTTCAAAAGGCTTGTCAAAACAAACAAGTCTTTGAAGAGTAGGTGCTAGTACGAAAAACGTTATGGAAGCCTTTTTCGAATTAATTTCTTTTCTCTTAACTGTATTGGCTCATCCATGCCTTCAGTATTCCAGTCTTTCCTTTTTGTTTTGGCCTAGAACCTTTTATGGCATCTAAACAAAAATAATACGAACACAAGTTCTAGTGTATGTAATATGAACCCCTTAAAGTTCGGGGCTCGTTTTACAACCATCGCCATATTAAAATTCTGCAAACCAAAAACGGTGTTTGTTACGTTAGAATTACAGATTGCAGGCATAAAACAATGTTTAAAAGGTATTGTATATCATTCGTTAGGAATTAGAATCGGTCTAAGCGAATTCAAAC
The DNA here is from genome assembly GCA_031308135.1 of Acheta domesticus. Taxonomy (NCBI): domain Eukaryota; kingdom Metazoa; phylum Arthropoda; class Insecta; order Orthoptera; family Gryllidae; genus Acheta; species Acheta domesticus. The sequence continues at coordinate 191,448,041 of JAHLJT010008446.1, forward strand.
TGTAATTAAAAGCCAAAGACTTACCTTCCAAAGCTTTTGGAACCGAGAAAGAAACCAACACCTCTGTTACTCATCAGCTCTCATTCACAATTGAACAACAGAGCTATGATGGCAAAAGGAGATACTAAACTAATAGTTAAAATCGTTCCTGCTAGAATGTTAGCAATGTGTGAGCAGATTACTAAGGGGATTCTTATTATATACATGGCTCATATAACCACTCTTTCCTCTATGTCTTTTTTTTTTTCTTTTTTTCATTTTTCGATGATTTCGACTAATAAGTCATTTTTAGCCTTTTCCATTATTTTTAATGCATTTTTGTTAGTTTCAACTATTTTAAAATCAGTTTAATGTTACTATCTTCAAATAATATTTACGAGATGCAATAAATGTTCTCCACAGAATTCCTGACTAACCAATTCGATTTCTTCGCTCAGAAATTGTAATGTCCGCCGTTGCATGTATATAATTTAAAGTTTCTATGACCCCTATCAGCGTCACTGACGGTTCGGTCGAATTTTAAAGACAGATTTCCTGGAAAAGAACAGCCCAAACCAAAAGTCTGCGAGCTGATTGCACTTAAGAATGAATAGAATAAGCCTCGATTACATCAGGAACATATCCAGTTTGAGTTGTTCATCGAACGGGTTTTGATCACATTATTTACGTCTTTTTTCTTGCTATTAGGGCAATTTAAAAACATTTTAAGAGAATTTTATTATTTTTGGCAATGTTTTAGTCATCAAAATCCGCCCCCTAATTATAAAGAATAAGTTAGTGGTGCTATAAGAGCACGTACTTTCTCGCCCGTATTTCACGCAAAATGTCGTGAAAAGTACTCTAATTTTCGAAAAATTGTACATGACATTATTTCAAAATCTATCTCTAAAGAACAGATTTCATTAAGGGAAAAGTCTCTACCTTCATGATTGTAGGAAAACGCCGAAAAAGTTTTGAATTTTTGCAATTTTTGAAAAATTAGAGTTTTCAACGAAAATGAGACCTGCACCATTCTCTTAAACGTCCTTCACACTATTTAACAACAAAATTTAATCAAAAACGATGGAGCCATTTTTTAAAAATTTTGAAAATGTCCCAGGGGTTTATGTAAAGTATCCCTCAAAATTTATTCCACAGGTCGCGACATCAGCCAGATCGATTGGAGATCAATTTTTGGAGAAAATCGGCTGAACGGTTTTAGACCAGTGATGGCCAACTGGATAAGGAATGACGTCAGAGCACTGATTCCCCTCCGCGAGCAGGCTTCGGAGAAGCGGTGCGTGCAAAAGGGGGAGGGAGAGAGGGGCAGACGGCGGTCGCCGTACCGAAAACCTTGGCAGTGGACCCCTGCTCGTGTTTCAGGCAACATACGTGGGAAAAAATCTACACCCGTTAATTTTCTTTTTGTTAGGGAATAAAGATTTCCTTTTGTAGACACTGGAACAAAGGCGAGGCATTTAGTGTATTCGAAAGAACTACAATGTGTTAAAAAGTCCAACCTAAAGATGTAGCTTTGCGACCCAGAGAAATCGACAGGATTTAAATAAATTCTGAGAATTGACATAGCTCGCAATCATGGGATGAGTAAACGAAATTGCAAATTGAAGATTATGGAAAATATACTGAAAATCACGAGGATTTACACATTCTCAAACAAAACTGTACACAAAAAATAAGCCTGGGGTCAAAATTCTCTCATGTAAACCCTACTGGGTACCTTTTTGTTAACATTAATTGTTTCAGAACTAATTCGTTATATTATATACTATTGTATACAATATTATTGTCCTAAAACGTGAAAATTTCTTTTCCAAAAATGTTATTTAATAGAAGAATGGAAATGGAATTACAGTACTGGTTATGATGAAGAATTGGAAAGAAACTTTGTTTCCGATAAATAAACGTTTTTCTGCCAAAAATTCGCCCTTTTTCATGTAGCATTGTACATAACTGTCTACTGCGTAAGCGATAGCGAGAAAGTAAAAATCAAAGATAAATTTCTTCAAAACTGGAAATGTTACGAACAGTATCTCGGGGCACATTCATTGTCCCATACTTTAGTATGGTTTGGGCGACACAGTGTAGTTGGACCCATAAAATATGGATTCTGTCTACATCATGTGTTAGAGGCAGTAATTTAAAACACATTACTAGTAACAAAATGTATCCATTTTTCGTTTCCAGGGCCGGGCAATACGAGTTTCTTGTTGAAAATCGCCGTTTTCGGCACGTAATTACATTTTCTGTTCTTACGAATTAAGGCGGTAAAAATAAAAATAAGTATTCGGCCGGATTAGATGAATTTTCGGATTGTTGATCATATATACTCGTTAACTCACATTTTATACACTCGTTAAATCACATTTTCAATGCTTCGTAATGTCCATACATTTCCATACTTTGAAAACAGCAAAAATTAAGCTGCTTTGTAAAAAAGGCTATAAATTTGAAAAAGAAATTATCGACCATTTGTTTCTTTGATTGTTTTCTCAAAAATATTAGCGACTTTTCTGTATATAAATGGAAACATTCTCAGGAAATACGAAATATTTTCAGACACTCAACATGAATTAAAAAACCAGCATCAACAGAAACGGCCAATTTCACTTTTCTTTAAGCTTCGTCAATGGATCAAAAGGAAGTAAGGTTTCCACCTTCAAAGAACACATGACCCGGAGATCACTAATTGCCAGGGGGGGGGGTGATCCGTTAGCGAAAAGCAAGCACATAAATTCACAATCCACATATTACAAAATAAAATACGTCGTTTTACGATTAATTATTTCGTAGCAGTAATACATTGATAATGTTAATAACGCATTAATTACTGTAACAATAAGTACATTATTTTTCGACAAGAGATGGTGAACTGATGGCATACTGATTTTGCCGCGCAGTCTGTTTAAGTTATATAGGGTCATTACTATGAAAACATTCGATAAAATTAAATCATTAAGCACAGATTATATTTTTTAAGTGAAAAAATATTTAATTTCATTTTTTATATGACCCGAAGATTTTCAAAAGTAACCCAGAGACCGGAGATCACTCCTGAAACCCAGAGTCTCCGGATCAAATCCGGAGAGGTGGAAACCCTAAAAAGAAGCATCTACTGGAATATTTTTATTACTGTCGAAAGCCTTTGACGTCATTAAACACAACATTTTGCTTTAAAAACATCATATGGAACTCGGTATTGTCCTGGTGCTATTCAATATCCTTTATAAGTAAACGATATGACCTAATCCATTAGAAACGGAAGAATGATTCTGTATGCTGATGGCATGAATATGCGTTTGCAAAAAATATACAATAATTAGTACGATTTCAGATGTTTCAAGTTGGCTTCGTAATAACTAAACCGCGGAATTTCATGCAATTGCATATTATTTCTGATTGCGCATATCAAAAGGAAACGTATATAACTTTACCTATCACCAAAAAATAAAACAAATATAGCCCAACATAATTTTGCATATTTGCTTATTTCTGGGATTTTTTCTTTAACTGCACATTTTAATGTATGCGACATATTTAAGTGCGTATATTGCAGATTTTTGTGTAGAAGTAAGATATTTTAGTGTTTTTCTCTATCAAAATGAAACTGAATAATCTATGCCAATGCTACAATACCAACATAGTATTTCCGATAGTATTCTGATAAGATTGTTTGCGCTACAACCGGTTTACTTCCTGTAAATTTGTTCGTGCGCAAGAACTTAGTGAACTGAGCAGAATGTTTTGACATCTTGAAACAATGCAATTTGTTCTCTCGCTCAATATTTTTTGTTTATTATAATGTTTGAAATATATTTTTATTATGCGCGTCTTCTACTGAAGTGTAAAATAACGATTACCCAGAGTTGGGCAGTATCGAAAATACTTGTATTTAAAATACGTATTTTCGATACTTTTGTAATTTGTATTTTGTATCGAAATACATATTTAAACATGTATTTTGTATTTGTATCAAAAATACTTTCTGATAGTATTTTGTATTTTCAAAATACAAAAATACTTTTTATTAATCCGTCACAAACATTGGGCCAGTAAATGTAGAGGGTCCCGCCACGTGGAGGAGTGAACCAGACCTCCGGTTTCTCCGATTACGTTTCCCCCCCGTCGTCCGTTCAACCGGAGATAACCGGAGGAGTGCTGTAATCACGATGTAAGATATATTTCTATTTCTTCTTTCTTACACCGTGGCTGTAATCGCGAGCTCTGATTCAATTTCTCGGAGAGCAGGCTCCGCGTGCCAGAACGAGTGCTGCCCATGTGTGTGCCTGGTGGCCCTATGATTGTGCGCAGTGATTAAAAACTTGTTTGCGGTGTTTTTAAGAGCTGATATTTCGTTACGGTATATTTAGGTAAAAATCTATTTTTTTTCCTGGGTACCTTGTACTAAATGAAGATTTGTATGTACATTTTAGGTTTATTTGAACTAAAATAGTCAATTTTGTAGCGCCTGAAGGAGCCTATTTTAATATTAATATTTATTTGCGTCTATTCTACATTTAATAACCTAAAATGAGACTAATTTGCCTAACTTCTTTTGTCTATGGATCCTTTACCTTTTTCTTCTGTGTCGGCACAACAGACAAGGATGATATTAATTTTAAGTTACCTAAATTGCATTCGTCCTCTTTTACCTTTTTATCCCCTTGTCTCATTTTGTCACCTGTAAGAGAGCGAGAATGAATATACCGGACAAGGAACTAGCGATAAAAGTCTTCACGCCACTACTTCCTGACTTCGTGGAGAAGCTGCCTCCGTTTCTAAGATAAAGCGATTGAATTTCCCCGAAAGCAAAGTGATCTTGACCGATAAGAAACATTCATTTTCTCTTGAAAACTTGGAGAATGTATTAGTAATTTATTGTGAGGTAAAATACTGTAGGAATAATTCTAACTACTAAACTTATTAAATAGTATTATCGCAAAATGTTCAATACTGATTCTACGTAATATTGATTTATGTTCTTATCTTTGAGAAATATAATAAATGGTCAAAAAGTGAGTTTTCTTGTATGTTACGAGTTATTAGAACCTATTCTACCATTTAAAAAGCCAAAAAGATGCTGAAAGAACCTATTTTAGGTACCTAAAATGCATATTTTAAAACCTAAAAATCCGTGGTATCATTAGAATATCCATATCATTTGTGATGTATGTTCATTCTTTAAGTCTGAAAGGCACCTTTAGTCAATTGTCTATAACCTGCAATATTTGTCCCAAACTATCACCTCCCAAGAACTCATGGTGATATCTTTACACTCCAAGTATTCCTTCGCCTCTTAGCATGGACAAGATGCCTTTCAGACTTAAAATATACATCACAAATGATAGGGGCCGTCTTAATTACGGATGCAAATTTCGAGTATTTTCAATACCCCTCCCCCCTTGTAACGCACTTCCCTATCTCTATGTAAAGCAGCGTAACGCTGCCTCAGCCCCCTCCCTCCCCCCCCTTTAGCTTCACGTAATTTATGAATGACCCCGTACTGATACCTGAAATGAGTTGAAATTTCATTTGAAACATTTTTGTATAAAGAATGTATATATTTTTAATAATAAAATTTTAAATATGATGTGATTTTAAATGTGAATTTTGAACGTGAATGATTGTTTAAAAGAGAAAAATAGGATAGAAGTTATTATGTGTAAAACATCGTTGGTTGTATTTTGTATTTTCAAAAGTATTTTAAAATACTATTTTGTATGTTGTATCTCAAATACTTTTATGAAAGTATTTTGTATTTGGTATCTAAAATACTTTCGGCGAAGTATTTTGTATTTTGTATCTGAAATACATTTTTCAAGTATTTTGCCCAACACTGCGATTACCTATAAATAAATGTTAAATATTGCTTGTTTTATCCTGGGCAACTCATTCTGCCCAGCGGGCCTGATTGCAGACGGATGAGCGAATGAATACTAGTAGCTCAGAAATAGATTGAAATCTTTTCACTAGTTTAATTGAATGAAAATGCAAAACAATACAGTAATAAAACTTATAGGTAACTTAAAATTTGATGAGGATGAATGAAAAGTAGCAATTGATAATATACAATGAATCAAGAACAAATAAAGATAGTTGAAATTTAGTTATTTTATTTGCACCACTGAAGTTGTTTTGTTGGTAGAGTTCTGTTTGGTTATGGTGCGATAATTACTTGAACAATACTAGGTATCTCAAATTTGCAATCCAAATTATACTGCTGTGAGAAATTCAGTTATTGAACGTTCACCAGATGTTCAGTTACAGTTGTTTTTTGTTGCTCATCTATGCAGTGAGGATAGCAGCAGTCGGTCATTACTTGGAGGTAGTGAGCGTGAATGCCTGGAGTGGTATTCACAGCAAATCCTGGATGAAGCGTAAACAGTTCTACGTTGATACTAGACGAGTGGGTAGCACTACGCAGATACTAGAGGTCTAGAAGTTGTATGAAGATACTCGAAGTTCTGGTAGTTGTCAATAGTAGTGTAGCACTCCAAAGTTCAGATTGTTATGGATTTCAGTGCTGTTGATCGCCATTTACGCACGTTCACAACTAGTTTACAGAATATTGCACGTTTAAGGAAGTTGCAATTAGTTTATAAGAGATTGCACGTATAAGAACGTCGCAATTAGTTCAAATTTTACAGGAGCTCACGAGAAGTGCGTCCGCTCACAACAGCATCCATGTGTCCCGGCATCCACCATAGTTTTGAAGCGAGTGGTGGTCGCCAGCGAAAAATGTCGTAGTATTTGAGTCCGTGGGTGGTCTGCGTGAGTGGAGATGCATTCCCATGGAAACAATTGAGCCATTGACAGATGTGTCTGTGCGCGACGGGCAGCTGACAGACAGGGGGGGAGTTTCTGCGGAGACGTCCGTGGGAGACTAGAAATATACCGTTGTTTAAGATTGACCAGTTGCTAATTATATTTTTGTTTAACGCATATTCTTAGTTTTAAGCGCATATATTGGCTGTTTTAAGGGCATATATTGTCAATTTTAAGTGCATAGTTGCATGCATATTTTTAACTTTTTTAGTGCATGTAGTTCCGGGGTCTAGTAATAACAAATTAATAGTAAACTCAACAAAAAACGGTTTCAGTGCAATGTTGGAATTCAAACGGGCAATCGCATGCGGCATTGAAAATGAAGAAAATGCAATTGGCTGATGTTTAGGTAACAAAATTTCTGGATATCTCAACTCTGTCAAAACTTAAATGGAATACGCATGTAAATGAATTGAAAACTGAATTAAGTTAATTATGTTACGCATTCAAAATTATTTCGATTTCGGACAGTGGCCATAGAAGCTCGGTAGCATTGCTATGTAAAAAAGATCATTCCAATAACATATATTGCATCTAAAATGTTCGGATTTAAAGTATGTTATAATATAAATTTCAAATCACCCCAACCACATAATCCAGCACAGTATACGTATCTGGTATCTGTAGAGTAGCGCAGATCCGTGTTGAATGCCCTATGACGACGTGGTGGTCAGCGGCTCTAGCGATCCGCGCGGTGATCAAGGAATACTACGCCGCCTTACAATTCGTAATACAGCATCGTTCTGCTAAATCTAACCAAAAAGTAAATGTTTTATTTATATTTTAATTTCCTTATGTATATAACTAAGACTACTTGTGAAGTAGACGTTTTGAACATTTTTTATGGTAAATGATTTAAATCAAATGGATGTTGTATTGAAAGTGAATAGTGGAATCATGAGGAAATTTCTAAATTCTATTTCTAAATTGTTCATGAAAATATATAGATATGTGAGTAATCTAAGCAGTAAATAAGGGTATCTAGGAGGTAATAACATTTCTATTAGGAGGTAATAACTTTTCTGTCTTTCCTTTCTAGGTCTGTTAGGCAAGTAAAAAACAACATAACAAAGGGTTCTTTCCTTCATTATTGCTACATTTAATTACAGACACCTTTCGACACACGCATTATTATTAATGTGTTAACTGGAAAAGTATAAGAAGTTTTGTTTCAAATATGTTCTGATAATGTCAAATGTAAGGTTAAAACGTTGGTTCGATGTAATTTTACGTGTTATTTAATGACTTGCCCCTGAAATTCTAGGAATATAAAACTACGATGTCAACAAATAATACGAATTTTCTTTTAATTATTTAACCAGCTCTTAATAAACCTAATTTCAGAAAGAAATCCTTATATTTCAGTAGCATCTATCTGCAGTTTTACATTACCTCCGGCAGGATTGCATTTGTATGCGCGCGCATCCCTAACTAGCCAAGAAATGGGCTGAGCTGCGCTAATATAGAAAGACGTATAATCTGGACTCCAGGGGAAGTGGCCTCGTTGTTATTATGATTAACGCCAAGTTAGCTAAGCATAATTAAAGATAAAATTCTCTTGTAAAGCTCTAATCCGCTGTGTAAGAAAATTGTTTAATAAAAAAATTCAAACAGCCTTCATGTAGGTCGTTACGTGTATTGTAACACTTTTTTAACTAACAAACTGCCGTGAGAATTGGGCGCCAGGAAACAATTCCAAGTATAAATAACTTTACGTTAATTAATCGTACGTTGCCGTGCTGGCTCAGTCGTTTGGGTTCGGTTTTAAGTAGCAATCCCCTTACCTGCTCTGCCAATTGCCACTCGATCCGACCTCCGTTCAGAGTAGCACGAAATCTGAAAGTTTGCTGATACTGTGGCACTAAATTCGTGACAGGTTGCACAATGATAACTATATAATTATTTTTTTCAAATAACAAAAGTTAATTTATTCGATAACTTAATTTTGAACAAATTATTTGATTTTGCCTGAATTTTTTTTATGGTCATGACCTCTGATATTTAACAAAATGGTACCCTGAGCTCTCTTGGCGATGTCGGATGTCGCTCCGGAGAAACTAGTCCAGATGAACCTCCGCGCGACGTTTCCGTTCTTCTAATCGCCGACCGGGACCTGGTACCTCTCTTCTTTCTTGAAAATCCACGGCTTTTTCCTCATATCACCTAAATCCAACTATCTAAATGACTGTTCCCACTCTGCGTCCTGGATGGGCGCCTACTCACGAACTGTGTACGATAGAACAACAACAAAAATCGTCGACCATTGGTTCCCTCTTCTTAACGTGGTATCCAATTGTTTTTATTTACCTTCCCTGCACCATAACAACCTCCCTAGTAACCGCGTACACATCACATTTCACGTTTCTCCCAGCATTTCCCGTCAACTGTTTCACTACGCCATGTTTTGTATATCACAGTATTTTGGGAATTTAGTACATTCCCACCTGAGATAGATCATACAATTTTTTGCAAGAACATTCTATAGTACACAGACTTTTAGATTGCAGAAAAAATATGACTAATAAGCAAAAAACAGGCACGTAATTCTTGCAAGCGTAACTTCATTGCACTTGGAATCTTATCATTGCCTTTGCCATTTATTTACGAATTTGTAGTATTTTTTGTCAAAACTGTCTTACTAAAGGGTAGGAACACGTTTGCCTGCAATAAAGACATTCATAATTACAGCACACGCAGTAGGAATCACATTCATCTGATTTCAATATCAACATTGCACTACAAAAAAACACATAAGAAAACATGTACATTAATTTGCAACACATTGTCAGATGACATTAAAAATCGATATACCATTTTGAGTTCAAAGTAAATTGTTTTCTGCTATGTAACTACTTCTGTACAATTAGAAAGTATACAGGCTATCCTAAAGAAAATAATATTTATTTTAACGATGATATGTAATTATTTAGTTAATAGTCATTAGTACTGAATCATTTCAAAAAGACTAAAATAGTTAATGGGGAAGAGATTCTGGAACCCAACAAAACGTGAGCATTACACGTTTCCCCTATTCCCCACATACTGTTTCTGTTTTTGCTTTTTAGCGAAATAAAACAAATAAATAAAATCAAATCGTATTACAAGGTATAGGGGCTTCACAATAATTATTACTAGGGAACGGAATTTATTGTAACAAAAAATGTGCATATACAGGTGTCCAGGGAGGAAACAACCAAACTTTGAAAATTGGCTCTTAAGTTAATTTTAAGCACATTTTGTCTAATAAACTTTTTCGATATTTTGAATAGTTGAGCAGCAATATGCACTCAAAAGTTGGTTTTAAAAATACTTTGTAGGCCAAATTTGCATTTCAGAAAATATAACCACTCCGGAAACATGTAAATTGTTTATTGTTCACAAGAGAAACCAATATATTTGTTTACAAAGAAAAATTAATACAGAAATAAAAAAAAACATTTGAATTGTGTAAATTAGGTGCTTTTTTATTCCTAAGTTAATTTTTCGTTGTGAACAAATATATTAATTTATTTTGTAAATAATAAAAAATTTACTTTTTTCTAGAGTATTTATATGATTCTGATGCAAAATTTTGAACTGAAAGTATTTTTCAAACCAATTGGTAAAAGTTATTTAACAAAGTTATTGCGGCTCAACCATTCGGTATATCCAAGGAGTTTGTTAGACAAAAATTGTTTATGCTTAAAATTGACTTAAGAGGTTATTTTTGAAGTTTCGTTGTTTTCTCGCTGAACATCCGGAACATGAATTATTTTTATAGATATATGTAAAATTAATATTCATTATAGTGTTAAAAATTGTCCTACACAAGCATTTTCCAAGCACACAACGTCATCAATCAGATCTTAACATGGATTCGGAGCGGCTGAAAGATATTTATACCTCTACAAAAGTAATTGTACACTAGTTTTTACCACGCTTAGATTTATTCGAAATATAAAATATTTTCATTATATATATACTTTTATTTACGAGGAGCCGGTGCATCAATGATGCATAGTACCTTGTATCAGTGATGGATCCTGGAGCGGGGATTAAAGGGAACATACCCCTCCAAATACGACAACACAATAATAGAATGATCTGTAAAAAAATATTGGTTCGTTTTCGATCGAGTTATGAACCATGAGCAAGCACATGGATGGTTGAAATTACTTCTAGTTCACAAACAAGCTTATCCTTTACTTGGATAACGCAGTTTCAAAGATGTAGGGGGAGCAAACTTGACCATTCATGGTGAAGGCCCCGGTGGTCATAGAAGCTTGGTAGCATTGCTTTGTAAGAAAGGTCATTCCAATAACATATATTGCGTATGGAATGTTTCGTTTCGAAATATAAATAAGTTAAAATGTAAGAAAATGTGTGAGAAATATGTTGTTTTAGGTCAAACCTAAAAATATGTAATAAAACTAAATATGTAATAATGTGCAAAATAACAAAGATTCTAATTTATTCAGAATGTCTTGTAAACTCTATAACATATTTAATGCAGTTACCTTGTTCCGTAAAAATTTGTATTTACATAAAAATCCGTTCCTAATTATTACAAAGAAGGGCACGTAGGGGGTCTAAGCTGGTAACTTTTTGCAACTGAAAATATAGTGGGAAACCTTATACAACGATGTTACACGTACGTGTTATTTGCCCCTGAAAAGTAGGCAACTCTTTTTTCACCGGCGTTCAGCACAAAATACCTTTGCATCAGAACACTACCCCAAATCACCTCCATTGCAGTTTTCAGACTCGGCAAATACCCCAACTATAACCCCAGGATCAAAAATATGTACCCTTGATACATATTCCTCTCACAATTCACCGATAGTGAACCTGACTAGAGTACCCCATAGGAAAATTTTCCCCCAATGTAACATGTGTATGTGTAAGTTAGGAAACCATCAAGACAATCTAAAATGAAACAGAAACTGAACTATGGATCAAGTAATCAACAAAAACCGATGAATCAAAAATCGTGAAAAAAATGTTACCTGTAAATAAATATACGGAATACATTACTAGGTGATTATTATTCTGTAAAGCTAGACATTTACTCGGCTACTCGGAGGACATATCCTTTGATAATAAATATAAAAGTCCAAAACTTTTCAGGTATTCTGATATTTCTGAACTGTCGTACATTGCGACATGTGTGGTGGGTAACCGATTTCCATGCACCATCTAAATACTAACTCTGTGCATAGATTGTGGCAACATTGTTTTAATATTACGCTTTTGTGGAAATATATAACGCATTAACCTGCACGTATTGAAGTCAAGTCAGGAGCCTCGGTTTAGAACACCCGATGTACTCGACCGCGTTCTGCCAGGAAATTAAGGAGGTGCCCAGTGGCCATTGTCGTGCTAGGAAAGCTTGCCTCGCATTACTTTATTTTTTAGAAAGATACTAAGGACGCTTTTGTGAGGATTGAATTCGCTATCCCAGTTTTTCGAGTCAGGTCCTCAGTCAATTGAGATAAGAATGGGCATGTTCTGATCTTGAGATACTGAACGTGTTCTCGCAGTATTAAACTTTTGTAATATTATTCAAGTCAACTGCGAGAATTGAAGTTCTTGTTTAACGAGACGTGAGCTATGTCACTGTTCTAGGGAGATGCATTGTAACGTAGTAGTCGTATGCCCTACCTAGCAACAGAAATTGTTGGGGAAAATGAAAACCAAGCAGAATGGTTTGAGAGGTCGAAGTGAGTAGAGCTATATAGTTTCTCAGATCCACGATAGCTGTGATAGATTAGCTGTGGATAGTTTTATGACATATTTCTCTGAGTACTCGATGTATTGTAATCTTGTAAATATTGAGAAGAAATAAAAGTATATTGTTGTTAAGAAATAATTTATAGCTAATAATATACCTAGAAATGTTATGAATGTTATTACTGCAGAGGCCAAAAGTTAAAAATCGAGGCGGAGCGTAGCAGAACCTAGTTTGTTTTGAACATCGCTATGTTCTTGTTCTCAATAAACATTTGACTTGCGATGAATCGATGGTTGTTTATTTACGTTGCTAAGGATGTTAAATTTCTTAACATACAGGTAGGGACAAGCGCACTTAACAAACCTGTAGAGTTGCATGTTAACAGGGGTTAAAGACTCATGTGACCGATAATTTTCTTAAGAAGAGTTGGCTGGTGGTTAGCTGGTCAATGCTTGGCATTGCTGAAAATTGCGACGCTATACATGTACGAGTACCATCTGTGATCTTGATATGGAATCTGGCGAAGCAATATCTGATTTTTGGAAACGAATACAGTACTCCTGCAACGATTGAATTAGTATGGATTGTCAGTTTCGTTAAATGTCGGCCAGAGGTGAACGCTCTCTGCTAGAGTCTTCGAGAAGCACTGTGACACTTGTGTTTCTCATTCTCCTCGCGGGTAGCAGAGAGCGCTTCATTCTTCTTCCGTGAGCGCGTGTTTCTCTCGCATTTCTTTTAATATTAAGAATAAGTCTTCAGGTTGAACCGATTTTTTGTTTTCGATCTGTTTCTTTTATTTCATTTTCCGTACACTTACCGTGTGTGTTGAAGCATTCCGAAGACATAATATTGAGTTTGTGTGAGGTAAATCCAAATATTATATTTACCAATTGAACAGTACATGACAATTTTCAGTAAAATATACTAAACAGTTTATTACTATTTTCAACGACTTATTTCATTTAGATAGGAATATCATAATTTTATGCTATTCGCTTTTATTAGAGACAAAGATAACTGATCTTACAAGTTTACTATGATTATTTGTTCATAAAATAAGACGTTTCAGGAATTGATTCAATCCCATCCACATATAGCATAACCTGAATAAAGTGTACCTTGGATGTATAAAAACATACCAAAAAAATACAAGAAAATTACAAAATAATCAAACATTAAGATGAATGAACCTATTCAAATTTCGCTGAAGTATCTGAGACTATCAAGTGGAAACCGATTCAGGTTCTGTTGGAAATGCCAACCGGGAGGTAGTTAATCTTTTTGTTAAAACTTTCTGGTTAAAAATTTCTTACTTTTTAAATACTAGCGAATAGCCTAGCTATTGATGGTGTGACACTAATTTCTCTGTAGTTTTCATAAAGAGTTATGTCACCTTTCTTGCGTAGGGAACTGATATGACGTATTCCAGTCCTGTGGGGTATCGACATGAACTTCATGTTTTAAAACGTTTTTTATTAATTCAAATATCAACTCACTTTTTAAACGTTTCATTCCAAGGCTTCCTGGTTCCGGTGTGTTATTGTTATAGCCCTTGCCACTGTTCTTCTTAAATCAGTATAATTGATTTCGGATTGCCATTATTTCAAACGTGTGCAGGGGAGGATTAGGTTAACTGTACCGGTTAGGTTAAGTGGTCCATGCTTTTAAATGTTTGTGGAAAGCGTTTCCTGACTTTTCCACTAGATGGTATTCGTAGGATGGCAGGGTTGATAATCTAAGCCACAATCACAAGTTGGAGGCCTTCATTTGTTCAGTACAGTAAGGAATTTTTATTTTGAGAGTTCAGAGGTTTTTTCTACCTCTCATCTGCTTTGCATTTTAATTGTGATTGAATAACAACTACAAGAAAAATATTCACATCAAATTAATTGCTTGTATTTCTGCTTTACAATAGTGTGTATTGTTTTCAATAATATGTCGCAGCCTGTGTGTTTTCGGGAATTTAAAGAAAATATGTTCTATGGGGTTAACTGGACCGCCGGGAGGTTAGGTTCAGTAGACCGGTTCAGTTACCCTTTTATTTTATTTTTCGTAAGTAGTATTTGTAGATTTGCAATTATTAACTCTGGAATGTTACATAATTTATTCGCTTTTCATTGTTTTATTTATTTAATTCATTACTACTGTTATTTCCAAGTTTTAATTTTAGATGCCACGGTTTGGGAAAAGGCGCGCTGTCCGTGGCTCGTTTTCTCATTTATGTGTGAAAAAGGTTATGGCAATGCGTAGAATATTTTTTTTATTAAAACAGTATATTAAACGTCAATTTTATTTTCACAGCTTATTTCAATTTCCGATCCACTTAACCTTACTGGTTAGGTTAACTGGTTCCATTGGAAACGTATAAAACATCCCATATTTGACAATAACTGCAAGCACAATGATGTTGTTTGTTCCCACAGTATAAGGAGAAAGCCTCTCTCAAATATCATGCAAAATTTCATGTGTATAGGTCACGTAACATTTTAGAACTAGTTATAAGAAGTGGACCAGTTAACCTAACTCTCCCGAAGTATATTTGGTATTCAAAATTATTTCTGAAATAATAATTCATAGAAAGCAATGCAATTTGTAGTATTAATTGGTTTAAATAAACTTTTGTCACTATTTTTCCTAATACGAATATTTTTATTTATCCTAATGTTTTAAGTGTTCTAGGCATCGGTTGATCTATTATATCCTTATATACATTCCACATCACCACACCGTCTCTCCCAGAGCTCTTATTCAATTTTTAATAGTCCTTGTACTTGATTCTTATTTTCTAGGTATTACTTTCATTTTTGGGCATTCATATTCCAATACAGGTCAAATTCTATTCTTCCTTTCCTTTACTCATACTCTCCAAACTATCACTAAATTTCTGCACGAGTTTGTTTCTTCCTCGTTCAACTCGAAAAGCATCATTTGCAGCTTGAAATGCAACACACTTTAAGTGACATTTTTCCGGACTTTCATTTTCGGAGTTTTCTAATTTGATTGATCAATTAGTGATTTCAGTCACGTCAACTGCTAAGGTCATTAGTCCTGTAAGTGTGTGTGCATATTTTTATTGCGAGAGTTGCCGGTGATCTTTCCCCGTTGGTTGGCGAGATCCAGCGCCGACCTACGTCGACTTGCAGGGATTTTCCCCAATCAGGTATCTCCTACAAGACCCAGCCAGGTATCTCCACCGCCCCAGCCAGGACAAGCTCTAAGCTCCCGACTGGTCTCCCGATAAGTGTGGTAGTGTAGTGCATGTGAGTGTAAAGGGTGTGTAAGTGTGGGTGTAAGTGCATGTGGGTGTAAAGTGTCCGTGTAAAGGGGTGAGGATAGGACAAGGAAGGGGAAGGAGAGATCGCATGCGGTCCATTGCCCGTTTAATAGGGCTCTCCTCCGGCATTCGCCTGGTGTTGATCGGATAAACCACGGAAAACTACCAATTAGACCAGCCGGCCGCTAAAGTTCTTCTCCAGACAGCGGCTGAATTCGATCTAGCTGTCTTGCTAGTGTCCAAAATCCTTCTAACGTCGGGACTCGAACCCTAGGACCTCCCGATCAAAAGCACTGCAGTGACATCAGCTGCTGCCCTGAACCACTTTTGCCGGTTCCTAATTTGAGTTTAATTTTATTTTGATAAAGCATTTTCATTCAATTGTTTTAAAAGGTCTGTTTTAAAATGTCCATTTGGTCACTTAAAATGTCATCGTTTTCAACAGATCGTCGTTGTTTTTTTAAAAGGGAATACATGTTTGCTCACTACCATGTGATGATCAGTTCCGTATCCCGGTTGGTAGTATGTTCTTACATAATTTAATTTCAGTCTTCTATCTTTATTTACCAGAACTAAATAAATTACTTATCGAATATTATTTACTGGATCTATTCTGGTATATTTACGGATTTTTTATGTTTGAAAAAATTACATTTTTACATTCAAATTAAAAAAAACTATTCTTAATTAGTGACAACCTATTCCCAAATTTTGATTGAGAATACTTCGCCACAAATAAGAAAAGGAGTGTCGATTAGAGTATTTGGAATACCCCAACTGCAAAGACGTCGGTTATCCAGTAAGTTGGATCGCACACATTTTATCACATTTCACAAAAAGTGACATGCATTTCTTCTTGCAAAAGTACCGGTATGAAGGTGCATGTACGTACGTGTCAGTTTCCCTAGAAACAGTGCAAAGGTTCATAAATCTGGGGTATAGTAGACAACTCGCGCTACTACTTAATTGTTAATTTTTAAATTGCATAAAAACAAGTTACCTAAACTTTTAAGAAATAAAAATGTATCTATTGATGAAAATCATCTAAAAAGTATATTAGAGTTTAACAACAAAAATGGGTACATACAATTTCTATCTGAAT
The DNA here is from genome assembly GCA_031308135.1 of Acheta domesticus. Classification (NCBI taxonomy): domain Eukaryota; kingdom Metazoa; phylum Arthropoda; class Insecta; order Orthoptera; family Gryllidae; genus Acheta; species Acheta domesticus. The sequence continues at coordinate 191,464,949 of JAHLJT010008446.1, forward strand.
TTTATTTTAGACGTTTCATAAACTAGATTTAATATTCAGATTATGATGGCAATGCATTTTTAAACGCCGCAACGATTTACAATTGAATTTTTATTGTTACCATTTTTCTGTAGTAAAATTTATAGAGATATTGATAAGAGGAGGATTTTTAAGGACATTTACACATACGGGAAACATTTTATATCTTTTTTCAAATCATTTTCAATCCTGTATATTGAGCATCAACCAAGGTGAAGCATTTTTGCAGCGTGATGCTTTAGGTCAGGTATGCCAAGGTCGTGGGCAAGGTAACAAGCTTACTAGAGCACGCTGACACTGCGTCCAGAGAAATTGGCGTGAGATTTAAAAGTAAGGGTCGTACAAGCTGCGGAGTGGCGGTACGTCACTGAATATCTGGCTCGCGACAGTCTTTAGAAGTTGCTTGGAAGTTATTGTCACAAATTTACATACAAATTTACACACAAATTTAGCCATATAAATTCCCATTTTCTCTTTAAAGCAAAGAACGGATCCATTAAAATGAAATACATCAGTCCAATTTCAAATTCTCAATTAAGAGTAAAAATTTTTAAAAAAATCAATCAAAAGCATCTTGATTTTGTAATTCTGTTTACTTAAGAGTTATATAAAAGAATTAACTTTCTACATTCAGGTTAGAAGGTTTAAGAGACAAATTTTCATGTCTGTTAAAAGCGCTGTCCATCCTTAAACGAAAATTATTAACATATAGAGACATGTTCATTTATTTCACATTATTGCTAAAAACATTTTGACATTCTGTATCTTTAGATACCACAAGCTCGCTTTCCTCTTAAGTTTTTACACAAAGAAAAGAAGCGGATTATCGTAGGTGACCGATGGGTCGTGGGTGATGGCTGGGCTCAGATTCGCAATGCAAATATCACTGGCGTCACAGGGGGCAAGTGGATAACCCCCACTTCCGACGATAATATCTCACCATCACATATGTTCTTCCAGAAAGGTAAAGGAAATGGAAGCAATGTTCTGTTAATGAAAGAATTACGCGTTAAGTCTCTTTCGTATGCAATAATATAATTAAAGTCAATTAAAACATTTATTTTTATCATTTCTAGGCTTATACTATATTACAGAATTTTTCTATGGCGCAAAAGTGTTATAAATTTATTAATTATCCCTCATTTTATATGGTGTATAAATGTAGTATATTATAATTAACTATGTATTTCGAATTTTTGACAACTCTACCCGTGTGTGTGATAGGCAAGGAGTTGAAATGGCTGATTTACAGTGGGCAGCGTTGTTTGGCCGCCAATTGTTTCATCCAATTCAGAGGCCATGGCGGCTGAATACACAACAAATTGTGCCCAGTGACGAAACGACGTTTTCACGTAGGGAAGAACAGTACCCATCTCAATTTTGTTTCGCATATGCGTTTTTATTATGTAATGATGAAATTAATACCAAATGTTAATTGGGTTTAATAAATAGGCCAAGCATTACATTCGATTTTGTAAGAAACTTAAATGACATAACAGTATGTATGAAATGAATTATTTTTCCCTCAATACATATTCTTGTGCTTTCATGTGTAATTTTGGAATGTAAACTTTTATCATTATTTTCTTTGCTTACTTGAAAATAAACTGCAGGTCTATTTACATTATTAGAGATTCCAATTAATAACCTTGATTTCAATATTGTGTAATAATTCACAATGTAAAAATTAATTGATGAAAATTATTGTAGTTTTTATTTTTATTCTATTTTATTGAAAAAATGATTGCTAACAAGTTACTTTTGCACACTTTCTTAGCTTTTAATTATTTTTAAAAATGTATTATTTTCTCTAAAATTATTTGCAATTAATCAAGTAATTGTTACTTTTAAACCAATTAATAGATAAATTGAAATTGTATTTTATTGCGATCATAATTAATCAATTACAATTAAATGAAAGAGTTCTGCGATCACAATACTTGGCGACCTTAAATTCCGGAGTTGCGTCGGGTTGCGAACCGCCGATCCTGCGCCGAGCGCCCGGCGGCGGCCGCTTCTGCCGAGACTGCGGATATCGGCCGATACTGACGAGAACATAAGAGAATGGAGCGGTTCCGGTAGTTTCGATTCATGAGGGAGATCTTACGTGTAGATTTCAAAAGGCAGATAAGGAACGCGCGCGCGACCTTCGAGGCTCCGAGATTGTGAAAGCAAAGTTATTGAGACCGATCGATAATAGAATGCGTTTTGCCAGGCTCTAGCACGTACTTTCTCGCTCTTAGTAATGGTTGTGTAATACTATTTATACCATAAACACTTTTGTGGTCTAGTCAAGGAGAAGTAAATTTGCTTAATAACAAGGCAAAGGTTCCTGTTGCTTTTTTACCTCTGAATATTTGAAAATCGCAAAAAACGGTTAAATAGATGTTCTGCCGTCAACCAATTTTGGGATATCAAGAACCACACACAGACCACTCACATGTATTCTAACTACATAACTGTTAGAAGAAGTAATTTACTACATATATGAACAAGATTTATCCACTTTATCGATACCAAAGCTCTACAATTCGATTTTTTCTGTCGAAAAATCACTGATTTTTGTCACAGCTTTGTAGTACTTCCTCTTTACTTAATAAGTGCGTAATACGTCGAGAAACAAAAAAATTGGAACTCGTAAGGACTTAATGAAAAAACTCGAAAAAATTAAAAGATCAATTTCATATTCGGATGGCCACAGGATCAGTTAGATCGGTCGGAATACTCATTTTGGTGACATTTTTTGTACAGTTTACTCGATAGTATTGTTCACAAACTGATAGATGGAGTGACGCTTAAAACATTATTTGGTATCAGGGCCCCAAAACGTGCAATACTCTCAAAATATCGACATCGAATTTGCGCAGCATTAATATAACGTTCTCTAAACTATGAATATGATGAAGTAAAAATTAATTGTTGTCTTTCGATTGTGCAATGACTTTATGAATAAAATATGCCATGTAATTGCACTGCAAGAGATTTTATCTCCTATATCTCGAAGAAGGATTTATATTTTTTTTGAAATTTAATATTAATTAAGGAAGGGAAAATGTCATTTTTCAGAACGGTAAGCATGGAAATTAATTTGGCAGTTAAAATAAGAACCACTGTTACTACGTATTTAGGTATTCATAATTGTTTTGTTTTCGACTTCCTCTTAGAGCTCTAATTAAGAAGAATTCATCTGTGGTGCAACGAGGAATTTTTAGGGAGGCTTTAGCTGTATTGTCTACCCGACATGATGATTTTTCTTATAAATATTTTTATTTTTGCTGAATTAAAAAAATATTTTTATTTGTTAGTTAATAGTTATTTATAAAGTACTCATTTACCCCACTAGATCCCTCAAGACTGTTTAGAATATGTAAAGAATGCAACCTGAAACATCTTTCAACCTCGCTTCATTTAACTAAGCATATTGTATATTACGTTCTTCAGAGTAACAAAAATCAGTATTAAGGGATAACTGTTCCGCAAAATCTACAAACTGTGTACTGTACTATAATTAATCTCCTCGCAGTGTTAGCTGGTGTAACGAGAATAAATAAAAAAAGAATATGTAAATTCGAGCAATACTTCCAAAATGTTTTATCCTTATACAGCATATAATCTTTATACATACTGAATCTTTTGTAAAATATGTTTTCTTTGGAGTGCACTCTTGCGGACAAATAAAACTAGTGATGCTAAAAGAGCACGTACTTTCTCTCCCGTATTTTCACGCAAAATTACGCGAAAACTATGACATGACCTTATTTCATAATTTATCTTTAAGAAACAGATTTCATTCAGGGAAAGAATCTTCATCTTTAATTTTTAGTTGCAGAAGACGCCGAAAAAATTTGAACTTTTGCAATTTTCGAAAAATCAGTGTTTTCAATGAACATCAGACCTGTACCATTCTCTTAAACATCCTTCACACTATCCAACAACAAAATTTAATAAAAAACGATGGAGCCATTTATTGAAAATTTGCCAAATGTCCCAGGGGCTTCATGTAAAGAACATCCAAAATTGGAATATCGGTTTCAAATTCAAGGGGCCGCGACATCAGCCAGATTGATTGGGGGATATCAATTTGGAGCAAATCGGCAGAACGGTTTAGCCGCTAGCGTTTTTTCACGGACGGACAGACATACTGACGGAGATACAGACAGACGGACAGACAGACAGACAGACGTTTTGCCGTCATTCAATTTTTTGGTATCAAGGACCCACAAAACATGTATTCTGGGTACACCACGTGATAAGAGGATTTTTTCTAAATGTAGAATCCTATTTATCCACTTTTTAGTTATCAGGACCCTATAATAAGACTTTTTCTGTCGAAAATTCGCCGTTTTTTTCACGCAGCATTATATAAATTTCTCTCTACTCTGTTGGGAGAAAATAAGAAGAACGGCTCATTTGACACGCGGTTGGAGATTGGATATTACAGAAGCGAAACGCGATATTGGAAGGAGCTGTAAGTTAAGTGATGCATATGGAGAAGATACGATTCTCCAGTTTCGGAAAAGCAAAATTAGAGACCAAAGAAAGGAGCCGACTGGTGATAGAATCTTTGATCTCGATAACCTAAACACAAAGGTTGTGTGATTCTTCCTCTTGATACTTACAGACAGTTTCATCCTTCTTCAGATGATTTAAAACTTCTATTACAAAAGAATGTGTTTTGAAGAATTTATTATTAATATTTAAATTATGTGATAATTAATTATTGAATCACAAGAACAAAATCAAGCTTGTAAAAATGTAAAGTCCAACTAATCGGAAGTTTTCTGAACACGGATGTACGTAATGTGTACGTAATGTTTATATAAATACACCATACGTACAAGGATGTACGTAATGTGTATTTATATAAAAAAATCCGTCTGTTTGTAGCCCTGATGAAGGCTGAATAAAGGCGGAAACGTTGGCAGGTTAAAAATGGTTTTGTTTAATGACCTACTCTCAAGAATCATTCCATAATATTATTAATAGAGGTGAAGAAATCAAGCACGTGATTATTCAGAATGTTCTCCTCCCCAGATCAGGTTTTTTTTAAATTATTATGTATCAATTCGTACGACAAGCCCGTTCTCTCTGATTTGAACGGATTCGGGAGATTTCAGAAAGGTGTAAAAAATTCAGAGATACTTTTCTCTGCTTCACTGTGAAAATCATGCTTTTTCCGGTCAAGGGCGTAATCAATTGAGGTTTACCTTCATTAGTGAGATAAACGCTAAATGTTGAGTTCATGAGCTACGAGTTCATGAGTGAGATAAACGCTAAATATGTTTTATGTAATTATCCTATTTTCTTCAGTATGTTCTTGTGAACTCGCCTTAAACCATTAACAACACAAAATAGATTTCATTGAAATTACATTGATGATAACACTGGATCAATTCTAAAAGTTTTTACGTCAACTGTCCGTAGTAACAACGCACCACAGGGCCGCAAATATCTGCTCTGCATTCTCATCATTGAGACTCTTGATGGGACAAACGTATCTTTTGCGATTTCTAGACAGCCTTATACGTGTGTACCGCTGTGCCGATTGTCGATTAGTGGTCATAACATGTGCTAGACATCTTAACCCACTACGTTTTGAAACGGTGAACGATAGAAACCGTGAAAAAATTTAGAAATCCAACCACACTGCAAAAATGTAGTATTGCTGAATTTGTCTTCTCAAGATCTACACAACCGTGTAAAAAGGAGAGTGTACCATTAAAAATCTAAGTTAGTCCAATTTTTAAAATAAAAAAAGCTAAGCTATTAAAATGTTAAAAACTACAACTGATGAGCCGCTACGTTCTGATACGTTTGGTGAAAAGGGTCCCCCCGATAAGATGATAAAAAAGTTCTCCTCAACCAAATTACTTATGAGTGGTTACACTATAATTCTAACATAAAAATAATATTTTTGAAAGGTTTCTTAGCCTCCGTCCCACCACCCACACCCCTATACAGCCAAAAACGTGTTTTTTTAATTTCAATTTTTTTCGACAAATGAACACTATTTTATCAGACTGAAAAAAATATGATAAATAAGAACACAACTTGGACTATCAGAAAAACATTTTTTTAATTTTTTCTCAAACCCAAATTCAAACACAAAAAAATATTTTCTAAAAAAATATCAAGAAATATTTTTTACTGTATCTTAGAAGCCTGGAACAGGCTCGAAAAAATATCAAAGGTTCCTCTTAAAACACAAATTGTTGTGTATTTGTTTCAAATTTTTTTGATTACTGGGCTGCAATTAAAAAAATAAAAACCATTTTCCCGCCTTTAAAACACCTGTACTTTCAATATACTTTGAAAATGACTGCAACAGTTCTGTGCATTTATTTTAGTGTTTATTATACATTTGTATACATTGTTGTAGCACCCAATAAAGTTTTGGTTTTGGAATATACTTACAAAGTATCATTTTTAAAGCTTTCTAATCGTTTGCATAAGTAATCCTACGCTACGGAAAGACGATAGTTTTGGCAATTTATAAGAAAACATTCGACACAAGACCTTGTAAGTGTGATAAAGAATTAAGTGGTGGATAAAGAATTACACCCCTTCCTACATCAAACAGATTTTAGAAGAAAAAATAGAAGTTTGCAGATTTTGACATACAAAAAAAAACACATTATAATGGCCAATAACTCGGAAGCGATGCTTTCTAGGCCTTTTAAACCATGTTTGCTTGTCTCATGGGGACACGACTTTTTTTTAGAACAAGTAAATTCTAACAGACGACATGTTTTGGGGGACGGGTAGATGACAAGTGGGGAAATGATAAGGGACATTTCGTGTGCAGGATAGATGGGGAACAGTGGGGAAGTGAAGGGGAACAGATTAGTCCCCGATTATGTTGTTGGGATGTATTTTTCAAAATACCACTTTTATGATCATCCTATTTTACAATTTTGCATATTAGTTCTTTTGGGTGCGCCCTTTCCGTAGCACAGATGAACAGAAAAGAGAAGCCGATATCAATGTAAAATTAAATTGAAGGAAAATACTGAAATTATCTTTCACGATAAATTAACGGGACTATTTTATTTTCTGCGAATTTTTATCTTCACGCTCAGCAATATTGGAATGAATTCTCTCGCACAGTACCGGTTCTATAATGCCGTAAACTACTTTTCGGGGGATGGGAGTTTACAGTTGAGTTCTACATTAAATCAGTTTTCAATTTTCGTACAATTATTATTTACAAACTGCAGAGTTTTCGCACGTATACAGATTGTACGAGTGTCTACATATTTATACGTATTCAAGAGAAAATACTTAGGTAAAGGAAAATACAACTTTTTCTCTAGTCTGAAACATCTACAGATGTGAGAACACAGGCTTCCGCAACCAATGCGTTACTATTTATCTGTCCGGGAGGCGCCGCGTTCTAGACTCAGTTGTCAACGTTTTAGCTGCTATTCTATGGCCTTCCTCCTCAAGCAAGGTCGCACGTGCCTAGGACGCGGCAACTGCCGAACTGCCAAGTGGTTGACTACAAATGTCTCAGTTTTTTTTTTGAACTATGACCCAGCTACTAAAAAAAATATGAAAAAATTCACAAGCATTCTGAGATGAAGATTTAAGATTATTTTCGTGCCAGTGTCTGTGTTCTAAGACAAGTAAAACAGTTCTTGTAAATCTGTGTCTAACCTATTCCCCTTCATTTTTCCACATGTCCCCCAATTATCTCTCAAATATGACCGAATTATTATTTAATAAACTGCCAAACACTATTATCTTTCCTTAGCGTATGATATTCTTATACAAAGGATTAGAAAGCTTTAAAAAATTATAATTTTTAAGTACATTCCAAAATCAAAACTTTATTGGGTACTACAACAATGTATACAAATGTATAATAAACACTCAACCCTGCACAGAACCGTTGCAGTCATTTTCAAAGTATATCGAAAGTCCAGGTGTTTGAAAGGCGGGAAAATGGTTTTTATTTTTTTTACTGCAGCCCAACAATCGAAAAAATCTGAAAAAATGCACAACAATTTGTGTTTTAAGAGGAACCTTTGATAATTTTTTCGAGCCTGTTCCAGGCTTCTAAGACACAGTAAAAAATATTTCTTGATATTTTTTTCAAAAATATTTTTTTGCGTTTGAATTTGGGTCTGAGAAAAAATTTAAAATTTTTTTTCTGATAGTCCAAGTTGTGTTCTTATTTATCATATTTTTTCAGTCTGATAAAATAATGTTCAATTGTCGAAAAAAATTGAAATTAAAAAAACACGTTTTTGGCTGTAATAGGGTGTGGGTGGTGGGACGGAGGCTAAGAAACCTTTCAAAAGTATTATTTTTATGTTAGAATTATAGTGTAACCACTCATATGTAATTTGGTTGAGGGGAACTTTTGCGGGGATCTTATCCGGGGGGACCCTTTCATCTCAATTTCTTGAACCGTTGGGAAAATATTCGAGATGGACATATAATTAATTCTATATTGTAACTAATAAGTCTTGAAAGACCGCTAAAACCGAACGGGTAGGAAATGGATTCAAAAATTATCATTGTGCCATTCTCCCTACAGCTTCCAAAGAGCCTTTCGTTGCCCTTTGGCTCTCCGTTATCGGCAAAAGTTTTCTTCGCGATGGAAACGGTTCGTCCCTTCGCGGACACAGATCTTACTGTCTCTCAAACTCTTCTATTCACTAGCAGCCACCCACGCAGCCAATGAAATATATTGATGTGCGCCTCGACTGTCTTGAAAGTATCACATCAACTGTTGTAAAAAAAGCTTATAGAAAATCCATCCGACTATATCCGTTACTCGACGGATCATCATCGCTTAAACACACAAACGCCGTTCTATTATACAAATCTATCATTCTCCCACTTTCACTCACGGTTCCCCAATATTGTTTATACTCGTGGTTGAGATTCCCGATCTTTTTCTTTCTTATACCCCTTTTAAAAGAAATTTTGGCTCCATCGACCCCCCTTACGTTATTCTGTATAATATATCATACATAATCATAACGCAAACATTCGCATATTCATTTCTTAAAGATAATTTCGTATTCCAATTTGGTAAATATCTAGATTTTCAATATTCAAGACGCTTCCGCTTCTGACTAGCTGAGTTTCTAAACTCGATTCCTGTTCATATTCGACTACAGACCCCCAATCGATCCCTTGATTCATCATTGACATCATCATCATTGATGCATTCCATCATTCCTTCAAAATTTCTACCCCTTCAAAATTTCATCGACCCCCAGGGGGACGAAATCACCCCCGTTGGGATCCCCTGGTTTACAGCATCCAATACTGATCTCAATCGCCTTTAAACATTTGAAAATAAATTTCCCTCTAAAATCACAACGTTTCCAACTTTATCATAGATAACCGAATTCACCGCGATGGATGGATTCTGACTACACCACGTACTATAGGAATTTTTTAGATATTTAGCAACTGGATTTATCCACTCTTTCGTTACTCCCAGTTATTCTGCCGAAAATTGGCCGTTTATGCACGATTACGTAACATTCTCATTACGTAACAAAGTACCTTCCTAAGGGCGAGGAAGTAAAAAGAATATTAAAGTGATACTTAACAAGATCTTGAAAATAAGTAATATTTGATTAAATTTCATTCCCGAAGGCATCAACTTCTAAGGTTATTGATTACGTAAGTGTAGTGAATGCTTGTCGTCAGGAGGTGGCGGTGAGCTTCCCATGTTGGATGGTGAGATCTCCCGCCGACCTACGGGATTTACCCTGACGAGTATCGCTCACCGACGGAGCACAGCCCCAGACGGAACAAGCTATATGCGTTCCCCATATGTGAGGTAGTGTAGTGCATATTAGTGTAAGTGAAGGGTGAGGACAGGACAAGGAAGAGGGAGCGAGAATCCCATGCGGTCCATGGTCCGTTTGTTAGGGTATTCTCCGGCATTCGCCTGTTGTTGATCGAAGAAACCACGGAAACCTACCGATCTGAGCACCCGGCCGCTAGAATTTTCCTCCAGACCCTCTCTTCCCTCTATGGTTATAACCGTATTGTATATCTTGTAGTAAGAACAGTACAGTTTGTTATCATTACGTACAGTACTATGCTATTATGATGTAACTGCCAATTGTAAATCTATAATGTTTTACCACTGGTCCTGAGGATGGAATAAAAACATTCCGAAACGTCGGCAAACTGCTTTAATGTCTTAATTCACTCCGACCAAATTCTGTAATCTATATTTCCCATAACAGTAAAAATAAATATTTTTTTATCGAACATCATTTCATGGAAAAATATTTTTTTAATATACTGCAACAATTCCACGTGGAATTAAAGCAAACAATTCATCCTATTAGAAGGTAGAAAAAAGTTCTTCTTTTCTCTGGCACTAGGCAGCTAATCAAAAAGATCACTTGTATATATAATCTGTACAAATATGAAATGTATATTTACATCTCTTTCTGACGATTGAAATCATCCTTCCCAAGATCCAAAACCCTTCGCACTATGGATTTGGATTGAAAACTATTTAAAACTCATCATCATTGTATTTGTTTAATAAACTTTCATCGTTTTCGCGACGACAAATACACTTCGAACAAGAATTCATCATCTCTATCCGAAAATTCGATTGCTACACGGTACACGCGTCACATGGCTGCTTCTGCTTTGAGGTTATTCTACGTTATCTACTGAATCTTTGCAAAAACAGTGGAATAGTTTTTTCACGTATTTATTTCATGGATAAGCACTCTTCCGACTTCGTACAACCGGATTTTCTTGTATCCACGGAATAAAATTTACTTTGGCTTTATTCCGAGTACGTACAACTGGGCCTATGTGAACACGATTACGAAATCAAGATACTTTCGATTCAAAATGTTTAATTATACTCTCAATTGTCAATTTGAAATCTGCTAGTGTATTATTTTAATTTTGATGTATCATTTCTTTGCTTTAGTAGAGGAAATGAGAATTAATATTGCTGAGAGCTAAATTTGGGCAGAAACTGTAAAGTGACTTCTTCAAAAGTGTGTGGTGGGGCAGGTATCCAATGATGTACCGCCACTCTGCAGCTATTTGTACTACCCTTATTTTTCTCAATTAAATCTCGCACCAGTCGCCTTAGACGCAGAGCCCGCGAACACTAATGAGCTAGTTAGCTTGTCCGCGGCCTTGACATGCCTGTTATAAAAGAAAATTCAATGAAATCAAAAGACTTACTCTAGGTATCTCAAATAATAACTAATAGCAAGAGGAGAGTGTGAAAACAGTGTAGCATTTGAAATAGGAACAGATTTCAAGTTCTCTCATCTTCCATGATTGACAGTAATTCTGAAACTGGTGTTTTTCTCTCTTTTTTATTCATAATGTCGACTATTACAAATAACTTATTTACGAAACTGAAAAGTGAAAATTCTTTGCGGATACAAATGACATAGTGTCGATGTCGTTTTTTTCCCCCCAGTTTTGCGCATGCAGTTTTACTCATGTCGCCGGTTTAAAACGAATTCATAGCGTTCATTGTATCTTTTTTCGTACAGAGAGCATTAAAACTGATCGACACTCAACATTTTTTATAAATGTAAAATACTGAACGGTACCCCTTGTCCACATCGCCAAGGCGCATATCGAACCTGCAAAAGCCTGCGCACGCCACTGCACCAGCTGTAGCCCAGTGGAAAACCGGCACCTCTCCGAACTCCAACCAAAATGTCCTGAGCACGTGGCACATATGAGCTTCCTCCGCTCCCGCCGCATGCGGCTGCTACCCCCGGGGCCTTCACGTGAAAAGTTTGAGAAGCCCTGTGCTGGGCGATATTTCGGTCTCGTTCGCACTGCCGCCAGTACAGAAAGCGGCGTTCAGCTCGCGGCGGCGGCGGCGCGGCGGCGGGGCGGCACCCCGGCCGGTGCGGCGTCAGGACTCGCGGAGTGCGTTCCAAGGTTTCCGCCCCTTGAGCTTAAGTGCCGATGCGTGCTCCTCCAGGCACAGCGCGGCGCAGCGGCGAGGCACGGGACGTGGCTGACGTCACCCGCGGTCCATAGGCGACGACACTGCACAATAATGATTCCGGCGGGTGGGGTTATAGCAGTGTTGTCAAGGTGGATGCCACGAGCGGGAGTCCGTGGCACGAGTGCCACGACGAACTCGCCCCTCCACCAGAGAAAACGCAGTTCATCACCCCGCCACCACAGAAAACGCCATTCCTATAGTAAAACGGCAGAGTTATTAATTGTCTCCTTTCCCGACGCTAGTTGCGCAGAGAAGTTCGTGGCATGCCACGACGCGTGCCACTGCCACCAGTAGAGGACACTGACACCACTGGGTTATAGTCTCACAATAATTGATTGATTGATTTGATGATTTCGTGTTTCCGGGTGTAACTGCAATGATCAATAGTCTTGTAGTGTAGTGTGTGTTTTTATCATAGAAGGTGATGATGTTCTTCCCTCGCTAAATGGTGAGATCCCTGGCCCACCTACATGTCGGCTTGCGGGAGTTTCGCCATCCAGGTATCTCCCACGAGCGCGCACCAGCAGGCGTAGTACATGTAAATGTGTACGCAATTAATGGGTAAGGGTATGACAAGGAAGAGGAAGGAAAAGTCCCGCGCGGACCGTGGCCTGTTTGTTAGGATACTGCGGCGGCATTCGCCTGAAGTTTATAGGAGAAACCACGAAAAACTTCCGATGAGAGCAGCTGACCTCTAGAATCCCCATCCCTCACAGCGGTTGAACTCAACCTAACTATCTGGGTGGTGTCGAAAATCCTGCCACCGTCGTATATCGAACTCTAGAACCTTCCGGTCCGGGTCACTACAGGGTCGTCGGTTGATGCCCTGAGCCGTCACCCGGACAATAATTTGAATTCTGAACTGACCAACGGAAGCACTGAATACGCAGAAACCGTCAACGGCTCGTGCGCAGTTCCTTCTCCCCGTGCTGCCCTCACGCTCATTCTTGGGATCTCTCATCCTCCACGATCTTGAAAGTTTCCGGGAGTACTTTGACAGCGAAGAGTGAGGATGAGAAGAAGAAGAAGAAGAAAATAAAAATTATGTGGAATATTTTTTAAGGTTGCTTTTCAACGTCTTGGTCATATTGAGACCACTGTGACTTTTTAAACTGTAGGGGGAGCACATAAGTAGAACACAAACACACCCATGTCCGAGGCGGGACTCGAACCCGCGACCTTCCGGTCCGAGATCACTAGTGGCTTAGCGATATCGGCCATCGGGCCGAAATGTGGGTTCTTTGACGACCTTAACAAGGTAGACAAAATTAAATGCGAATTTCACAAATTCCAGCTCTCCCACCCCTATCGCAACTAGGAAATTTCATTTCACGTATTGAATAAAAGTCCATAAGAAATCCATTTATTATCCACTGAATGGTGTACAATATATTCATTAAATTAAATTGGTTGAATTGAACAGGAGTTAATTTGATAATAATGTGTTTCCAATTTTATATTTTCGATCTAATCTCACTTTTCCTGACTTAGTTTAAGTTTTATGATATATTGCAAAATCATAAAGTAGTATGGAAAAGAAGTTGTGAAGTAAGATATGCAAGTGTTAACTATGTAAATAAATTTAATTTAAATAAATATTTTGTAATTAAATGTATATTTGTACCTAAACTCTTACAGTCATTCGTATGCTGAATATTAAATAGTTTTGCATATACATTAGTTTATATAATTAAATTTTATTCTTAAAAATGTAAAATACATGGTATTATTTTCTCAAGAATATCATGTAATTATATGTGCAGGTGTCCCACCAACTACGGACCACCCCATAACTTCTAAATGGTTCACGACATCGAAATGAAGTTTTTGCTCAACAATGCGGAATCGTTGGGCAGGTAATTCGTCGTAGAGTTATTGACTGAACAGTTTTACTTTTCTCAAAAACTAAAAAATATTACGAACCACATCTCTACAGCATATTTCTTGCCCCATGATTCCATGATTCCGCCTTGTTGATCGAAATTATATCTCGACATCATAAAACGTTTAGAAGATGTGAGGGTGACCCACAGTTGGTGGGACTCCCGGTATGACGAAGGATTTGACCTATGGTTGAAAGATAGAGGCACTGTTTGTTGGTAGCAATCTTACAGTCAGACAATATGGCAGCCTAGCAATCATGTGTGTGATGGTGGTTTGATGAAGGGGAGTGACAGGATTACATAAGCATGTATAAGGTTTCGACTGTGTTAGAGTTAAACTAATTGTAAAGTGCTGATAATTTAATCGATTTCTCATGTTGTTTAACACTACGTGTGTACTGTATTTGTATTTTGTTGGATTATGTTGTACTAGTAATTTCTAGTGATGTGCAGCCCTGATAACGACTCAATTGTATAGCCTAAAATTTGGCAATAATGATGTAGTACTGTCTTTTTATTTCATCGACCTACACCCAAGAATCCGCTCCATCAATACTTTTTTGACATTAATTTCAATATATATGGTTCTTTGTAGATGTAGGAGAGACTGTCTTTTGAATCTTTGCATCGTTTTATTTCGAAATAATTTAAACTCTCACGAGTTTCTCACTTCACATTGTTTAATAATTACCATATAAATAAAATAAACACCATTCTGTTTCATTAATATATTTATATGCCTCTCAATACAGTAAGAAACTCTTTATTTACAATGTTGAGCTACTTTTCAGAGTTTGTAAATGTAGCCTTTAGAAAATTTAAAGGACACCGATAGCTTTGTTAGGTTACATTGCATTGTACGTTTTGAACCAACCAAGTAAAATATAATGAATTAATATAGTAATGCGAGTTAACATTTTCACACGTATATCGCATCAAACATTCTGCACAAGATATTCAGGCATCATCAACATTTCAAGCTAGTTTCATATAAACAATTTACATTGAAAGCAAGTAACAATTAATTTTTAGATCGATTATTTACAAAGAAAAGGGAAACAATCCTTAAATTTTCTGTAATTAGTAAAAAATGGCTTGTGATATTGAAGGATTAAAAACAAAAGTATTTCTTTCAATAATACGCCTTTGAACCTTTTCAGAAACCAAAATACGTTGATTTACGATTGTTCAGGTACTTTTTAAACATGATAGACAGATTGCTAATTCAAAACAATTAATTCGCGAATTCAAATCGAATAGAAACACACGCATCAAGAGTATCTATTTAAATTAACTTCAAAATATTTAATAACAAATTTATGTAAAAAAATACAAACTTCAGAAAAGTACTTACGAAAGTTGGATGTATGATTTTAACTTGCTTAGTGAATTATAAAAGCTTCGAATTTTTTCCCCTTCTTAGAGAATTTACACGAGTTTTCATTAAAGACTGATTGTTTTCAACTGAATTGAACTTACCATCACAAGGTGTTAAATTTATTGTATTGTTTTAGCGCTTTCAAGAATAAGGACAGTCACAATTATCACAGCGATATATGTCAGACAAAATGTTCCGAATATCGAACAAATTGCAAGATATGCCAAGAAAAATATCAGGGAGAATAGACCAGGCTTGTTGAATCACGAAAACCTGTAACACATTCAAGTCAAAATATTTATGAAGTGTAATTTAATAATAGTACATTGTGCAGAGTGTCTGAAATGATACGCCAGCAATAATATTCTATAATTGTTGGATGTATCTGAAATACATATCAAACACTGAAGAGAAATAATGTAGACACACGCTGCGTGAACAGATTTTCAGTGATATTCTAAAAAAGAAAAAGAGCAAAATTTTAATACTACTTTCTAACTAAGAAAGAACACGTCACAAGAAAGTTGAAACATATTCTTCTTTAAAACTATAACATGTTCAAACATTGCACGACACTGTTCATGTAAAATATTTCGCGTAATGAACGATAGGTGAAAGTTTGTTTACGATGTACACCCTGTTCTGATCCTTAATCACACAGTTTGTCCATTGGCTTAAGCCAAAGTTCATTGACTTTCATGAGCTATACTACTTAAATACAACTCATTTTCTTGCTCGGTCAAGTATAATTTTTTGCAATGTGCAAAAATAAAGAACAAGACCATGCAATATTACATACTAATGGATCTCTCAAAAGTTAATTAGGTCGAAAGTCAATTCATTTTCGAGACCAACTATAGAATTTGTGACACGTTTAATTGCATATTTTAAATGCAATGTGACTGTATAACTTATTGTATGTGAAACTACACATTATTTGAACATCAACATTCACTTCTCCCGTACATTCTCCATCATTAAGTTCTCCAACGCACATTTCACAAATAGTTCAGGGGATGTTCCCTCGTTATGTCATTCGAATTGCACTGATGTAGAACGTTGCTGCGTTCCTGCAGCTTTCCCAGCGTCAAAGTGCTGGCCGGCTAGACGACTGCTGCTCAGATGGTGTACTTGACATTTTCATAGAAAGAGTGAGCCGTGTTGGCGGCTTGGGGTGATGGCAGACTTGTGGGAATAGATGGCGGCGGTGGCGTCATGTAGGGTTTGCGATCACACTGGACAGGTTGCATTGTACCGCGCATTCCTGAAACAAAAAAAATGTTTCTTAACAACAGATATGGGCAAGAAAGACGCTAAGGGCCGCCATAGAGATCATGCCCCCTTGAGAATGTGAAATATTCAAAAATATTTTCTAAAATTTCATTTAAAAGATGTTTTAAATATTAAATTTTAAACCAAGGGTTCCCAACATTTTTCTTTCATCGACCCCTTTTTAGGAATCACTTGCTTCATTGACTCTCTTACGTTTTCTCTATAATATATAGCATCCGCAATAATGACATAAAGAATTGCGAGTAAATGCCTTAAAATAACTTCGTATATCAACATTCTCATAAATATTTCGCTTTTCAATAATCGAAGACGCTGTCGCTTTTGGGTGGCTGGGTTTCTAATTGTCACTGTAGTTCAATGATTACAAAATGTTGAGTGTGTATTTTTTAGAACAAGCCATCATATTTTTCCACTGCGTTTTGCAAAGAATATTTTGTTGTGCGATAGAGTATCATTGAGAATGCATAGTTATAATTTCTTCAGTTTTCTAAACATATATTTCTAAGGATAAACATTGGATACGAAAGAAGCGGAGCGAATCATAATTTATTAAATGTTTTGTTGCTTGAAATCAGACAATTAAATATCAAGTTTATTAATTTTTTGTGAAAAATCTTGATTACACCGATTAGTCGCCAGTCAATATTCGGCTATTGACCTCTAATGGACCCCTTGATCATCATCACTGACTTCCTTCAAAATTTCATCGATCCCCAGGAGGGTCAATACCGACCCCGTTGGGAACCCCTGTTTAAAGGCTTGCTTCTAATTCCAACTATTTCTATACGGACACTAAACAATTGGGAATTCCCAAACAAGGCTCAGTATGATCAGTGAAACGGTAGAGGAGTCGTGATTTCAGATGTTTTAGAACTTGGAGAAAAATATTTTCGTAGTTCATTTATTTTCTTCCATAAATTTAGAAAGAAAATACTTTGCTTCACTCTCTGTTTTAGATGAAACCTTCAACCAAGTTCTAGATTTTCGTGTATCAGATTATTTGTCTTGAGTTCCTGTGTTACGTCTACGGCCATCTTTAAACAAAAATCTCGTTCAGGTCTGTTCGCACTTTTCAATTGAGTTGTACAGCATCAACAATCCTCTGTCTGCTAAACATCTCCAAAATTTTTATCTGATTTGTTTCAAATCTAGGGCAAAAACAGTAGTAGTGGCCTCAGTTAAAGAATTTTTCGCAGTTTTCTCAAAAATATTAGGCTTCTGAATTCAGTATGTGAAACTCAAACAGCAATGAGCATGCCTATTTCTAAATACATCCCTTGCCTAACAAGGTAGCATTTTAAATTTGTTATAATAGTATTCATTTCTTTCCAAAGATCGATTTTGCTTCAGTAGTGGCCAGAAAAAATTTAAAAACGTTTTGTGGTGGGCACATATTCGATTTAGGAATGGTCAATTAATATTTTACACCATTGAACGTTTATATTTATTACACACACTATTTTATATATAAAATAAACGAAATGAAATACAATTTTCGTTCTAATACTCACTAGTAGAAGGCATAAAATTAATGTTCTGTAAGTTTGAAGATAGTGGGAAGCTTTCAATTCTTATTTTCTAATTTTGTGCTTGAAGTAACTGTTGTCACAGTGGCTTTCAACTTGGCCTTGTTCGTCTATTGCAAGTTCAAGGATTCTTTACCGTAAAATGTGAAAGAATTAAATTGTTATCTACTCATTGTTCCAGAAATGACAAGAAGCGATGTTTACTAAAAGAGATAAAAGACTGATTAAACCAAATTAAAGAAAGATTATTAAATATATTTATTTTTGAAACTACCTATTTTTTGTATTTATATTGTCTAAAAAAAAACAAAGAAAAGCAGTTCATTTTGACAATCATTTATTCCTCCAGCTCTCACGGATGTAGTGTGTCTACCTACTCCATGCTAGTGCTAACCTACCTCAAGGTGTGAACCGTCTGAGCTTAGCTCAGAGTCAGCATTGCCGCTGACCACCTCTGACCGACAGATCCCAGGGCTCGAGTCAAAACGGTGGCAGATTTTCGACTAGCCACTTAGGTCAAATTCATCCGCTGTGTGGGGAATTCTAGCGGCCGGCTGCTCTGATCGGGAGATTTTCTGGTTTCTCCGATCAGCACCAGGCAAATGGCGGAGCACTGCCCTAACGTACGGGCCACGCGCAATCTTGCCTTCCTTTTCCTCGTTCTATTCTGTCCTCTTATACAGTCACACATACACGCTGTACACTATCACACATGTAGATATAAAATCGAAGGCTAAGAGCGGGTCTCGGCTGGAGCGGTGCCCCGCTTGCACAAATACTTCGGGGGATATCCCACAAGCCGGCTTAGAGGCCGGCGTCAGATCTCACCCTCCAATGGAAGAGGAACACTACCACCTCCCAGGATAAAACATTCACTACACTAACGGAACAAATGGCCATATCCGTTTGCGTGCCTAGAAGCATCAACCAATACATCAAGTTACGTTCCAACCGACCCCAAAGATGGATTGGTTAGCACATCTTTACTTAATGACGATAAACGACAGTAATTTCTGAATTTCAGTAAATCCAACAGTAATTTACTGCATCTCCGAGATTGGACAGAAATGTTTGAGCAACTGAAAGACGACAGAAACTTGCTTTTATCATATTATTACTCATGGTTTAAGGGTGTGCTGTAAAACGGATTTTTCAGATAGAACGTCTTCATAAGCAATAAAAGTAAAAAACGACCGGGTCGCTAGATAATGTGCATTTGGTGCGACATCTAGAGGTACAATCTGGTAGTTTTCACGGTGCGCAATTCGGTTTCGCAGTTTCACTGACGAGTTAGAAGGGACGGCAGTCCTTGCACGCTTGTGAAGGAAGTAGGCGCCGCGCAATCGCACACTTCGAAACTCGAGATCTTTGGAGGCCGAGGGATGAAGTATTATACTCGCAAGTTTTCTTGAGCCGTCGCTTCGCTAGTTGCGAGAGGAGTGGGGAGTTTGGTTATTTTGACGAAAGGTATTTTATATCAAATTTGAAGTTGGGTTTTCAATGCAAAATAGTTTCTATTACACGGGAACGAACATTTCTGGTTATCAGATTTTGTCTACAACGCTCGTTGCTATCATTTGTTCTTAATTTAACTAATGTTGGCAAAGGAGTGGGGGTAGGTATTTCGGGGCGGAAGAAAACGGGCGCGTATAATACCCCTGGCCGCGATGCGGGCTAGAGATAGGCTCGAGCTCCATTCTCCAGAGAGGCCCGCGGACTGCGATTACGTGAAATTTCTGGAAACATTGTGGACCTAATCTTTCTAAAAGATTATAACAAATATTAGAGGAAATAAATTCGATTCCTTCATAGCACGAAGCAACCTGTGGTAACAGTCACAAATAGCGCAAAACTGTACCTTTCATTAGGAGGGTTCTTTAAAATCGCTCCCCCAAATCCCCAGAAGAGCGGTAGTTGAGAAACTATTACTGATATTAAAGGAAGTTTTGAAATTTAAAAAAGCAACATTAAATAGAATTAAAGAAATTGAATTGCGTTCCACTATTTATTATGGGAGTTTGATTTCGTTCTTCCATCTTTGGCGGTTACCCCTATTTCACAAATTTTAAAAATACTATTAGGTAGCCTGATAAAATTGTCAAAACTAAACCGGAGTTGCGTAAAAAATTAAAATCTTCCAACTAGTGCAAACCAGCCTCAGGCTCCCCTACTTCCAATTCACGCACAATTGTAAGAAAACTATGCAGCATCCGGCCTTGCAAGACCTAAGGTTTTGTTAGATATACATCAACGCGCGTAAAATTCAAAACAATGAAACAGTTTCAATTTTGACGAAAGTGCAAATATTTGATTGTTTTTCCCACCGAATCTCGCACTGCAATAACCGACTGTATTCTCAATGTCAGTGCGACACTGCTCACTAAACAGACGTCATGCAACAGAAAGCTCTAAGGAAGAGGCCGATTCGCTAAACACTAAACTAACACGCGAGCGACTAATGTTTGTTGCCAAATTACACAAAAATACTCATATTTTCAAAATATTCAACATGATATTATTTTCAGAACTGTTTTGATGAATGCATTTCATTTTTTAAAAATTGTATCTTCATAAATGTAGTTGTATGAAGACGCCGAAAATATTTTGATTTTTTCAGTTTTAGAATAATCAGGGTTTTCAACGAACATGAGACCTACACCATTTTCTTAAATGTCCCTCAGATTATCCAACACCAAAATTGAATCAAAATCGTTGGAGCCACTTTGCTGAAAATGTCCGAGGGCTTCATATAAAGTATCCCCCAAAATTAAAACATAGGTTTCAAATATATGGGGCCGCGACGTGAGCCAGATCGATTACGGAATATCAATTTTGGAGAAAATCGGCTAAACGGTTTAGCCGCTAACGTTGTTCACAGACAAAAGGAACTGACGTTTTGCCGTCAATCGTTTTTTCAGTATCAAGGACCAACAAAACATGGATTCTGGCTATACTACGTGTTAGAGGATTTTTTCTAAATTTAGTATCTGGATTTATCCACTTTTTCCTTGCCAGAGCCCTGTAATATAAGTTTTTCTGCCGAAAATTCGCCGTGTTTCGCGTAGCATTACATAACATTCTCTTTACCGGGATGGCGGCTAGCGAGAAAGTAAAAATGGCTCCAGATTTTTTCTTTATTTTTCTGAATCGAGTAAAGTACGCCTATAAAATGGCGCATCCATTTTCTTCTAACGCTGTATATTTCAAAAATTTCAAAAGGTTCAAATTTTTTCGACGGCTTCTTAAAACTATGACAAAATTTAAGGTAGATATTTTTCTCTTTAATGAAATGTATTCTTCGAAATTAGATCTTTAGGACTGATTGTCCTTAAAAGCTCTGAATTTTGGAAAATTGCAAATGTCCAACTATCTTGGAAAGTCGGAAACGCTCGTTAGACAATTCATGTGTTTCGTGTAGCCCGTAACTGATGTGATTGCGAAACCTAAGTACCTGAATTCTACACCTATGTCGACTCCCAGCGTGGACTAACATTCTTGAGGGCTGGAGACACCTTTGTTGGCTCAATTAGAATTATAACATTATGTAGCCCTCACCAATAAAACGAGAAAGTACAGGTTCTGTTGAAGCACCACTAGATAGCATTTAAAAAATAATTTCTTTCAATTTTATAAAATATTTTTCAAACCAGTTTTGGATATTAGTCAGGTACGGTGTGAGACGTAAGAATGTTTAATGTCGGGTATTATACATCACATGGTCATTATAAAAAGAGAATCGATAGAAGAAGGTATGGCAAATCCTAGAGCTACATTCAACTGAACACTTAAAAAGTATATGGTTTTAAATCCGGTAACTATTTAACTTTGGTGTAATTATCAAACAAATTTCTATAAAGAAAATATAACAGCAGTACAGTGTGTGCAGGGTAGTAAATGCACAAATGTTATTATCTTAAAGAATGCACTTAAGAAAAATCATAGACAAAACTGTGGGAATTTAGCGTCAATTGAGTTGATCAAAATAGTGGTAGAAATCCAGCGCAGTCATAATTTCAAATGGATTCCTTTGTAATGTGTTTCCGTTACTTGTGCGAGAATAAAACACCTGTCATATGAAACAAAAGTATATACTAATATTTTCTGTAGATAACTCTCCTTGAAATTGACTCTACTGTATATCAATAATTGCTGGCTGTAGACGTTGATGGATAAATATTACTAATAATATGGCTATTAAAATTTGTCATGAGAATACTTATTGTGGTGGTTACTGTGCTTTCACAGTGGCAATTTCAATTCTTGGCATAATTTTTGTATTAATTTCAACAACCTATTATACTCATAAAATGTCTGCAAACAGGTTTAGTGATCTCTTCCCATTACGTAAAAGATTAGAAATGACTTGGTTCAGATTTACATACATTTCCGATTGCGATAATTGGTTTGCGAAGC
This sequence comes from Acheta domesticus, assembly GCA_031308135.1. Lineage (NCBI taxonomy): Eukaryota > Metazoa > Arthropoda > Insecta > Orthoptera > Gryllidae > Acheta > Acheta domesticus. The sequence goes on from JAHLJT010008446.1 coordinate 191,487,443, forward strand.
TTCCTAGTTTTACATTCTATTCCAGCAAACGCTGAAATTGACTTTTTCTTGTTTCTGAACATTAAAAAATTAAAGTAGTTCTCTCCTCCTACGCAGCACACGAAACTGTTTTATGACGTCAATAATCTCCAGCCCGAGTGCGACGGAGTGAGGAGGCCGGGCGTGGGTGTGGGGAGGCACTGGTCTGCGGCGAGGGTTGGGCGAAACGGGGCACGCGCCAAAGCATCGCGATGAAGCGTTGCAGAGGAATTCGTCTGGTCCAGCGCGAGCCCGCGGAGACGGCGGGGGAGGAAGGCTGCAGAGATCAGCGCCCGAGCGGGAGACGCTCCAACGAGCGGTGATGCTTGCGGTGGTGGCAATGGGGAGAAGGCAGTAAAGGTGATTGCGGTGACGACGATGGCAACGGTAATGGGGTTTGTGACGAGGGAGATGATAACGAGGGAGATAATTGTAGGAGTGGAAGAGTGGGGTGTAGTGGAGAAGCGAAAGGGTGATGGATTAGACGGGACGGTGCGCGCGCGGTGGAGCCAAGAATCCGGGGCGGAGCGGTGCGTTTGGATGACGGGCGCGGGGGTGAGGAGGGTGACGGCGGGGGCGGCGGAGGGTGGCGGGGGCGGCGGGGGCCGGGAGGAGGCGGCGGGGCGCCGGAGGCGGCAGGCGCCCGCTGGATCCGTGGCAGCGGGGGATATGTTTGGCGTCTGGTAGACTGGCGCGAGGGGACCACCCATTGCGGACACGCTGGCGTGCCTGCCTTTGTGAGACAGTAGCACGTTACAATCCAGCCGTCATCGCGCCGCCCGGCCACCAGCTGCGCCCGCTCCTGCGCCTCCGCCTCCGCCTCCGCCTCCTCCTCCGCCGCCGCCCCGCCCCCGCCCCCACGCTGCCCGCTCCGCCGCCGCAGCAGCCGCCAGGCGCCTGCGGCGTACTTCGCCCCATGCTACGTCTGCCACCGCCGCGTCCATGCGAACCGACGGTTTTAGGGAAGCGGCTTTCTGGAACCCGCGTTCCTCCCCGCCGCGCCAGCAGCTGCTACCGGAATGCTCCGCACGCTGGAGGAGGCGATCGCATTTTTTTTCGAAAATAATGTGCCAATAAAACGCACGCTCCCCGGTTAATTCGTCACTAAACGATGAGGAGTGAGCAGGTCTGACGCGTGATTTACTTTAGTACATCCTTTGAGATCACTTCTTGATTAGAGAGGTGCTAAAACACGAGGATAACGTCGAAATCTTTTATGATGAACATATGATGCTGTCTCGAATGTTGATACTGTTTTCTCTCGTGTTTATGAAATTTTGGTAATATACTTCAGTTCACAAACGCAGCTTAATTTTGATTTCACTACAGGAGACTCGCTATTATCCGAGGTAATTGGCGCAGAAACTGCGCCGAATATTGTGAACTCGGATAATACTGTTCAATTCAAAAATGAAAATAGATATTTGCGATATCAACATAAATTAATGAACAGATTTACCCCAGTCACAAAGTCAAATACAACTAAGAATAGTAATATACAATGACGAACACAATGTTTGATGAGCGAATCTAATGATTATCAAATTTAAAAAGTTCCAATATGCGTAGCCGCGCGCAATCTAAAACAGGGGGAGGCAACTACATTTCTGGGGGAGACAACTATTTTCCATTTTCCTTAAACATTTTCATTTACGTATGATATTTTTCTAGTAAATATGTATAAATTTAATGGTACAATTAATAAATAATGCACTTCTGTTTCAATTTTCAACGGGTAAATTCAATTTCATTTGTATAACGACTGTCCGAATTAACACGTAGCCTCAGTTAATCGGGACTCGGATAATCGCGACTCTACTATACTCTGAAAAGTAATGTCATTGGATGTAACATCCTTTTGCTGGAGTAAGTTTAATGAACTATCACAGAGAAATGCCCATGGATTGTGAATATTAATGAAAAAAATGCCTTTGATTGGCCAGACATTTTGAGTGTGTAAACGATTCATCTCGTACAAACAGGCAGTCGTTATTGTTGTGAATAGGATTATAGAAAAGACGTTCTGGGGACTAAGCACGAGAATATTTGGAAATTCTTTGGTGAAGTGATTCGAAAATCGTTCGATATGTACTTGATTTTTTTTCGAAAAACTCGACTTCTGACAACAAACTCGACTCGTGCGCGAATTACGTCTTTTGCGCAGAAGTTAGGAAACACTAACGGCCGGTTCACCAAATACTATTTAAGTATGACTAAGTAAGTCATCCTTAATTTTAAGACGCGTTTTGAGTCATGCTTTGTTGTTCGTCGATTCACCACTATATTTGATGCAATGCTTAGTAAAATACGTATAACTTAAATGCATCCGAGGATTGATTGGTAATGGTAACCTGGTAACCAGGCAGTGGTCTTTCTGTTTTGGTGCAAAGAGGTTATTTTTATTGATTTTTCGTAATGGGGATAAAAGAGAGGAGTGCGAAATTTTGATATTCAGAGAAGAAGTTCTCATCGAAAATATGAGAAAGTACATTTATATTACAGAAAATAATGTTACAAACGGAGGAAAAAATCACCACCAGCAACAAAAACAACAACAACAACAACAAAAGGATGCGTGGGAGAACATTGAAAGCGATTTTAAAGCAACAAAATACAAAATTAAATATAACAAACGTTACATAAAGTTGTGGAGATGGTTAGGTTTAGGTGAAAAAGGAATGCAATACAAATTACTGAATATAAACTTAGAAGTTGACAGTAGCTACGGGATCATGTAAACAGAATCTATAAAACACTAGTTATTAGGCAAAATTGTAACTTGCAAGGCTATTATACCAAAATATTGAAATTCTCATTCCATTAATAATATTAACTACGAAGTAAACATGGAAATTCTAGTCGGTCTTCAATTAGCTCTAAAATTTGTAGTGTTATCATCTTTGATACTAGGAGAAAATCGGATGCCAAAATCCCTTTCATTGAGCTTTCGAAATATTCGGACCGTTCCCGTATCCACCTCCATCTGGGTGAGAGGGCCTCTCTTGTCTTCACAAAAGTCGATAGAGGGTAGGAAATGTGGCTAGAGGTCGCTAAATAGAGGAGATGTGTCTTCAGATATTTGCAACATATTGTTTTTCAATTGAATCATTCAGTAAATGTATGAGTTACCTTAAAATTAAATTGCATTACCTAATAACCAATATAATTTATTCATGTGCGGAGAAGTGTTAATATTAAAGGGTGATGGACCCTTTTCACTTTAATTTTGTGCCCTAGTATTTTCACGTTTTCACTATGTTAGACATTTCCCCATTACACAGCTAAACAAGAGACTTAGTAAATGCATTCTACAGAAATCCTTGGGGGGAAGGAAATTGATATTAAGAGATGTGATCACATGTCATGCACTTAGAATTAATGCGTCGTTTTTTACCCGGGCGGAAAAGTTTTGTGTTCCTCTCTCGTATATCTGACGCGGGGTTAACAGTGGGATCGGGAATAAAATCTCCATCAGGGAATATTACATTCAAATTTATTATCCCGTTAACAAAGGAATAAACTGGAAGTTAAATTATCGGAGTAATAATTTACATTGTTTTCCACAGACGAATATTTACATTTTCTCTTAATGCTAAATGTCTTGCAGATGAAAGCTAAATGTGCCACAGTGTAGGATATTAAGTAAATTATGTCAAATACTGGATCCACATATCACTTGAGTTAATTCTCTTCATTTTCGCTCACCCTCCAACTCACTTTTTCTGCGCTTTCGTATTTCTGGACGGGATGTCCGAGGACACAGCCTGTTTGTTTAGCCTTATTCTCAGGGTGGAGCAATGGAATGGACACTTCCGTTACAACAATTACCAAAAATAAGCAGATATTTTGTAGCATACAACATTTTTAGCCTTTCTGTGATCGAAATATGTTGGAATTGATCTATTTACATCAAGGGAGGGGAAGACATTTTTGGGAAACGAGCGAGGTATTGAAACTTTCGAAAATATTGATCTATTGAGACGAAACAAAATATTCCGCAATTTCCCAAAAATCTATCATAAGAAATATAAATAATAATCACAAAAATCGGAATTTGACATTACCCAAAAGCAAGAAAGTATTCAAGATTTCGTCAATGCATGTATGATTTAGCGCATGGCACTGGTGTCAGATACATGGCGGTGAACTATTTTTACAATATTGCTTTTATTATTAGGCAAGCGGGGAATTTTATTGGAGTAGTTAACCTTATAATATTGTCTTAATTGTCCTTAATATAATTAATGTTAAGTAGGTTATAACAATAAGGTCAATTCAAGATATATTAATAAAATATAACCTTAATACATATTTTCATCTTTTTAATCGGTTAGCCTAAATATCTCACGCTCTGCTACTGGTGTCAGGTGTGTGTCCTCAGTAGTGAACGTGCAGTTGCCATATAAGTTGTGGAAGGCGATATGAATTATACACTTTAATGACGGTATGAAAACAAAACTGCATGAAAAAATTATATACGTGCAAGCTCGGAATGATGCATGTAGTATCAATGAAGACTGGTCGATCACTCCCGATTAACAGGAGGGAGCTAGCGTGTTTTATAAATACTTCATGCCCGAAAGAAGTATCCGTGAGCCAGTAATGGGCTTTTACACACAGTGCTTTAATTGTTATTTGTGTGATGGAACAAGGAAATCATCAAAATAACAATGAACCACATTAAATGAATTTTCACTTTTATATCAGTATTGTATATTTATTTTTATACTTTCCTCATTTATTATCTTAAGGTATATTACAACAATAATGTATTTAATGCAAATATTTCGCGAAATAAAACGTTAATAATCTCAATTAAAACTATCGAGACATAAGAGATACATAATATGCCATTCAAATGCCGCTAAATGAGATGACGGCGTAAATCTCTACCTCCTGGAATGATTTCGTGTAAAACATTGAAAAATATGCAGAGAAAATGTATTCTATATCGATTTGTTACATTCTTTGTTATAATAAAATAAAGAAAGAAATTACAAAATGTAAATATTGAAAGAATATTATTAAATTAATTAAAAGGGTAATTATTAACATCGTAGGAAGTTTTTCATAGGAAGTTTCTTAGCTTTAGACACAATTGAAATACAAATGTTAAATGCATAGAACGGGATCAAGATGCGAAATCTCGCACGTTACTCACTATTGACATAAGATTTATTCATCTGTAGGTAATTTCAATGCTGTTGTGGTGGAATGTTAAATTATTTTTAAGATGTCCCTGTACTTGGATACCAGCTTGCATCATATTAGAAAGAATTGTGTATCAAAAATGAAGATCACCAAAACGCGTCATATAGCTTACACTGTTTGTTTTCACAGAATAGTGCAATGTATATTTTCACAAAGTAAACATATTTGACTTTTGGAAGAAAAAAAAATGCACGTCTTGCTAAATTACACTGAAGGGGAAAATTGATTTTTTTCTTTACAGATCAGAGATTGTTTGAAGTTTAATTGAATTCTCACGCAATGGCACCGAGTGGACCCGTCGTTATTAATTCCTTTCAAGAATAGTATAACTTAAACTAGACTATATTAAAGTATATTCATACCCTTTTGCTTCACTTAATGCATTTTTTAAACACAATGCACATTGAAAATTACGTTTTCTCAGTGAATCGTAGAAGAGTTTATACGCTTCATTGTTTGGGCCGGCGCTGGGCGCCTGAATGAAGGAAGTGCTGTTAACTTGCATGCGCACTCCGTGGTGTAACGCGCATTCCGACCGCTGAGCGGGAGTGAAGTCAGAGGCGAGCCTCGGAGGACCGAGTGACTCATAAATTAACTGCGACCCTGTCTCGAGTGGGCGCGATGAACTATACGCGCGTCGCCAAGCGGATCCCTTGACCTTGCCCGCTTACAGGCGCCGGCGAACCTCCCTGTGCTGCCCTGCGCGCCCCCTACCCGCTGCCGCCATGGCTCAGCGGTCACCGTGTTGCCTCTGGGCATCTTCGACAGGGAGATCTTACAGTCCCGACAGTGCCGGATTTTGGGGGTACTAGCTATTTTGCGCGGTCGAAGTCAGCCGCCGGCTGGAGGAGAATTCTAGCGACCGGCTGCATCTGATCGGTAGTTTTTCCGAGGTTTCTTCGATCAATACCAGGCGAATGCAAGAACAGTACACTAACACTCTGATCATGGGCGGAGAACGATCTTTTCTTCATCGTTGTCCCCTCCTCACCTCTTACACACACACACACACACATACACACTCACAGACACACACACGCGCATACTTACTTTACAAAAAGTACTACTATCATTCACATCAGAAGACCAGTCGGAAGCTTCCTGCTAGGTGCCCCGTTGAGAGAGGTATTCGGAGCGAGAAAAAACCGCAAAGCGGTATGTAGATCACGACGAAACTCAAGTTCCAGCGGAGGAGGACCACCACCCCCCACCACTCGGAATATATGTTCTGCATATTGGGGACTAATAATCTAAGTAGCTGATGCGCCCAGAAACAACAAACATTCACTCACCCCGTGCGCGTCCCTCTCATTGGGCGCACTCGTCCTTATCTAGGACGTTGGTTCTGCCTCACCGAAACTCGACTGTTCATCATTGTAATTTAAATCTACCGTTAATGGTGTGGGAATCCGAATTTTCCGAGACTACTTTTGAACAATTGTGTAAGGGGATTTTTTTGATTGCGAATTGGCCGTCTAGGATCACACACACATACACCTCCACTTACCGAGGCTCAGTTACATTTATTCCGTGGCAACTTCATGTGACTCCTTTTGGGAAGAACACACGTTACGGGGACATTCAGACGGACAGGCAGTCGGACAGGTAGACGGACAGACAGACGGGTAGACAGATGGATGGGCAGACAACCAAATTTTCGGGCATACAAACCGTCGATTGTGACTACACAACTTATTACAGGAAGTAATTTACTACTAATAATCACACGATTTATCCACTTCTTCGATAACAGGAACCCACAATACGAGATTTTCTGACGAAAAATCGCCGCTTCCCGCTGCAGCATTACAATACTCTCTCTTTAAATACGTAAGCACGTAGTTGGCGAGAAGTACACTCTCGCTAGTGCCGACTTCAAGAACCAAAAATTGAGAAAAAACAATTGTGCTACTGCAGTGCATTATTGTGAAAAGGGGTTCTAACTTGCTAAAGAGTTTCTAAGCCAGCAAATTATACAACAACGTTCGAGTTACCCCATTCACCATTAGCCACGCAGGGAAAGATGGCCTTACAGGTGGCATAAATACGCTTGAAGTCTGAATTTGAAAAATTGCAAAAATTAAAACTGTTTTCGATCACTTTTCTACATCTACAATAATAAGATAGATATTTTTTCTCATCGAAATGTATTCTTTAAAATTAAATCTTGAAATAATGTCAATGAAAATCCGAAAGTTTTGAAAATTCCGGATGCAAATGTTCAACAATGTATTTATGTCGCCTGTAAGGCCGTCTTTCTCTGCGTGGCTGATGGTGAAGGGGTAACTCAAACGTTGTTGTATAATTTGCTGGTTAGAAACTCTTTAGCAAGTTAGAAACCCTTTTTCACATAGCAATAGCCGCTACAAATAATGCCTGCAGTAGCACAATTGTTTTTTCCTCAATTTTTGGTTCTTGAAGTCGGCACTAATGAGAGTGGATCTAATGCCGGTATATTTACCTATATGTGTTGAAAGAATTGTCGACCAAGGAGAGATGCGATTATCAATGATGATCGGATGTTATTCACATATCAACGTACTCCTTTAGTGAAGATGTGGTTGTAGAAGTTCTTTCGGCTCCGAGAGAGAGAGATCAAAGCATGGGATTACAGTGGTAAAACAGGATGACAGTAAAACGATGACGACTTTGAAAGAAAAAGCCACCGTTGACTTGGATGATTCAAAACTTAATTTACATTTATATTTTTTAAGAATGAATTTGTTGATTAAATTGTAAAGTAGATAATTCGATTTTTTCGAGTTCTCCTTAAGGTTAGACTGGGACCGTCCCAATGAACCTCAACCCACGATGGTGAAGTTGGAAGAAAACGACGTATTGAAATAGCGATATGATTTTAATTTAATTTAATAACATTTAATTTTTCTCTATTGAATTACGAAGTAATAGATATTACTTTATCCAGTAAAATAAGGTGACCAGACGTCCTGTATTAGCCGGGACAGTTCCTTTTTTTGAGTCCCTGTCCCGTATTTTTTGAGAGGAAAACGGGACGCTAAATCGTCTCGTTTTCGTGACAATGACTTATCAGCATTAAGTGCCGTCATTAATTTTAAATTTATCATAATGCATTCCGTTGTGTTTTCATTAGTTTATAGAAAAGTAAGCGGGAGTAGATCAAACTCCTAACCTTGTACCATGTAACAAGAGGGTTTCATAGACTATTGAAATCAAGAAGGGAGAGATTCTTTGGTGGCTTTAGGAAGCGAAAATGAACGATCGCGTCATTTGAGCTTGTATCATGGTTGCCAGATGTGTTGAGAGCTCTTTCCCCACCACTACTATGAAATTGCCCAGAATAACCTCTCCAATACAACAAATTTCCCCAACTTTGAAACGAAAAATATGCTCCAAATTATGGAAAAAACGGTATGAACTGCTTCAGGCGATTCAATTGGCTATCCCCTTTAATTCAAATAATTCATATCAATCAATCATCGTCCTTCGAGCAGTACGAAACCCTATACTACCTTCGTTTTTCTAATGTTTTTCTTTCTCTATGGCTGTCATTTATTTCTTTTTTTGATACATAAAAATGAGAGAGAATAACGTCAGTTGTTTCTCTTTTATTCATAATAATCTCGACTCCGGATGAAAATAATTCCCTCCCCAAAAAATCTTCAAACCTTCCCTGTCCATTTATATTTCCCATTTTTCCCCACAGCGAAAAACAATTGGACTAGATTGGGGACAAAATTCCCCTGGCAACCCTGGCTTGTATATGCATTATCGCTATCGATATCGTTACCGAGAAATTCAATAATCTGAACCTTCTGCATCTGAGAGTTTCTGTGCAATTTAGCAAGCAACCTTAATTGAGGAATACGGGCCAACTTTATAATGAATAAAAGTGCAAATGAAACAAATGAATATTTTTTGTTTTTAATGTCACATTCTAATGTTCTTTGTTGACATTGTTTTTCCCTATTTTCTGGTACTTTTCAGTCAAACATTTTCCTTATCAAACAGCCTACCCAATCGTATTGAAAACTGAAAATAAAATTGAATAAACTTCATTAGTGTTATGATACTCCTAGAAGAAATCTGTGGTCAGCACTTGTGAAATATTGAAACATAGTGTCTTTTAAAAAGTCACTGTATTTCAATACTTCAGATGCAACATGTATCCCATGTCCCGTTGTTTAGTCAAGAAAATGTCACAATGTCTCGTTATTTAGTGTGGGTTAAGATCTGGCCACCTTAGAACCTCTCTTAACTGAAACCCTTTTAAACGAAAAAGCGTTTAACCGAAATGATCGGCAGAGATATAAATATGTCTCTCTCTCTCTCTCTCTCTGTCTCCCTCTCACTCTGCCGATCATTTCGGAGGAAGAGAGAACGAAATCAGCGCGAAATAATCTCTTTTAGGGGATTTTAATTGAAGATGATAGTTGACCAAAATCTTCAGAATTTGATTGAAAACATTCCAGGATGTGAAGTGATTAACCAAGATAAATTAAGCGAATGTATATGTGATGAGTCAGAACTCGATTTCACGAACAATCAAAAAAACAGCAAAGCAGACACGAGATCGAGGAATTTGCAGGGAGCAGCCATGACACCGCTGACGAGACCGTCAGTGTCATGGAGGCGTAGTACTGTGTTTATTACGCTTACTTTTTGTTGTAAGTGAAACTTTTCGTGGTATGCTAATAAATTTACACTCATTATATCCTTTTTTAATTTTTTTTTAGGTTGCCTTGAGGTTCTCGGAAATACCAGAAGTTGGGCCTGCTCACTTTATTGAAGCGATGGCGAGATATTCCTGCTAGAAAATTGTGTGAGAAGAAGAAACAAGGGGTAAACGATTTTTTCCAAAAACAGTAGACTATCTGCAATTGTACAATTGTATGTATATGCAGACTTATATTTAAAAAGTTAAAATCCAATATGTGAGCTGAAAAAATAATTTTTATTTCAACTTCAACTTTCAAAATCGGTATTTTCTTCTTAACCGAAAATTTGAACAAATGAAAAGGTCCTCGCTGCCTTTATTTCAGTTAACTGAGGTTCTCCTGCATTAAAATGTATTCTTTCTTTGTTTTACTATTATTCTGAACTAAACTAGGACAGAAAAAGATGACTCAACTAGTGGTGTTACAACATCACACACTTTCCGGCATTATATGTAACTTTTGAAATTTTCGAAAATTCAAGAGTTCAATGAACATGGGACCTACCTCAATTTTTATAAGTGATCTTTGCTTTATTTGAGAAAATGATTTTAATTAAGAAATTGGGGCCGTTTTTGATGAAATATTTTTTAATTGTTATTTTAAAAAATTACGTGAACACTACTCATATTTTCGAAAAGTTGTACATTATCAGATTTAAAGATCTAATTCGTCAGAAAATATATCATGGAGGAAAAAATCTAGATCTCATATTGTAATTTTGCAATTTCAAATGTTTGCAATATTTGTCAGTATAGAGATCATCGAAAACGGGAACTCTGCCAATTTAATAAGCCTACCGTCAAACGAGTAGCTTCGGGCATTTATTAAGTTTTTTCGTCAATTTGAAGATGAAAGTAATTATCAATCATCGTAATTAAATAAGAGTAGATTATCTCATGCAATCCTGTGTTGAAATACGATGTTTGTAAAATGTTGTATATTAAAATAATAAATATAAAAAAAGTTCGGAAATACAGCCAAAGTATCTTAGGAAATTGCGTAACTTCGGCCACTAACTAAATAATATGAGAAGATGAAGTTACCTTAATTGTTCATTAATTTATGTCTCTCGGAATGCAAGGAATGTTGCAAAAGAGCTTTGAATGATTTCTCTGGGGTCTCACGTTTTTTGGAAACCAGCAATTTTCTTTAAAACATCTCTCTTTGTAAGCGAGATCCCCGTTGGCTAAAATCCAGATTGCCATTTAATTATCATTTTTTTCACAGCTTACTGATTTAATTACTGATCTCAAGATCCTGGGAAATTCTGTTTTGTGCAGGGAGCCCCGGTATTTCGTTTTCCAATCATCCAGGAATTGGGTCAGACGTGTGAATTTCTGGGTAGAAGAATGCATCTAATTTACTTTCGGAGCGCATGAATTCGGTTAGATTGATATGGTAATTATGATTTATTATTGCGTTCTTACAATATTAGAGATTTTTCTGAGGTCTGGTGAATTGAGTTTTACCCTTTCTAATCTACTCCAGACCATTTTGATGATATATTAATAATTAGCTTATAATTAAGGTACCCATTTCCTACTACTTTTTACTTTCTCGCCATATTGCGTAATAAAGAGAGAGAATTGAAGTGCAATAGCAGAAAGGGGCGATTTTTCTCAAAAAATCGTATGGTGGGATCTTGATATAAAAAAGGGGGTTAATCTTCTCACTATAAGTAATAAATCACTTCTGCTACGTAACGTTACGTAATCATAATCCACGTTTTGTGGGTCCTGATACCCAAAATTGCTTGAGGGCAAAAAGTCAGTCTTTCCGTCCGTCTATGGTCAACGCTAGAGTATAAGAGTTCACAAGATTTTCTCCGAAATTGACGTTCCCCATTGGATCTGTCAGAACTAGATGCTCTGAAATTTGAAACAGATATGTACTTTACAATAAACATAAACAATATCTTCAAAACTTTTCATGAAATTATCTCCGTTTTTTGACGATGTTTTCTATCTGGTAGAACAAAGCACGCTTAATAAATGGCACAACTAATTTTCATTAAAATCTCTGAATTTTCGAAAATTGCAAAAGTTCAAATTCCTTTCAGCGTCTTCTATAATTGCAATACTAAAGATAGAAGGATATTTCCTTAAGGAAATGTGTACTTCAAAGACATCTTCAAATTATGTTAGTTAAATCTTTCAAAAATATTGTAAGTTTTTGCGTATTCTTTGCTTGAAGTAAAGGCAACTTAAAAAAATATTTTCTTAAAAATTGCTCCAAATTTTTTTGTACATTTTTCCTCGTGTTGATAAAAGGTCGCTTAAAAATACGCAGGACTCATTTTCGTTGAACTCTGAATTTTCGAAAATTGCGAAATTTACCAATAACGCTAGAAAATATATGGTGCTGTAGCACGACTAGTTTCTTTTGCGTTTTCGGCATGACCGAAGTTACGCCGAAAATTGCCGTATCTCTGACTTAATACGACGTTAGCCAAACACTAGTGTGTGTTTTTTTTTACTCTCATATATTAAAAGGTGGTCACTCAAACAATAATAGATAAATTTATTTTAAAAATTGGCTTCAAGCTTGTAATGGTTTGATTTCACTCTTCCAGTACAACTAATTTTGATTTGGTGACCGGGATTGAGTGTTTTTCTCTGTATGCTATTTTCTTTACCAATTCCATGCGGGTAATAGCAGTACTCTAACGTTCTTTTTTGACTGCATCACAATTTGCATATTCTTTATTTTAGGTATTCAATATAGCAATAACCTTTATCTCTCTACTGGAAATTATCTCACCGTTGTTGTAAAGGACAAAGGAAATTCATGGCGGAGCTTCGTATTAAATTTACTCCTGTGATATAAAATTAAATAATATTACCCAAAATATCGATTACGAGAAAAAAGTAAATGAATTTGTTTCGATAAAATGTCATTCGTAAAAAATATCTTTTAAGACCTAAAAAAGTTGGAAAAAATTCATCACGGACATTTTCAATTGAGAATCTTATGTAAGAAACATTTGATTGGAAATCATGTCTAGCAAGGAGTAAAAAAGGACAAACTACTCATCTTTCGAAAACTGAGTATTTTCTCGTATTTTAGATGGAGAATACACAAATACAGTTTCTTTATAAAGTGCTAAACAATATGCAGCTCACGCTTCAGTTCTGCCTGCATACTCCCAAGGTTAATTAAATTCGATCTTCACTACCACATCGCTTATATTTGGCAGCAACGAGTTAAGAATTCTGCTGAATATTGTAAAATGTGCTTATTTAGGTGAATATTTTAAATTCAAAACCATTAAAACACAGGGTTTACACACATGGGCCGATGTGTCTTGTTATTACGAAAAATGGAATCAGATCATGAAGTTTTGAGCATTATATTTTGTATTATTTTTGAATTTCTATTCTCAGCTATTTTGTGATCTCAGAGCAGCTATTTTCTATTCGATTGCATCCCAAAGGGCGAAGGAACCTGTATCCTAGCTCCCAGTAGCGCTGCTATCCCTACACTATATCACATATGTCTCATAAATTTTGGTGCATTACTACAGTTTCCAAGAGCTTTGATATCTTTTCATTCGAAAATTTATTTTATAAGAAGAAAAACTGAAACTACTGTGAAGTTAATAACGTCGCTGCTGCTGCTACTGTTTGTCCCCCAAAAAATTACCGCGCGTTCCTACAATGCCGAGAATCGACATCGGGAATCATGAGCTCTGCCATATTATCTTTCTTGAAATGTAATTGACCATCCGAGAAAACGAATTGGATTTTCATTTGTGCTGGAAAACATATAGAATCGTAAAGTGAGATTTTTAACGTAACGTAAATTACATGAGCGAATTTTGAAGATATGTGTTCATATACTGTAAATCACAACATTGTAATGAAAAGTGGTAAATGTCAATCAATGAAGCCAGGCATTTTGTCCTCATTTTATGCCCCTGCGCATATAGAGCCATTCGCATTATGCCAGTTTTAGATAACAGGTGATTGCGAAGGTGCATTTTGTCACTGTAAAAAGAGATTTAGATGGACATTTCCACTGAACAAGCAAGAAATAAAACTCCAATATTATTCAAATATGTTTCATATTATTATTTAAAAATGACCTCATATTCAATACACTTTACACGCTAGCGTTTGTATAACGGAAGATATATTTGAATTACACATTTTACATGTACGGTGATCTCACTCCTAGTAATTATACGTCACTTGCGGTACACGGAAGGAGCCTTTGTAAAGATTGTAATCGAGATACTTCAACGAAGCTGGTTCGAAGTGCAAGAACAGAGTGAGGCAGCACTCGGACGGACCCTGAGCAACACTGAAGTCATGCCAGTGATAGATCCTTCCAACACCGGAACGACTCAAGGCATCTGACGTGTGGACTCGACGTAATCTGAAGTATTTCTGAAGTAAATCTGAAGTATAAATCTGAAGTTGAGTATTTCTAGGTGGAAAAAACAAAAAACCGGCCGTAGTTAAATGAATAAATAGGGGGTTTTGCAACCTCAAACGGTGAAGCACTCGAAAGCGATATCGATATGAATTACGGGTCAAATCGAGAAAGAGCTTTTGCACGCTTAGCTCGAAACATGTAAGTCGCAATGGAAGAAGTTTCAAATTGCGGCAACAGAGTGCTGCTCCCCTGCACAGTGAACTCGTGATCAGCTGTTCCGTGCGTAGACAAAGTAACCTCCAAATTCCTTTTGTGTTCTGTGGTTCTGTGATGCTCATGTTACTAGATTGGGACTTTTGTAAATTTTCCTTACTTGTATACACAACATTTGATCATAAATGAAGTTAGTATTAAAATTTGTACCCAGATTCACATATTAATACTAGTATTCCTTTATAAAATATGTATAACAGAAATGTACGTAGTACGTAGTAGTGTGATTAAAATGAAATGTATTATTCAACAAAAGGAACAAGAGCAGAATGAAAGTGATAAATGCAAATCTGTTTCTTCCCTAATTCATTTTGTTAACCAAGGTATTCACTATTTCAGTAATATTTTGGAATCATATTTTTTTCACACAAATAACCAGTGGCGTAGCGTCAGGGGACGCTGAGATGCCTGAGCATCCCCGTATATAAGAACCTTAAATACTGTATTGATAATCTTACAAGTGGTCTGTTGAGTGAAACACGTTTTGTATTAATTTAAATTGATTTCCTATGTTTGAATTCGGCGGGCTGTTGAAGCTGGCCTCTGATTGCTTGAAAGCTAAAATACTTCAGCGTCTGCCGCCAGATTGCGACGAGCAATGACGCATGCGCAGATGGCGAGGTTCCCCTCCCCCCTCTTCACCCCTGGCCCAGAGAAACTCGACTGCTTTACGCTAGCGTCTACTGCGGAAAGAACCTCGTTTGTGCACGAGAGCGCAGCACACTTCAGGCGTTCAGTAAATTATCTTTCTCTCTCTCACTTGGGAGTCCCCGCTCGGTCATGGGTACAAACTGTAGAAATAGTGCCTGACTACTATTTCTTAATTAATATCCAAGAAATTGTATTATCTCTTAAATAGATTACATATTATATAAGTCTGGAATGTATAAATTAACAAATGGTCTTATTGCCATTCGCGTATAAGAATTAAAGCTGAGCCATTGTATAATTTGCTTTCAAGACATCGGCAGCCCTGACTGCTGTGAGGATTTTGTGGGAAGCGCCTACACCGTCGTAAGCAATCGAGATCGTGGAAGTAGTCTCAGTGTATCTGCCTTGTGTTGCGTTCGCCTGTTAGATGAAGTAGTTGATAGTGACATTTTGTGTGTTATTGTTGAGCATCCCCAAACGTGTGAGTCACGCTACGCCACTGCAAATAACGTGCCACGAAGTGTACAGAGTGCATAACCTACACTACGATATAACTACGTATGTAAGTAAATTACAGACGTCCTCTTCAGTTTTCAGATTTAATGATACATTAATACCAGAGAGATGCTTCACAGGCCATGGGTGTGGTTCAAGTCAAGTAATCAAAACCTTTAGTAAATTTGTAAGCAAGTGATAAAATATAATGCAATTAACTTATACTAAAAAAATCTTCCTGTGAATACCGATGTATATCAGTTGATCCACTAATTATAAATGATAGAAACTCTTTATTTTTTAAAACTTTTATTTCATTTTATTATTTTATTTCACATTTTTTTCTTCTCCGGTAGTAATTCACTTCGACAAACCAATGAATTCACTATAGTGCGATTTTTCTAAAGCTGCCCTCAAGCCCGTAAGACCCGCGATGGAATATCACAGGGCATTTCGTGTCTTTCTCGGTCTTGCCGGTAGAAGTCGCATGATCACAAGCTCTGCTTGACACGGTCGCGATCATGCGAAATCTAGCGGCACACATGAGAAAGATGCGAAATACCGTGACATAGTCCATCGCGAAGATGGGCCTTGAGGGGCAAAGTTAGAAAAATCACAGTGTAGGCATTTTACAAACTTTCACTAATACTTTGCCTATTTCATGTGAAGCCTTTACTACGTATCCTACGAATTACAACTGACGATTATTTCGGGCAATTGAACAGATAGGCTAGCAGGAGCACTACTTGAATTTTAATCAAATCAGATCTCAAACACAAAAAGACAGTGCCATGTAGAATGGCACCAAGCAGCAGCACTTCTGCAGCACTATCTATTGCAGCATTATTCTACTGAACAATTTCCATAGAAAACGGCCGAATGATCGATTACCATGCGATATAAGTCGTCCGCTCAATCCGGCGAAATAGCGGGACCTGGCACGTCCCGTTAACACGAGTTCGAGTGCGATTTCGAGTTAGCGCATGCGCAGAGACCAAAAATGTATCGATTCTGCTCGGCAGTTTTCCTGTAGAAGATTTCTTTTCTGTACTGTTCAGAAGGCAGAGCATAAAGTGAGTCGAACCTCCGAGGATAGTTCTAAGTTTGGCCAAAAGAAAAAAAGAATCGGAAACAGTCGAAGAAGGAACGCATTGGCGAATTGACAGAACTGAGGGGCAAATAACGACAGTCTGGTTGCGTGAGATAGCGCCCATTTTTAGGCAGTCAGAATTGAAGTCCGTCAGCAAGGCCGTGAAGATTGCAGTTCACTGCCTGTTCATAAATGACACTAATGACCTCCCGAGACTACAACAACGCTTAGAGTCTTGGAAATGTGGATAAAGTAATGGTGACATACAGACTGCGACAACGAAATCGCAAAATTAGAATCAACACTTTCTGTGTGATCTATGCTTTTGAATCCACACCAGTAATTAATCGTATTTATTGCTAATATTATGGGGAACATTCTAGTGTATTTTTTCCAACCTATGTATTAATAAGTTTAGAATAGAATATGCATAATAAATTAATGTAGAATGTATGTTTCTTATAATAAAGTAATGTATTAGCTCTGTACGACTCTCCGTCTGACCGTCCGTCTATCCTTCTATCTGTCCATCTATCTAATATCTATCCGTCCGTTTGATTGTCTCTCTGCCTGTCTTTCCAACTGTTCGTAAGTCTGTCCATTCGTGTAATTTTTAGGAATCAACGACCCACAAAACATGGTTTCTGACTATACAACACATTAGAGGAAGTAAATTTATTGCATATTGGAGCAAAATTATCTCCTTTTTCGGAATCAGGGACTCACAATCAAAGTTTTTTCTGTCGAAAATTAGCCACACTTCGCTGGAGTATTACAATACTTTTTCTTCACTCTCAGCTGCGTGAGTGTAATCGCGAACAATGTTCTTCTTTGGATGGCTTCCATATGTAATATATCTTTTACGCGCATTGCACGACATTCTTGTGGTCTTATTTTCTTTCGTGTTTTATTTCCCTTCCCCATTCTGGGCCTTCTTTAGCGGTAGGTCAAATATGAATGCAGTAGGTTTGCTTCTCTGAGAAAATGTTGCTAGTACCTATATGGTTGCAAGGCACATTTAATATCATGCCAGGTTATAAATCTTGTATCTGACCAACATGGATCTCTTTATCGGTTTCAAGCCTAAATGTTTCAAATAAACTCGGGAAAATAAGCCTAAAACTGAATTTCTCACAAACGTGGAAACGATCACGAGACCAGTCGTTCGTTGTATCCTGTACAATAGATACACACCCGAGTGTCATAAGCACGTTTTATTGTCAAAAGGGAAGCGGTCTGGTTTTCAGAATTCAAGGAACAGATAGCAAAAGAGGTTAGTCTATTTTGGAGAAAATCTTGAAGACGCTGTAGGCCCTAGTATTCTTCACGGCCAGCTAAACAGGTGGACTCCTAAGCTACTTCCTTTTCTAAATGTTCAATGAGTGTTACAAATAGCCACTTCACTTTTCTAATTGATTTATTTGTGCATTGATTAATAAAACGACGGCACACTGACGCCATGTGAACGTTCGGAAAAAAAACTTGATGAAGATAAAGGAAAACGTTTTTATTTTATAAATCAATGTTCTACCATTTAATTTAATTCAATAATTTTAATCAACTGATTTAAATTATCGTCATTATCGGTAACACTAAATAAAATATTAGAGTTAAACACATTAGCATGACGTTCTAGGAGACATTAATCTTTAATTTATTACGTGAAGTTTTTGATTTTCTGGAGACACTTATGTCTATCTTAAGAAAGACATCCTTCATTCTCTTGAACACTACTTAAAGGGCCACGTGCATCTATATGTACGCTAAAGTCGACGTATTTTCCTGAGCTGAACGACTTTGACGATTAGAACTGTCAAAAAGTCGCCATAATTTGAAAACATAGTTGGTAGCTCAAGTCCTGCGCTGGTTCATTGGAGAGAAAATAAATTCCGTAAAAGGAACTTGAGCTTCACGTTACTTCATCCAAACAGAAGTAAAGTTCGCCTCTTTCGCAACGGATGAAGGCACGGATGTCGCACTCCTCCACTAATGGGAGCAGCCGTTCCATAAATTGCGGTGCTTGGCCGGCGGCCGCGGCCCGACAAGCGGTATGGAACAAACCAGGCGTTTGTGGTGCGCCCTCGAAAAGTGAAACGGAGTCATGAGTGCTTGCGCCGGGGTCTCAAAGAGGTCGGCGCAAGCCAGTCGCCAATGAGGTTTATTTGCTGCGATTATGCATGACGACTTGTGGAATTTCGCGAAATGTGCAGAGGTTGCAATCTCCCGATTTAGAAAGGAAAGACGGAGGAG
Organism: Acheta domesticus; assembly: GCA_031308135.1. Lineage (NCBI taxonomy): Eukaryota > Metazoa > Arthropoda > Insecta > Orthoptera > Gryllidae > Acheta > Acheta domesticus. Next base: position 191,506,505 of record JAHLJT010008446.1, read on the forward strand.
AAGTGGCTGGTTGCTCTGATCGGTAGTTTTCCGTGGTTTCTCCCATCAACACCAGGAGAATGCCGGAGCAGTACTCTCACAAAAGGGGTCACGAACCGCGCGCGATCTCTCTTTCCTCTCCCTTGTCCTATCCTCACCCCTTACTTACACACACACACACACACACTTATATGCACTGTATTAGGAACCCTAGCTTGTCCCGACTGGGGCGGTGCTTCGCTGGTGGGAATACCTGGTTGGGAAGAAACCTCACAAGCCGACTGGTAGGTGACGGATCTCGTCATCCAGTTGGGGAAAATCACCCTCACCTCCAAAGGTAAAAAACATGTACTACGCTTACGGAACTACTGGCCTTAGCAGTTTACGCGCCCGGAATCACTAAGGAAGAAATGAAGAGAAGAGGAGAAAAGAGAAAGAAAGAAGAGGAAGAAGAAGAGATTTGTAGCAAGTCGACAATGTGGGCCGTGAAAACGCCCTACTACAGTCGTAATTGATTCGTCAGATTAGTATACCGGTCCACATAGTTTAGAGCGATATTATCTATGTGTTTTTGAGATACTTAGTGTCTGATAAGTGCTTTACTACCTAGGCCAAATTCAAAAGGGTACAAGGGAGTATTTTCCCCTTCTCGACATTACGAGCTTTATTGAATTTTAACTATTGAAGGGCTTCCCGTAATAAGGATGTAACTGACAAAACCCAATTTTATAGAAGAAAGTATAAATGATTGTAAAATATATTTCATAAAATACACCAATGAATCAATGGGCGATAAGTAGGAATACAACTTATACAATATGCATATACAATATCTCATAATTATTTACGGGTGTATCTACATTGTCATAGTTTATGTAAATATAGTCATAGTGGAAACAGGATATATTATTACAAATTTAAATAAACTTGTGCTTAAATTCTAAGTGAATAAAACGCAAATGTTTATATTCGCATTTGTACGTCTCCTCGAACAGTATCCACATTTTTTCTTTGATCTTTTTTTTTTTCACGGATAGAGCAAAGGACGATTAAAATGGGGCAGATATGATTTTCGTTGAACTTGCTGATATTTCGAAAATTGCGAAAGTTAAAAATAATGCGAGAAAAGTATCTTTTGTTGTAGAAGAATTAATTTTTCTTGCGCCCTTCCAAGGGAGTGCAAATGCATTCTAATAACTCTCGAATTAATACCGCAACTTTCCAGAAAGAGTTCACGATCATGAAAACTCGCAAGTAGATGGAAGGTCAAATTTTTAAACTTGAAACTTGCTCTGTTTGACAATGTGTTCATATGTTCTTCATGGTTCAAATGTTTTCAGGGAAAGAGGACAGTTAGGGTGAGTCTGTTTGCGGATTGTCAAATTAGGAAGTCACACTAGAACAATTACAACTGTTTCCGTAATATATCTGAGTTGCTTTTACCCTCAACTACAGAATCTCTCATAATTATATTAATTGCTATCAACACGAACATTTTTTAACCCTTTTCAACAGCACTACACTACC
>JAHLJT010008446.1:191520087-191565018 GCA_031308135.1 Acheta domesticus
TTTTGAGCGGTTTGTGAGCGTTCGAGATCACGCCACATTCCTTGTTTCTGTGTTGTCCGAGTCCTTCGTCCATGAGTCTGTTGTTAGAAACACATTTATTTATGGACTTATCTAAATCATTATCTAAATCATAGATTCTCAGATTAAGAAATTTTCATTTTTCACGCCAGAAAAGGGCACTTAAGTCTGCCAATTACAAAACGTCTCTTGTCCACTTTGTCAAACTTACGGCAAATCACGTTTTTTCTTGCTAAAGTTTATTTTTCACCTTAGTCCATTCCGTAAGATATCTTCTGACAAAAGGTTAGAAGATATCTTACGGAATGGACAAAGGGGTGAGAAATAAACTTTAACAAGAAAAACGTGATTTGCCGTTTTACAAAGTGGACAAGAGATGTTTTGGAATTGGCAGACTCACTTAAAAATTTAATTTCAATGTGTGCACTTGAAAATTGAAAGTCGTTTTTTGAACATTATCCGCAAAGATAGCCATATTCCAAACAAATCGATTCACAATCAAGTCAACAAATTATTGCATTTAATAAATACTAATTATTCGATTATTTAACTCTCGTTACAAAAATCGACCAAATGTATACATAAAAGAAGTAAAAATAAAAGTGCAGTAAATACCAGAAAAATGCGAATATAAGGAGAAATGGAGAGAAAGATACATAGACAAAACAGAAACCCAACAGTGCGATACTACCCGTGTAGTTCATATCCGCAGTTACTTATAGTAAGCTAGAATATCAAACAAAAGAGGCACGTGTAAATACGGCTCATATTGGGCAGCGTGTTTTTGTTGAAACCGATCCGTCCCTCTCTCGCTGGCTCTGCAGCACGGAAGAATCGCGGCGGAGGTGGTGGCAGAGACGGAAGCCGGGGCGGAGGCGGTCGAGGAGGTGAAGGCGCAGGCGGCTTGGAGTCAGAGACATCGGAGTCGGGGCCGAAGCCAGACGCAGGCGGAGGCAAAGGCGAAGGCGGCGGGAGGCGGCAGCGGACGCGGAGGTGGCGAAGAGGGGAAACCGGTGGCGGAAGAGGCGGCAGAGGGGCAGGTGACAGAAGCAGCGTCGTTGGCGGTAGCCGTGGTGCCGGTGACGGCAGTGGCGGCGGCGGCAGAGGCGGCGGCGGAGGAGGTGGAGGAGGCGGCGGTGGAGGAGACTGTGGCGGAGGTGGTGGTGGAAGCAGTAGTGGAGGCAGCGGTCAAGGCGGCGGCGGAGACGGCGGCAAAAGCTGGGGAAAGCGGCGGTGAAGGCGGTGGCGGAGGTGGCGATGGTGGAGGCGGAGACTGCGGCGGTGGTGGAAGAGGCAGCAGCGGTGGCGATGGCGGCGGCGGCAGCATGGCGGTGGCGGGGGTGGCGGAAGCAGGCGGCGGTGGCAGCGGACGGGGTGGCGGAAGAGGCAGCAGCGGCGGCGGAGGGCGGCGGCGGCGGCAACGAGGAGGGCGTAGGAGCTGCTGCGGCGCCTGGGGTGGACGCCCGAGAGAGACAAACGCACGTGGATAAGCGGCTGCAGCTTTCGAGGAAGAGCAAGCGGAAATAAAACTGGAGGCCGGTATGGAGATCCCAGTCGGTGGTAATTGAGGGTGCGGTCAAGTAGAAGTGAGAGTATAAGACGCATTGAAGGAAAGTCAGACGAATTATGGTTTGGGTTTGTAGGTGTTAACACGAATATCGTCGGTGACGTTTGGTTGTAGGTTTGGAAAAGTTGTGACAAAGGGTTTGAGGAATACGGTGATGAAAAAATGGAATTAAGCAAAGTAAGTTGATGGAGCACGGTGAGGAAGAAAGTCAGCAAATAGGGAGGATTTTACAGGGGGGAGGCGATGAAAGAAACGGAGACGTTGCGAAAGAGGAGAGCGAGAAAGCGACCGGGATGGCGGAGTGGATGGTGAGGTCTCTGGTGGGAACTATTGACAGACAGGGAGCAGTTGGGGGGGGGGCTAGGGGGCGGGGAGGACAGCGGTCGGTCACCCGACCTCCCGCGGAGGGCGATGGCTCGTCGCGAACCTGCCCCGGAAACCGAGCGCCGCGGCGCCGCCACCCCCGCCCCTTTCGCGCTCCGCCCCGCGCCACACCTCCCTTCCACGCCCCGGCCCGCCGCCCAGCCCCTGCCGGCCAGGAGGCCAGGGGCTGCAGCGTCGAATTCCTAATAGGAAGGTAAGGCGATCCGCTGTGTGAAGTGCTGGGACCCCGTCTCTGACAGAGTGACAGCCAGAAGGAAGCCAGAAGCGCGGAGGAAGAGGCATGTTAAGCTGCGCCGGGCGGGGGCGGGGGCGCCCGCCGGGCCGAGCAGGGACCGCGAGCGGGCGCCCTCCCAGGGGCCGCCACCTCTGCGGCCCCGTACGCCGCTTCGCAGTTTATTGCTCCTTGCCGGAGGTACTTGGCCACCATTGCATCTTTTAAAGACACAAAAACAATCACGTGAAGGAGAAGACAAGAATTTCGAAAAGGACCCAGCAAATTCGATATATTTATGAAAAATAGTTAAATTTTATGCAATGTGATATGTACAATAAATATACCTCATTGGTCTAAAGTGGTTTTAAAAATGCACGTTTTACGTTCACCGTCTCGCCATGTGTTGCAGTCTTCGTAATTGTATTTTTCGCACTTTTTCCCATTCTCCGAAAGAAATTATTATGTCATTGAAGGCGTGGACAAGGGTTTCGTGTAAATCAATCTTCAGACCACCTTAAGCTAATTAAGATGTACTTGGTTTTACTTTAAACAAAGACTTTTTGTTAATTTTAGTTGCATTTGAACTATTCATTCGATAAATTGTTTTAACTGTGTCTGGGTTATGTACTGTATACTCAGTATGTAACCTAGATACTTTTCATGAAAGTGCTGATATATTCTGCATATTAAAATTGCAAGTCAATTAAAATTCATCAATCTTTTAAAAATACAATTATTTGAACATTACAGTGAGTGGTCAGTACTATCTCTAATCCTATACTCGCATTGCAATGACAGCAATACAATTAAATAGAAGTCTATCCTTCAAGTAGCCCAAAGGGGTCACGCTTTTAATATTATTGAATAAATAGAGCGAGAGAGTTGCTGTTATTTAAACTGATGAGACATTGGAAAGATGTACTTGAAAATATTAATAAATTGGATTGATGCAGTGATTTATGAGGATTCATTCTATCCAGAACCTTTTTTTCGTACTCCAGACACAGGCGTATCCAGTCTATATGGTCATATCATTGTATCCTCTTCGAAGTAATTCAATAATCACTAATCACTCGCTATTCATAGAGATATATTAAATCATAATATTTAAGTCATAATTTTTGTATTTCAGAAAATCTTGAGTCCAGCCAGAAAAAACATGGATGAGTGTTGATTTAATACAGGAACAAGCTTCTATACGCTACATATTCAGTTACCTAGTCCAACATAGAAATAGAGAGTACAATATTAGGTCAACTTGTAGAATTAGCTACTTAATCAAAACGAGCAAGAATGTAACATAGTAAACGAAATGATTCGATGTGGGAACTCTGATATAATTTAACAGAAACCTACTCAGCTGGCTTTCGTAAGGGAAAATTATGTGCAGAGGATATTTTTGCATTAGAACAGATAATACAAGAGAGATTAGAAATTCAATTTTAAAACACATCTAGCCTTCCGATTTTGAAAAGGCTTTTCCAGAATTTCCAGAGATACGATGCAGTATGTGATGGAACAAAAGGACTCCCTAAACATTTTATCCAGATCTTAAAAGGTCTTAGTAAGTTCAACAGAATTTGAATTAATACTGATGAAGTATTGCCATCTAATATGACAAATTAAGAAGTCAAAATGTTTAGAAAATGGAAGAGACAAAGAACACAATTAGGAATCACTGACATATATTAAAACCTTGCTTTTCGCTAATTATCAGGTAATCATTTAAAACAGAGAGCATAAATTGCAAATGGTATTACACAAGTGAACTAAGTCAAATATGTAACCAGAAAATTTTCCATTTCAAAAACCAAAACAATGGCTTTTGCACGTATTTACCCAATGAGAACAAAAACAGTCCTAAGTAAGCTTATAGACATTTCCAGTATCTAGGTTGTGACACATTTTATGCATAAAGCACAGATGTTCAAGCATTTATTTTACCTAAAATATGCAGGCGAAAAAACCACTCATTTTTAATTAAAATAGGTTGCAAAATGGGATTTTTTCTTACTAAAATAGAAGATAAAAAGAATGAAAAATGATTGTGAAAAGGATTTATTGTAAAGAATTCGTACCTAAAAATTAAAATGATTATTTTTTAAATTCTAACTCTTAAATGTATATCAGCACTTTTTTGGAAGGAAACTACCTTTTCTTTTATAATCTGATTGCTTATGATCACCAGGTATTTTTATTTTTCAACAATAACGAAAAGATTATTTGTTAGTTTCACTGCTGAACATTTTTCAAAATATAAGATCTACAAAAAACGTTTTGTAGAAGTTTTGAAAACATGACAGCCCAAATACAATTGTGTTTGTCGCCAAATCGCATTATATCTATTCATTCACATATATGAACAGCTTACAATAAATAAGTAAAATGAACATAAATCATTTTAAATGTTGAAGCCCCTGAGAGAAATTAAAAAATAGTAAACCACCTCCCGCGAAAGGTAAACCAGCCTCTCAGCGTATCATAAGAGAGTTCATTACCCTTAAATTATACAATGGGTGATTTAAAGACGTAGGACATCACACTCCATATACTAGATATTATAAAGATGTGATGCTCAATAGCAACCCGCCAGTTTTTGGCGCTGACCAGCATACCTCCACAAATGGGTCCACCCGCTATCTCCGCTGCGACAGAAGCCCGAGTCTCGCTGCTCATTACTCGCGACCGTCATCAGAATGTCCAATGACCCCTGGCTCGACACCAGTCTTTTCATCTGTATTGATACTGTGTCGTAGCAACAGTCAACGTGAACTGTTGTTAACTATTGTGAACTCTTGTTGTTGTGAACTGTGTTGTTGTTGTTGTTGTGAACTGTTGTTGATCAACTGATAATCGTTGCCAGGATTATCTATGGAGGATACAACGACACGACGGAATTCCTTCTGTGATAGATATTGGTTCATTCTGTGTTTAGTCCAAAGCTTCCATAGCCTTCCCGTGAACCGAATCTACCTTCTTGAACCTTCTGATTTTAACATTGTGCCAATATGACGATCATACAATTCATTTGCTGAGTCATGCGTCGAAATGACCTGCCAGATTTACTGACTTCCAAGATGTGACACCTTTCCAACTCGTGCTTCTTGTACGGGCCCCTACATTCTTAACGAAACCGTAATCAACTTCCAGGAACATAGCGACAGTCGATTCATGACCGTCAGTGATCCACGACACACTTTGGATGTCAGTCAACAAGATGCCATGGCAAGGACCGGCCAAGTTTCGTCCTATAAAAAGTTGAGTATGAAATAATAATAAAATAATAATAATAATAATTATTATTATTATTATTATTATTATTATTATAACTATTCCCACAACTATTCCTTCTCAGTACTACTATTTTTTGGTTTAAAGCTTATTAAAAAATAAGCACATACATTTTCTTGCAATTTTTAATCATAAATATTTCAGGAAGAGCCCATACAGCAAAAAGAAAAAGAAGGTAAGAAACTAAAATTCATAGTACGTATTCAAAGCGTAAAATGTATTTATGTATGTATGTGTACATGGCGCGACAGCCCGTGAACGGGCTCAGGCCTACCGGCAACGATTCAAAGTGTAAAAAAGCTGAAGAAAATCCAGTTTTTAAATGTATGAGCTAGGTGACAACATTTTGTGATAAGATTTTTTGAGAAATAAAATAACGTTCCACACATTGTTAACATTCATTAGACTTGTAAATATCTAGTATTACAAGATAAATATCTATTCACATAGTCATTACATATAAAACTATATTTTCTGATGAAGCTTCTACCCTTCTTCACAGACATCCGCTATTAAGAGCCCACCAACGAAGTTCACCACAGTATCCTTTTAAAAGCGCTTTCATTGTCTTTTATGACCACTCTGTCAACCGTCAGTAAAATTAAAGTTTTCTAAAGTGGTCGCCCAGGATGTAGTGTACGAAGAGGATCGGATTATCAACACTGACTTGAAAGAAGAATCTAAATGCAAATACGAGACTTATACTTTCCTAAAAGCAATTCTTGAGTGGCTAGAAAATGTGAATATATTACAGAATTATAAAAAATAGAAACGTTAGTATATCATAATATTTCAGGTATAGTATATTTTTCATATATATATTTCAATAAAATGTAAAATAATCCTACCTACTTTTCTGTTATTTGTTCTTTTTCCAGCCTTCGACTTTTACAATCTCAACTGTCGTGATTCTAAGACCATTGGCTAGTCATTGAAACTCTGATTTCCAGTATAAGCAGCTCGGCTCTCCGGACCGACATAATCATGCACTTGATTATGTCGGAAAACTTTGATAATAAAATTACATAAACAATATCTCATATATTAGTTTTTAGTTTGAAATATGTTTTCATTAGTTATGTTTATTAAATGTTTCGTTAGTTTTAAATGTTTCATTATAGAAGTCTTATGTTTATTCAATTTTAACTTACAAATTAGTGAGATTTATTTATTTATTTCAACGCTCACCCTTGGCATGTACCCATTTGGTGACGCGATGCCCAGTGATCAAGCGCGTACGTGGCGAATCACTGTTATTGTTGTTGTTGTTATTATTATTATTATTATTATTATTATTATTATTATTATTTGTCTCAGAGTTTCTCTGGTGTTTACACATTGAGAGGCCATTCAGGCATATCTCAACAAATGCTAGTGTTGATTTAACACAGTGCGCACAATTCTGCATGTTTCCAGAATCGCGGAGTTTTGGGCTTTAAGAATTATAATACTAGGGTCTAGGCCGACTGTTTCCAAATATCTCTTCAAATTTTTGTTGACCAAACCAGTTGCTGTGATTACTATTGGGATTATTTTCACTGAATTGAATTAATACATTTCTTTATATTCAATTGCATGTGGAGTGTATTTAGATAATTTTCCGATTCTGCTTTATTATTATTGTGATAAGCCGGATGAGTGACGTCGATGAAGATTGCATTTTTTTCTCTCAAACTGTGCAAAACAATCTCGGGTCTCTTGGCGGCAATACATTTGTTATTTATTGTTATTATTATTAATAATAGTAATAATAATAATAATAATAATAATAATAATAATAATGGATTATGAGGTGATAGGATAGCGGAGAAACAATTAATGAGACAGTTACGAAATATTTGACGAAAGTAATTTGAACTGAGAACCTATGTTATTTATCATATATATTATTTTTCTTCGGCTTCGTTACAATTTTGAGAACCTAATTCAATACAAAGATGTTGATTTGTAATTTGTTATTCATTTAGATCTTTAATTGAGAATTAGGAGCAGCTACAATAATTAAAAAACAAAACGAGTAAAAAATATGTAATACAATAGAGGGATCCGCATGTCCGTCCATATTCCCGTATATTTCCATTTATATGCCTTTGGAGAACATGTGTTTTCTTGTTATGAGGCGCATCCAAACAAGTACGTTTCCCTATGTTGCCAACGAAAAGAAAAAGCAATTTCATGGAAAAACTTTATTGTAGTAGATGAAGCACTTGCTGCACTATTTTCCATATAATCGCCATCAGAACTGAGGGATCAACATTTGTAGATCGTGTCGTAGAAGTGTGCCGTCTGGGACATTACCAGTGTTTGAGAGCCACTTGCAAATCTGCATCACTGTGATGATAAACGTAATGCTAACTGGACAGGAATTTCTTGCGGTGTACGAAAATATGGAAATCTCTGAGGGGGGCGAAATCCGAACTATAGGATAGACTGTCAAACACTATCCAGGGGAACTATCCCACAAGTTGTGTTGTGAGAGTAGCCGTGTGTGGCCGTGCAGTATCCTGGAGGAAGACATCTGCACTGAACACCTCGCGTCATGTTCTGAATGGCCTTTCTCAAATTCTGTTGTTTTGCACAGTAACGTTTAGTGTCCGCCGTCTCATCTCTGGCCAGTTTTTGTAACAATTTGACTGAAAATTATTTTAAAACTAAACATATTTGTGAAACGAGTAACTGAAATTATTCCATGATCTAATTTTTTGAAGAATAGATTGCTTTAACAATTAAATCACCTGAAAAATAAAACTGAAGGTATAGTACAGGTTAAAAAAGTTAAAGATTTTACATTTATCAAAATGCTTATTTTTTTTATGAAAATCGGACCCTTGACATTTGTAAGCGCGTATTGCTCTATTGGAGAAAAATATTAAAGAAAAATTGTTGAGTCATTTTTATTAAAATTTTCGAAAATCTTTGTACCAACAGACGGACAGACAGACAGGCAAACTGACCGAGAGACGGACAGGCAATCAGACTGACAAACGGGTTGACGGACGGGTAGATAGACGGACAGACAGATGGACAGAGAGATAGACAGACGGCAGTCGGGTAGACTGGGAGACAGGCAAACAGACGAACGGACAGTAAGGACGGACTGGAAGACTGACAGACGAACAGAGATTGACAGAGGAGACGAAACGAACAGACCGACGTCTTTGATAAAACCTCGTTTTAAGCATCAGGAACTCCCAAAACATGTATTTCACAAAAAAAACACATTCACACAAAATCTCGTCTTCGATTTTTTGCAGCAGTACATAACTTTCTCTATACTACATACATGAAAATGTAAGAATTTGTACGCAGATATATCAATAATTTGGATTCTCCAATATTCTGATACAGCTTTTCTACGTAAAGTAGAAGTTTCAGAGCTCCAAATACTAACAGCAATATTTCAAATACGTGAATCAGTAAACTTTTCATACTTCATGACTCACTGCATCATTAGATAATGGAGAGAAGCAAACCTGGTTTGTTACTGACGTATCTCTACCGTTTGTTGTCATACATAAAATATGTACTACTAGGACAATACACTTTATTTAATGTCAATTATGATTTTGTCGAGGCTGTAAGTAAAACGCACTGAGCAAATTATCTGAAGTATGAAGGGCGCAAATCAAAGACTTCACAATGAACGAAACTCTTGATTTGTGTGAGTTATGGTCGCGTCCTGAAGTAAAGTGAATGCTACGAGACAACAATATTCCTCCATAAATCTAATATCCGAATATTTCAAATATTCTGTTAATAGTTTAGTAGTAAAAGCTATTCACATAATTTTTTGAATTAAGTGTGTTAGGTTTTTAAAATGGAATGCTTAAACTTTAAAAACATTTCTTATAAATATACACCGCACTTAATGTTTTAAATATTGTTGCCACTATTAATTAGAATGATAAGAGATTAAAACAGACAAGCGTTACACCGCAATTATATATACAATGACTATAACTCAATATATAACGAATATCTTTACTCGGAGTATTTGATTAAAGAATGGTAAATAAATGCTTATGTCATGAGAAGGGAAAGGCTCACAAGCTCCTCAGTGTTTTCTTGGCAGGCCGCGCTCTCGTTTTGGCCGTCGCCACTCGCCGTTCCCGTCCTCCCCCGCCGCGCCCCCGCACTCTCGTCCACGCCACCGCCCCGCCGCACCGCGGCATCTGCCCGCCCACGCTGCCCGTCGCCTACCGACCGCCCTCCGGGTGCTGGCGGTCGCCCGCACACCGAACGCATTTCTTGTAGCACGCCTCGCGCGGCCTCGCCCCGCCCAGCCACGCTCCGCCACGCCACGCCACACCACTCATGGCATGGTCTGGAGCCCACGCCACGCTACGCCACTCCACGCCACACCCTTCTCTTTTACACTATGTCCCGCCACGTCCCTCTCAACCTGCCACACCACTCTACGGAACGCCACGCAACGAGTCGCCACGCCCCGCCACCCCACGCTACGGGACGGCACGCCTCGCCACGCCACGCAACGAGCCGGCACACCCCACCACACCACGCTTCGTCAGGGCCCTCACTGCCACACCATTCCAAGCCACGCTACGGAACGGAACTGCACGCCTCGCCACGCCACGCCACGCCACGCCGCGAACCGCTATGGAACGGCACGCCCTGTCAGACCATGGAACGACACGGACCGCCCTTCTCAACACGCCACGCCACACCACGCCATCCCGCCCCGCCACTCTACGGAACGGCACGCTCCGCCACGCCACGTTACGAAAGGCACTCCCCGCCACACAACGCCGCGCCGCCCCCGCCCGTACCGTTTCGCCTCGCTTCGCCAGTGGCTGCGGCGACGTAGTGGTTGGCGACCGCGCCCTCCTCCGCACCGCAGAGCCGATTTCGACCCCCAGCTCCGCCTCTAGGGAAGGGGTTCCAAATGGGTGAGCTGCAATGTTGCCGCACTTCACCCAAACATCACAGGGTTTCGATTTCGTGTCTCGGAAGCAGCACGCGTATGAGGTTTGCACTTGCGGTTACCCCCGCACTCGTCGAGCAAATACTGGTCAGGAGGCTTTGTTTTCCCTGGCATGCTTTCTTCTGCAATTCTTCCTCTTCTACCAACACACGCTGCCGTGAACATCCAGACAGAGAAGATTATTCTGCAACCGATAATTGCGATTGCCCTTTGAATTATACATGAGCACGTTAACTGAAAATGGAGTCTTGCCGAGAAAAACAAATTGTGGATTTACGAAATATAAATAATGTATATAATAATATATTACGGGAAGTATAGTAAGAAAAAAATATTTAATTCCGGGAGTATTAAATTCGTTTCCATAATGAAACGAAAAGTTACCGTAATGTGAAAGTGAAGCGTTGACCCACGAATACGTAATGATTTACTTTTTCGTATTCGGACGCTATCTCAAAGCAAATCGACATTTTAAACCGCAAATTTTAATAACAATGTAGATAACAGTGACTAAGATAATTAATTGGCCCTATGGGTGTCAGTTTATACAGCCTCCAAATAAATATGATATTAAGAAACGTCAATTTGCAGGTTTTTGTGGACGTGTGGACGTTTTTATTTTCTCGCATTATTAAATAAATACCTAAAGTAAAGAGAAAGTTTTGTATAAATTCCGTGGTGACAACGAAGATTTTTGGTAATCCATTGTGATTAATAAGGATCTAAGAGATATCAATCACAGTTTTCATTATATATATATATATATATATATATATATATATATATATATAATATTATTAATACTGATTATCCAGACATGACATGTTTCGGCATCCTTACTGGCACTACAGAAAAGGTCGTTATCGAATCAAATTTCATTAAAAACGTGGGTTCTGACTACCCAACGTGTGAGAGGAAGGAATTTACTAATTTAAATATGTCCTTCGATAGCGTAAAAGGAGACTTGAAAGAATGGTGCAAATCTCATGTTTGTTCAAATCCCAGAATTTTTGAAAATTTGAAAAGGACGTTTTTGGGTCGCCTTCCTACAATTACAGTGTTGAAGTCAGAGATTTTTTTCCTTGATGAAATATATTCCTTATGAACAGATATTCAAATAAGTTCCTATTAAATTTTTCCAAAATATGTTTTCGTGTAATTTTGCGATAAATATAAGCAATTAAATTTTTTTTCAGAAACCGCTCCAAAATTTTTTCTTTAAATTTTCTCTTCCTATGTAATAAAGAACGGTACAAAATGTGGTACTAGTCCCATTTTCGTAAATCTCACCGTTTTTTCGAAAAATGCCAAAACTTAACATTTCGAAACTTTCAAATTGAAGATAGAGATCTTTGTCTCAGTCAAAGTCTGTTGTAAAAAATCAATTCTTAAAAAAAGGTCATGTACAATTTTTGAGAAAAAGCTAGTAGTTTTTGCCCAAAAAGTGCTTGAAAGTTATGGAATTTCTAAAAAACATATTTTCTGAAAAACTGCTTCTATTTTTTTCTTTACTTTTTTTCAATAATGAAGGGACGCTTAGAAGAATGGCGGTGTGATTTTTCCGTAAAACTCTCTGAATTTTCGAAAATTGCAAATTTAAGAATAATGCGAGAAAGTATGTGCTGTTTAGTGCCAATAGTTATTCTGGGTTATCCAACTGGTCCGGGTTATCCGGACGTCAGGGTTATCTGGACGTTCGGGTTAAAGAGGTTCTACTGCACCATCAATTGTTTCAAATTCTTGGGGCCTCGAATTCGGCCAGATCAATCGGGGAATATCAACTTTGGAGAAAATAGAATGGTTTAGACAGTAGTGTTGATCCCAGACACTGACGTTTGCAGTAAAACAATTTGTTTGCATCAAAGACCACAAAATGTGGATTCTGATTACATAACTTTTTAGGGGAAGTAATTTCCTATATAAAGGAAGAAAAGATTTATCCACTTTTCCGATATCAAGGCCGCGCATTATGAGTTTTTCTGCCGAAAAATCGCCTGAAAATCCCGAATAATCAGACCAGTATCATTCATATTAATTTTTCCGTTCCACCTTCCTTTCTCTTGAGTTGCTGTAATTTTATTCGAGTATGCGAGTGAGAAATAATGGAAGTTCATTACAGTTGTAGTGATTGCAGATACAAAGAAAAGAGGCATTAATAATAATGAATTTTTGCTATCGCAATCTAGATTGTTGGGTTGTAAGACATTTTTAATCTTCGTTGGAATTAAGGAATTTTTAACTTTTAGATGATCTCATTGCGAATACCGGCCACAATCACCGACTGCTCCTCCTGGACAGTACTAGAGAACTCGCATGCAAATTTAAGTGGGGGCCTTATCAAGCAGCATGCCTAGTGACGGCATAAGCGATTCGAATTTCATTCACAGTTACTTAGGAGTACGTCAACTACGTTACCAGAGCATAAGTACTTTCAACTGTGCAACTCTTTTTCTTTTCAACTCTCCGAAACATTTTGCTTGACAACTTCAAGTGTCTTAATGCATTTACAACGTAATTACGGTTGACGTGTCAGCTGAAGCGTGGGCCCATTCGTCCTGAAGGCTGATTAGCTTCCGAGATAGCACCCCTTTGGTCCGCCGACGCGCTCGCTGCAGGGGCTTTCCCGTGAGGGCTGTAGCAAAGGAGGGGGAGGGGAGAGGGGGTCGCGTAGGTGCCCTTGCCTTTGCGCAACCTCCCCCGCTGCCGCCTTTTCGCTGCCCTGTGACGGGAGTTCGTTGCGCCTTGTTAGCTGTTGTCGGTCCGGTCACGGCCCTCTTGAGGGTTGCTGCCATGCATTGAAAGGGAGCGATCGTATCCTTCTACAAATCACGTAGGAGGTTTCAGAGTGACGTGAAGTTTTTTTTGGCGTAAATATGTGTACCTTCATCAATATGCGATTCAAAACTATACAGACACAACATTCAAAACTAAAAACATGGTAGTGAGTGATAAGACTTTAGAAAGTGTTGTTTTTGTTTAAGTCGTGTTCATATACAGAGGAAAGGATAGATTTCCCTTTCCAATTTGAAGTGTTTTTTAAAAACCAAAATATTTACATGCAGAGCAAATGAGATCGATATACAGACATATGTTGCAATTCATTGCGTTGAATATAAATTCAATTTTATTTACGAGTATTTAGTAATTGACTCATTTTCATTCCTTCAGCATATTCTCAATCATTAAATTAGATTGATTGATATTCCGGGCGCGTACAATACGGAGGTCATTAGTCCCGTAAGTGTAGTGTGTGTTTTTATCGGGAGGTGGCGGTGATCTTTCCCCACTGGATGGCGAGATCCGACGCCGATCTACCGTCGACTAGTGGAGTTTCTCCAACCAGGTATCTCCCACCAGCGGAGCACCGCCCCAGCCGGGACAAACTCTCAGCTAGCGGGCCGGTCTCCCTGCATGTGTGGTAATATAGTGTACATTAGTGTAAGTGTGTGTGTGTGTGTAAGGGGTGAGGGTAGGACAACGAAGAGGAAGGAAACATCGGCGCGCGGTCCGTGGCCCGTTTCTTAGAGTACAGCTGCTGCATTCGTCTGGTGCTTATCGAAGAAATCACGGAAAACTACCGATCAGAGCAGCGGCCGCTAGAATTCTCCTGCAGACAGCAACTGAATTCGACCTACTTGACAAGCTAGTGTCGAAAATCCTGCTGCCATCGGGACTCGAACCTAGGACCTCGCGGTCAGAAGGACTGCAGTGACACCAGTTGATGCACTGAGCGATCTCTCCAGGCATCAAATTTTCATCTTTCCGACCTCCGCTCTACACTTATAGTTGTACAAATTTTATAAAAGATGAAATTACTCATTCTATGATATCGTTGGATATGCTCATCCTTAATATCGTTCAAAAGGAAAGTATTCAATTTTTTTTAAATTTGCAAAGTCCATAAAAGACTGACATGCCTTAGATTCCAGGGAAAAGACTGATAGTGACACTCTACAATAATTTAATTTTGTTCTTTTGCTAAATAATATAAGGTAATAATATATAATTTCAATGGTTTTCGTACAATAAAAGCAGTATGACAAATTCATATTAAGATGTATATTTGTATTTGGCATACAATGCAGAATAAACAAACAAAAATCAATGTCATAGCTTTTTGCATAAGCATTTTTTTTCGGGTCCCTACAAATGGGAGATAGGCTTCCTCGCCAGAGGGAAAGAATGTGTTAAGTTTCCACAAATAGTTAATGAACTGCATGCCATGGAGGGGAGAAAATACGTTTGGCCCTCAGCGACGATTCAATTTTGCCCACACAAAATATGTTCCATTGAATGACAGTTATTGCCATTTATACACAATGGAAACTAATATAAATAGGCTGGAGAAAGATTTTAGCATAATCATAATAGCAAAATTAACTTCCTCCTTTCCCCTTTCTTCTGAATCAGCCTCAGTGTAGGTACATGAAATGACTAGAGCAGGATAGTACCCCTTGGATGTCACAAAAGCACAAGCGCACTGCGGCGCGCCGGCATGGGCCTGGACGCATCACGGAGGCAACTGGGGCAAAAAAGGGTCTGCCCCTCGCCGCCTGCGCGGGTGGAGTGGGTGGGACACGGCACAAAATTACGAAGCATTGAGCGAGATGTCATTTTCTCCGCTATACTTCACAGACTCGGCCACACTTCCTAATTTTTTAACTCGCAGCGAGCTAATATCTCCAGATAACAGTTGTAGTCAGTAGAAGATATGCCTTACATAATACTAAATTGGAAACTGTTTCGCTGGATTTTGGGGAATAAATTAATTATATTTATCACACAATTGAAATAAAAGACAATCTCCCCCCCCCCCTGTTTAACAGTATACCAAAAGTGCCCGCGGATGATAAATTTTGCCCGACTAGATTTACTGCGTCTTATTGATTGATTAGTGATTCCAGATGCATCAATTGCTAAGATCGTTAGTCCCGTAAATGCAGTGCATGTTTTATTCTCGGGAGGTGGCATTGATCTTCCCCCGCTGAATAATGAGAACCTTCGCTGATCTATCGTCGGCTAGCGGGTTTTCCCCAATCAGGAATCTCCCACCAGCGCGCTGCAGCGGGGTACCGTCCCAGCCGGGACAAGCTCTTAGCTCTCGACTGGTCTCTCGGCACGTGTGGAAGTGTACTGCACGTGAGTGTGTGTGTGTAAAGGTTGAGGATAAGATGAGGAAGAAGGAAAGATCGCGCGCTGTCCGTGACCCGTTTGTTTGAGTACTTCGCCGTCATTCGCCTGGTATTGCTCGAAGAAACCACGGAAAAACACGATCAGAGCAGCCGGCCGATAGAATTTTCTCCAGACAGCGACTGAATTCGAACCACCTCTCCAGCCAGTGTGGAAAATCCTGCCACCGACGGGACTCGAACCTAGGGCCTCCCGTTGAGAGGCCCTGCAGTGACATCAGTTGATGCACTGAGCCACCTTCCCCGGTTTACCGCGTCTCGTGTTCTCAGTTTGCACATAGAGCTGGGTGAGAGGCGACGGGCGAGGGTGCACTTTCCCTAGGGAAAGGGCGTGTTGCTGCTTGTCCTTCGGATCAGATTTACACACATAGATCTTTCACTTTAGTATAGGGGCTACTTCCGAGTTGTGTCCTGAGCCCCAAGAAAAACAGAAAAGCGAACGAATTGCGTTCGTGACAGTTTTGCTCACCGAGTTGCCCACAGACGCCTGTTTTCCCGGCCTGGTCACATATCCCGAGAACTTTAAGCCCTTTTGGGTCCGCGCTTTAAAAACACGAAACTAAAAGCAATTTGTTACTAGGAGCGTACAGTGCTGCTTTTGAACACTCGTCGCGCCGCAAGCGGAATTTCTTGAGATTCAAAGACCAGAGAGTTTTTTTTAATACGATGAATGCATTTTCGCTTCGGTCTCCCAGTGTCAGAAACGTCATCGTATGATTGAAAGGGGGGTTTTGATACGAACATAACAATTTTTGACGATTAACAGTTCTGTGAGTAAAACAGTATAATGACGGAGTAGACTGGCTTATAAAGAAAACAACATATTCTCAGAGAAACCATAATTGAACACAATGTATTTAAATTCATATTTTAAAATTCACTGATCATATTATAATGTTATTGTGCGAATAATTAGCACGGAGTTAAATAAATAGTATTTTTTCGTTTCATGGAACATTAAATTACAATTTTTTATTCTCTAGCAAATCCCCTTCTACAATGGAAACGGAATGACAATGTAATTCAGAATTCTTCGCAATAATATTTTGAGGTCGAAGACTGCAATTCTTTTCAAGTTTTAACTCATATTTTCCGCAACACGTTAGTATTTTTGTTACATATTTTTATTTGTAAGCATTCTATTTATGGTAGTAAAATTACAAATTTTGAATTAAAGGCAGGAATAATGAATTATCTGCTTTTTAAGGTCAACTTGACAATGCAAATCCACCCATTACCGGCCTGGATAGCCGAGATCGCCAAAGCTACAGGGCAGTCGTTGCCTCGGCTCGAAAGGTCGTGGTTTCGAATCCCGCCCTGGACATGGATGTTTGTGTGTGTTCGAGTTCTTCGTACAGTTCCCCCTGCAGTTGAAACAATCACAGTGGTTGCTATAGGACCCAATTGTTAAAAAAATCCATCTAGAGTCCTTCTAGTTCTCAGATCCGTAATTTGCAGTATTTGTGATATAGATTCCCTCTCACTGAGGACCCACGATTCGCCATGAAAGCCTTGAGTGTGTGATAAATGTATGAGCGTGAGATAAATGTTTTCGCTGCACTGCCTGGCAGATATGCACAGCTACATACTTCTCCTCGCATCCCAGGATTTCCGATCAAGCTGAAAGTGGGTAACCCGGGTAGGCTGTACTAGGAACGCCGGGCCGCCCGGAGGGGCTGAGAGGCGGAGGGCAGGCGCTGTCGTCGCCACTTGCGCCACGCACAGAAGCGCGCAGGCACTCTCTCCGTCAGCGAAGTCCGCAAGGGGCCCGCCACTCCGCCACTTAGTGCCGCCCGAAAATCTACTCGAAATATTTTGTTTATATTTAGCTTCATGTTATTTATTTTTATTCCGAGTGACGTTTTCGTTCCGTTCAAGCCACAGTGTGCCTACTGCTCACAAAGTACCAATCGAAAAGTTTGTCCAAGGGAGGCGTGTTGTTCGATGCAAATGATTAGCTCAATGTGGGATTAGCAAAGAACGTACAATTGTGAACGTACAAACGTCCTCCAAGTTATCAGGGAAAATCGAATCGAAATATGCTTGCAGACTATTGCTGGACACTAAAACGGGATGTTTCTCAAATGAAATAAGTTAAGTTATGAAAAAGCTTCATTTTATTGAGATTATTGTATGTAAGTAAAGTAAATAAAACCAATTATCTTACAACTGTATGGTTTCTTTAATTGCTTATTAAAAAGAAACCTTGCCCATCACAAATAAATGCACTGCAAATTTGAAATCAGAACACCGTATTCCATAAGTAACAGCCATTCTATTCCATTTATCACACAAAAAGTTAAATTTTTGTCGACCAGTATAATTTTTTTAATGTACATTTCATTAAAGAAATGCAGAAATTTCTGAGAGTGTTGGGGTCTCAGTTATAGTCATTATTTTGTCTTCAGTCTTCAGAAGCGTAAGCAATCGACGAAAGCTGGCTCTACTGGAATTGTTTCTGCATCTCTAATTTCGCGAAACGTTCATCACTCATTTCTTAAATTCACAAAATAATTACATTGTGGATCATATATCACTATATCTCTAAAATGACTAAGCTGCACTCTGGTAATGAGATTAATCTGATACAGGAATGAATCACAGTTATTTACTTATTCACTAAGCCACGTCTTGGTAATGTTTTATACTCCGACGTCAGAACAGCGAAATCGAGTCATTTCGATTTTAAGTCATTCCTCAAACTCCTTAAAAGGAAGTGTCTTCTTAACCATCGAGGAATATTCTCGACCACCAAGCCCCACACAGAACAGCCACGCAAGGAACCAAAGCGCCTGCTGCAAGGAATCAAAGCGTCGTTGATGTCGCCATCTTCCCTCAACTAGAGTATTGAAGAAAGAGATTTTTCTTAATGAAAAATGTACTTCAAATTTAAATCTATAAATCATGTAAAATCTCTGAATTTTCGAAAATTGCAAATGCAAATCTTAAAATTGCATTCTAAAGCAACGGGAAGATTGCTTTCTGTCTCAGGCTGATGGTGTAGGGTAAATGGCATAATATGTATCTTGAAAAAGCGTGTCCAAACATTTTTGTGAGTTGAAACAATTTTACGGATTCAAGTAGCATTACAATATTACGTAGTAACTTATGAATAATGCGTGAAAGTTCGTGCTGTTGTAGCACCACTAGTTTCAGTATGATGCAATGAACATTTTTCTGCGTGGTTGAAAGATATAAAGGGATATTGCATTGATTATATGAGAAACGTCAAATTGGTAGATGGAAGTTTTCAGTTTGACATCACCAATGTCCAATAAACAATTTTTACTTTCTCGCTACGGAGTAAACAGAAAGTTATGTAATGCTGCGCGAAAAAACCGAGGATTTTCGTCAGAAAATTCTTATTACAGGGTCCTGGTAACGAAAAAGTGGATAAATCCAGTTGCTAAATTTAGAAAAAAAATCCCTAACACGTGGTGAATCGAGAATCCTTGTTTTGTAGGTCTCTGATACCTAAAAATTGAATTTCAAAATTGAGCCGATTTCTCCAAAATTGATATCCTCCTATCGATCTGACTGATATCGCGACCCCTTGAATTTGAAACCGATATTTTAATTTAGGGGGGTACTTTACATGAAACCCCTGGGACATTCTCAAAATTTTCAAAAAAATGACTTCATCGTTTTTGGTTAAATTTTGTTGTGGGGTAGTGTGAAGGACGTTTAAGAGAATGGTGCGCGTCTCATGTTCGTTGTATATTCTCGGATAATTCTCAAAAAATATGTTTCGGAGTCTTTTCAGACACCTACAGTGCAGTAACGCTAAGGATTACTAAACTGTCTTTACGATTAAATGGATCATTAAGATACCATTCTTTACATTAACGATAGTTATGTATAGTAATGGAATGAAATACGAAACAATTTCTGAAGATACTTTTTCTGTAACTCTCTGTTGCTGAGGATAAACGATCCAGGAAACTTTACTCCTTTTACAATTTTTTTTTAATATGAACTTCAATGCACACATAAACATTGTCAACATGTACACTGGAGGCGTCAGGCTAAGCTAGGAGAAATTATTCGTGGTCTCTAGTCGGTGAGATCTGCTGCTGTCAAATAACAACAAAGATTTTAGTAAATAACCGTCAGAACATGTTTTTTCTGAGGAAGAATTGCTTAGAATTTGGCGAAGAGCATTGTCATCATCTATGAGGCAAATTATGTTGATGGTTCAATGGCACGGGGCCAGAGAGGAGGCCAGAGGACGCTCACATCTCGCGGAATCGAAGGTCCATCACCCGAGCGCCCGAAAAGCCGCGAACACAAATTTCTTAAATTGTCACATGTATATTAAGAGGAATTATACTGTAATAAAGTTTACATTGTAAATCATTCATACATAATGTCTATCATCTTTTAATATAGAATTTAAAGAATGTTAAAAAGTGCACTAGTGCACAACAGATCTTTTAATTTAGAATGTCCTCCACCCTCCGCAATAATTTGGCTTCCAGAACGTGAGAACTGCCGATATAGTTTTAAACTTGTATTATTTCCACTTGGAATTCACGTTCAGATGGTGGTTGCGCAATTTCAACATTAAAAATAAATGAGTTATCTGGGGCCATTACGCGAATGAGAATTTCAAATGCAGCCTACGACGGTTGATTGCTTCCGTTAATTACTAATCCTCTTTTTCCATTAATCAGAAGAAATTTCGAATACTGAAGCCCCCGTTGAGACTGTAACAGATATTAAGCTGATAAGAAGTAAGAACAGATACTGAACTTTGATGGCATTTCTTTAAGAAGTTGGATCTTAAAATGACTGATGTACTACTCATTTGCATTCGGACCGTACTTATGCCATCTGATAATCCTAGGCTACCTGGTATGTAGCTTCCGCATAATTCTCAATGCCAGCTGCGACATTCAATACAAAGATTTAATTTCTAATAGTTATCATTAGTCGTAGAAATTCGATCTAATATCTAATATGTCTAATATGAAATTCGATCTAATGGATAACAATACACTCGTATGAAGTTTACTTCACATGCTCGGTCGCCTCTCGTGTCAATTTCGCTTCGTCTTCCGTCTGTAAAGTGTACAATAATGTACACCCAAGTACAATGAGTCATCTCAAATATCACCAGATACGTTCCCCATACATTCGACAAGAGGAATCAGATGGTGATAATTTTCTAAATCACCAAAATACCTGAATTTGCACAACTTACCGTTGGCAAATTTTAATACCCGTAAACCATTACCAACTCTCTCAGTCCCCTGCGAGCGCTTAACGAGTCCAAAGTTTAAAAAATTGAATGAATATACAAAACACTTCGAAACGTTTTGGCGTGTATATAACTTGATCAACCTCGAATTGTTTGCTCATTCTAGATTGAGGAAACAATCCGGGGATGGGCATTTTTGATTAGTTATTGACTTTCACTCTCCCAATAGGGAAATAAGAAAATGAGGCTGATCGCGGCCTTTTTTTTTCTTCGTCAGGTCTACTTCAGAAACCGACTGCGCCCCCTTCGTGGGCTATCATATAGCGCATTCCATGAAGTAAAAAACTTCGGCCGGAGAGGCAACTTTCTGAACACGACTGTAATATAATTCTTATTTCAACATTAGCTCCATTCGATGACTTTTTTTTCAAGCTGAAACTTAAGAAATATTTCTGTGGAAGATCTACCGACGAATTCAGATTCTACTAAGGAGTGCTTTGTTACCATAAGCTACTAAAGCTGTCGTTTGTAGCTACTTTCACTCGTTTAAACCGTTTATACCTTGAAAGATAAAGTGGTGTAATTCTGCAGCGGAAAGTAGCGTTTTCGACAGAAAATTCGTAGTATGAAACCCTGATACCGAAAAAGTAGATAATTTTTGCACCTACATGCAGTAAATCTCTTTCTCTAATAAGTTGTGTGACCAAAATCCACGTTTTCATGGTCCTTGATAATGAAATATTTGTTTAGGAAAATACATGTCTGAACTACTCGTATACAAGTGCCTATACTATTAAATTTTCTGTAACATTGATATTCCCCCATTCCAACTTGCTGACCTCGAGACTCTACAAATTGAAAACCGTTTTGATTTTGAGGGTTCCTTAACATGAAGGCTTCAAGGATATTTTCACAATTTTCTGCAAAATGGCTCCAAATGTTTGAATTTTTCTCGGTAGAGTAGAGTATATTTACAAATAATGGCAGAGGTCTCATTTTCATCGAACTCGTTTCGAGTTTTTTGAAAATTCAAAAATTTTTAATTATTTCCGCGTTTTCCCACAACTACAATATTGAAGACAGAATTTTTCTTAATGATATATATTTTTTCAAAATTGGAAATTGAAATGAGGACAGGTACTGATATCAGTTTTCGAAAATATGGGTCGCTTTCGCGTAATTTCCGAGAAATAGAGACAATTGTAAGGAAGTTTTGAAGAAAGATGTTTTTGAAAAACAATCAAAATATTTCCATTTTCCGAATAGAGAAAAGTACGCATATAAAAATAGCACTGGTCTCATTTTCGTTTAACTCTGTATTTTCGAAAATTGTGAAAGTTAACAATTGTTTTCGGCAAATTTCTACAACTACAATATTGCAGACAGATATTTTTTAATGACATATGTTATTCAATATTAGATCTTGAAATAATTACATGTTACATCTCTGACGTTTCGAAAAATGCAGATGCAAATATTCAACTTGGTTTTTAAAGTGAATCCCGTTCTGTACCTCAGAACCTGAGTTTGACTCCCAGCGGCGGAAATATTTCACTGTTTGGAAACACGTTTGCGAGTGAGAGTAATATTATAATGTTGTTTAGCATTTGCAAATAATGCGAGAAAGTACGTGCTGTTTCAGTACCCTTAAGCCCGTGAACGTGAACGGCAGCGCGAACGGGAACGTAAAGAAAGTTGAAAGGCGGACATCTCAGGCAAGCGTTCACAACACGACGGGAACGCGAAGCTTGGCGGGAACGGGAACGGAAAGAATGGCCAACATTTATCTCGGCCCGGGAACGGGAAGCCTTTCAATCAATGAGAGTACAGCAAATGGAGGCGAAGCATTCCAGCTGAGCGAGCGCACGGCATGCGCGCGAAACTGATCTGGAGCTGAGTTGAAGTGTTGTGCGATATTGAGGTTACGATGTGGATTACAATGGCGGATTTAGTTAGATTTAGTTATTGAATTGGTTCTTTTAGTGATTTAAGTATAATTCATTTTCTATTCATATTAATACATAGAATTAAAATTTCCCACAAAATACACTTTTATGTTTCGTTTAAGTACATAGGAGTTGTTTGTTAATTGATAAAATGTTCGTTAGTTGTATTTTTCCATACGTTCTTCGTAGATTTTTTCATTTTCATTCTGATGAATTCTTTTTACAATTAATATTCTTTCGTTAAAGTATTCATTATTCATACTAGCACACGCAAAAAACTCTGACAGATGGCAAAGCAAAGGGTGAACAGAGTAGTGCAGCTAGAAGTGATTTGGTTTGAGCAACTGTTTCCTGAAGTTCTCTTTTTTGCCGCAACAGGTTCATTCATTCCTCTTCCCGTTGGAGTTTATCGTGAAGCGCACGTACTTCGCGTTCCCGTTCCCGTTCGTGGGCTATTGTAGACCGGCCTTTGCACACGAGTAACAATGGCAACTTATACGGTTGCCGTTTTCAGAATATATTGAACAGGGGGAGGAGGGAATCTTTGAATAATAATGATACATTCTCTTTATTATTTAATACACAGACAAGTGTGAAGTTGAGCCCTGCATTTGCATACAATGAAATAAATCTTTTATACATTAAATCTTCAAGAAAAATTCTCTATGTACATTAGGGCCAGCACTCATCAGGAGTTCGTTAACGTTACCAAACTAGGACAACTGCAGGGACCTGCGCAATAGCTACGATTGGCTTCAAAGTAAAGTCACCTCTAATCAAGATAAAAAAAAAACTTGCATTAATAAACACTAAAATCTCTACTAACACTTGTTCATTCATACAATAAGTTGTTTCTTTCGTTATTGGTTAAGATCTTTTTATATGTTCACTATTTACATTTTAATTAGTGAATCAGAACTATAAATACTGGACAGTTCATTCAAATAGTGAGCATCTGGCAACCCTAGCAACTTGTGATGAACTATGATCTATGTAAGTATAGGTTTGCTTTCGTATTCATAATTGAGATGATGTGTGAAGTAACATTTAAAAGAAAATCGTATTTTAGGTAAACTAAATGTTGATAGAGAAAGTAGTGATTCAAACAATTGATCACAATCAAAATCATGATTATATTAATCTGAATGTTTTTGAATAGATATCAACTGAATTCATCGGAATCATCGGTTCTGAGTGTCCGACTCTCATGTCATATTTTTTTTCTGAAGTTTTGTCTACATTCCAAATTTTCTTGCCCATCTTATTGCTAAGATAAGTTTCACCATTAGAATTGGAAACAAAACCACCGAAACTTGTCGTATACTTCTGCGTCATTATAGTGATTGTAGGAATACAAAGAAAATGGAATTTGGGAATAGAGAAAATTTGGAAATGAGAAAATGAAAAATTATGCATATGAAGGAATATTTTTGTGTTATTTATGTACCTTAATACGTATTATGCGCGTATGGAAATGTATCGCTTGGCAAAGAGAATATATTGAATTGAATGAAACTATTATCTCTCGAAACAAACAGAAATCCCTCACGATTCACGTGGTTTTCTCCCCATGAAAGCACCCCAAAATGATACGCGGTTTCGTTGATTTTAATTTACTGGTATTAATTTCAATAAGTGGCAGTATGTGTGGCGAATATATATGTAAGCACGCATTCTTTACATTCAGGGCCAGAGTTCTCACCCTCCAGTTCATGAAACCCTACCTAACGAAAGCTGTGATGAAGAAGCGTACGTGGGCTGTTTCTCGAGAGAGCTGAGCGGGAAGATTGGAGAGACAACTGTATCTCGGCAGGCCATGGAGGGAATAGAGAGCCATTCTGCGGACGCAATCCTGTTTATTTGGAGTAGGCAGGATCTCTTTTCCCTGCTCCTCCTGTTTGTTTAATGCACAATTTTACTCCAAGTACAGAGTGCCTCAGTCCAATCAACCTATTCATTGGCACGTCTATATTTCTGGCTTTCTGCTTGATCGCGTTTGGTGATGTCTCAATTCCTTTGTAGTAAGGTAAGTGAACTAACCTCAAAGTGACGCTTTTTTGAAAATCGGTACTACAATTTATTGCATTGGTTGGATCCTCCTCAAGCATTGAATATGATTCATCAGTATGTGTTGTATAGTTCCTCAACTATATTTTCAATGTATTTTTTAAAAATATTGAGTACGTAACTGGTCCAGATTATCAGAATTTATTAGTCAATGATGGTTTCTCTAAAAGCGACTAAAATCAAGAATGTGCATTTGATGTTTCCTTTATTCATTGAAAAATATAAATTAAATATAATGTGAATGAAATGTAAGATATAAGTACTCGAAGTCAGTATTAAGCGTACTATTTTGTATCTAGGGATTAGTACACATAGTAAAATAATTCCACTTAGTGTCCAGTAATAAAATTATATATAAACAAAAAACGAGAAAAGTTAATATTTCGATTTATTTACGTGTAATTATATTTTCCCTAGACCCTAAAAAACGCGTTCTCTCCGTATCCAGTTTTAAACTCAAATTCAGAAAGTTGGAACTTGGTAAATAATTAGTTGAAAAACAGATTGGGTAACTCTACACAATAATCATTGAAATAATCATCAGGACTTCTTTGAACGAGAGTAAGTAATCATAACATTCCTCTGCCATTCCACGACATTCCATTACCAAAGAATTGCTTAAATGAGATTTCCAGTAAACAGTCCTTGCACGGTTGCTGTTGCTATCGGTATTTTGTACTTTTGTTTGTAAAAAGAATTTACATATTACAGAGACAATATTGTAATACAGGGAAAAAATCGATGTCTAACACAGATCCAGAAACACAGTTTTTGTGGGTCATTGATACTGAATATGTGTTCTTTTTTAAGACGTTCATCCTTCCGTCTGTTTATCCATTTTAACATCACACATAAAATATAATTATATGAAAGAAATCAGCGTTTCTGGTCTTACAATGTTAAACGTTACTAGAACGCGTTGGTCTGGGAGACATCTCTGCACTGATAATTGGGAACACGCGAGATAGAACGGTTAAAATCTGATAAAATTTCTGATATAAAAAGGCGGCAAGATATGGCAGCAACAGCCGCTAAATGCTCGTTAATAGCACTAGTTTACACTAGTCTGATATGGGGTTGTGGAAGTTACGTTCACACACTTAAAATGCAGAATAGAGGTTACGATTTAAGTCGTGGAGTGGATGGACGTAGACTGAAATAGTCAAATGGCGATGGTGTCTGTGTGCTTTGCAGTGATACTGTAGATTATAGAACCACGGCCTTCAAAATGGCTGAGCTATCGAAACATGTAGAGGAGAATGAATGGGGATGGGGAACTATTACTTCCGGCTTAGAACTGTAACGCTGGCCCAGGACATAATAGGTGATAGTAGGTTTCACTTCATGAAATAATTTGGAACATTTTTAGGAAAGTTTCCGACTATCCAAGAACAGTAATTAGTAGACCCCGGAACTTCACGCACTAAAAAAAGTTAAAAATATGAAAGGAACCATGCACTTAAAGTTGAAAATATATGCATTTTAATTAGCCCAATATAGGCGTACGTGCTTAAAACTAATAATATGCGTAAAACAAAAATATATGTAGCAACAGATAACATTATTTACATAATCTTAAATTTACACTGTAGTACAATACGCGTGTGATAAAATATTTTTAAACATTTTTAAATGTTTTTTAAATTTTATTTTATGTCGCATCAACTACTAAGGTTATTAGCGACAGACACAATAACAATATATTTTAAACATTGTAATAAACAAAATAAATATTAAACGTGAGAACCAATAGAATTGTTACATTAAGCCCAGTTTACTAAGTTCATGTACGCGAATAAAGTAACAGGAAATAAATCGATTCAAGCGAAAACTATTGTATCTGAAGATTATCGGAAATTGGAATCAATCTTCTGAATGAAGAATTCATATTGGAAGACTATTGGTATTGTAGCATTGGCATGACTTTATTCACTTTTCTTTTGAAAGATAAATGCACGAAGATATCTTACTTCGATCCACTTCTGCACAAAAACCGGGAATATATGCACTTAAATACGCGGCATAACTAAAAATATGCAGTTAAAGAAAAATCTCAGAAATATGCAATTATTCAAATAAAAATGGGCTACATTTGTTTTGTTTCTGATGATAAAGTTGTATATAATGCCTTTAAATAAGCGCAATCAGTAAAAATACGTAATTGCATGAAGTTCCGCTGTCTAGCGGAGGACTATTAGGAAGAGGAGAGATTAGAGAATATAGCACTGGATAGTAGTACGAGCGGAGTCCAGTATAGAGAGGAAATATAAGTAAAGAAGTAAACAATGAATAAGTTAATCAGTGATTAAGTTACAAAGTAAATAAGTTACTAAGAAATAAGTAAATAAAAATAAATCAATGAACACATAAGTAAACCATTAAATAACTACATTAGGGGACGAATGCGTGTGTGTGTACGAGAAATCAGCGGAAAGGCGAGGACGCGAACGATCTTCTGTGACGTTGTTGGTGTTTAGGAAGCCAAATAATTTAATAAATAATTAATAATTTATAATAGTTAAACAATTTAGAAAGAGTTTGGTAGATTAGCAAGTACTCGTTCTTGAGGGCAGGTTTTCCTCCCTTCAGTTCTTTTTCCCTCAGCCGTACCATATGGGCTCTTTCCCAAAGCCGTACCGCGGCGTTCGGCGTAACCAAATAGTATGAGGTTGTGGATTTTATACATGTAATAATTATCTCTCAACTGTTCACAGGAGTTTCCCAAAACCGGATTTTTCACGACAAGTATCGCCGATTACAAGGCCGAGTAATTTAAACGGAACGTTTTTTCAAACTGTTTTCAAAAATGGCTCTATTTTCTTTCCTTAATTTTTTTAAAAAATTTTAATGTAAACTGCATCTATAAAATGGTATAGGTACCGAATTCCATTAATATCTCTGAACTTTTGAAAGTGCATAAGTTGAATTTCTTCGATTCTCTCTCCTACAACTTAATCATTGACTCTTAAAAGATTTTCTTTAATGGAATCTAATTTCAAAATATCCTTAAATACTGACATGCACATTTATTCACAATTGGTCTTTTACCTGCAATTTTAAGTTGAATCATTCTCAAAAACTACTCTGAATGTTTACTTTCTCAAATATTATGTATAATAGTAATGGATTACATTGAGAAAGTTACCTAATCCTGTAAAAATTGATATCGAGATTTTCACGGAAATAATTGTTTTGGGGATATCGGAGGCAGATAGTTCTTTGTTTCTCAAATCGTCTGTCCGTTCTTCTGTTCGACTGTTTGTTCATCAGTCCGTCCGCCCGCTCGTCCATCTGTCCGTCTGTCCGTCCGGCTGATGGGAAGGATGTCCCACCTGTCCACGTGGTCGTCGGCTTGGTTGTCCGGTCTGTGAACAACACTTCTGTCTGAGCCGAACACAGGAATTTTCCAAAAATGAATATTCCACCAATCGATCTGAGTGAACTCCAGGTCCTACAATTTTGCAACGTATCTTTCAATCGGGAGGAGAACTTAACGTAAAGAAACTAAGACGTATTAAAAATGTTCTTAAAAACGGATCCACTCTGTAACTTTTTGCTATAATGGAGTACTATTATAAAATTTACAATCGTAATTTTTACGGTTACAATACAGGTCAAATTTACATTCAAACCTCCGTATTTTTGAAAATTACTGTTAGCGATATTTTCGTCCCTGCCCTGCAACTAAGTTATTGAAGCGAATTTTTATGTTCAACTTTCTATTTCAACGCTGCAAAAACGCTGGGCACCGTGCTAATGGGTAGCGTTTGATCTCAGGAACCAACATCTACTTAGAATTCCAGGTTGTTTGAATGCGTGAGGAGAGGTTTGTGTTCCGTGAATGAAGTGATACTCAGCGAAGTAACTCGTCGCTGGCCGCGATAATATATGTACCCGAATTCAAATGCTTGAAATTTTCGCACTTGTTGAATTAATATTATAATATTGTTGCAAATAACACAGTACAGATTGGACTGATGTCGCTCTATTGTTGAATGAAGGATATTTGCAATAACAGGGGATCACCGCATGTCGACTGGTGGAGCACGAGTTTCTTCACGGTTTCTACCACTGAAAAATATTACACTCTAATAATATTATAATAATATTAATGGAGGCTGTTGATGAGGTCAAATAGGATTCTAAATGTAAATAATAATTTCTAATAATTTATTTTCACGATTTGTCTACAAGACTCCAATGGCAAAAGTAAATTTCATATAGCAATAAAAATAATAGAGAAAAATAATTTTCTCATTATTTATCTGCATCATTATGATCACATTAGAATTACACGTTAAATGGTATTGGGGTCATATAGGGAATTCTATAATTCCATCATTGCGTAGATTCTATGTATTCTAGGTTTTATTCTAAGGATATTTATCTCAGAAAGAACGCAGGGAGATTATATTCATTGTATAAAATTTGATGATTAGACATGGTTGCCAACGAACACAGCCCTGCTTAGTTCTACACGTTAAGAAGGAACTGTCTTCGTCAGAGTCTGCTACCCAGGCAATGTGCTGACCGCACCACATTTATCAATCAGCGACCGTCCACTCGTGTATCTCAGTGATTCCCGCATATCTCAGCCCTTCCCGGGACAGTCTCGCCCTTGTTGGAGGCGAGCGAGTTACCCACGAGGCACACGGAGAGACCGGGACGCACAGCGTTGTGCAATGACGGAGAGAGGAACTTCCTCCGAACGAAATTGAGAATTACTAATATCTAGGTATCTTTTTTATCAATTTATTACAAGGTATCAACTTCACCAGTAATAATATTAAAACTCTGTAGGAAATTGTTTCACTGTTAAGTGAGAGAGTGAATTTTTTATATCAGGCACCTCAAATATTAGGTCATTAATTAGTGTAGGTTATTATTACCGGAGAGGCCAGCGTTACACCTCCGCTGGACTGTGACATCCGGCAGCAACCTATATGACGAGTTGCCAATATATTCCCCATGTATTTCCCACTCCCCTCCGATGTACCCCCCCCCCCCGGAGCCGGAGAATGTCGCTTTTCCGGAATTGACAGTTTACGGCAAAGCATTTTTATGTGATAAAAGCCTTTATGACTACCAAGCCTGCTGCTACCAAGCCGCTACCCAGCAGCTGCATCTGCTACCAAGCCACAGTTGATAAAATTGTACCAATATCGGCCAATTATTGCGGCTTGGTAGCAGATGCATCGCTATTTCATGAACAGAGATTGCCATTTATTTTTATGAAATAATGTCCAAAAATTCAGTATTATATAAAATCAATTTTAATAAATTAAAAACACTAAGAGACAAACAATGTTTTAGTATAACTTTTATAAGCCGATATTACTTACCGCCGATTAATGGGAAGCAAATGAAGTTGCGGGGAAATAAAATTGGGCTCTTGTTCAAAATAGTTTTTTTATATTACAACAGTACTCCGGGAAGCGACGGTGTGTGATAGTGTTGTGCATGAAAGGGGAAGCGCGTGTGCGTGCAAGGGGAAAGGATAGGGCAAGAATGACGAAGGAAAGATCCCGGTAATTTCGTGACCCATTTATTAGAGTACTGAACCAGCATTCGCCTGGCACCGATAGGAGAAACCCAAGAAAAATTCCGATCAAAGCAGCCGGCCGCTAGAATTCTCCGGTCAGTGGCTCTATTCGATCCAGCTATTTAGCTAGGTTCGAAAATGAACCACCACTATCAGGACTCCAACCTTAGGACCTCCTCGTCAATGGTCCTGTTATTTATGTACGAAAGAAGTGGTGCTATAACAGCAATACATTCTCACACTATTTCTGAATTTGCGATTTTCGAAAATTCAGAGAGTTCAACGAAAATGAGACCTGCGCCATTCTTCTAGGCGTTCTTTGGGTCTATCTGTGGGAAAAATTGAAGTAAAAATTTGGAGCGGTTTTTGACAAAAATGTTTTGTTTTTACAAATTGCATATGAACAACATTATTTGATAAAATATCGTACTATACACATTGCGGGGCAAACGTTTCCGGACTAAGGCAAGAAAGTCAACAGCATATATTTTTTTAAATCTAGTGTCTGATATATTGTACGAAGCATTGCCCAGCACGAGTTCATAACATCTCCATGGTCTCAGAGTATTGCTATTTCGGATTTGTTTTCAGATTATTAGCATGTTCTCAATCGAGTAGAATCTTCAACCCTTCAGATGTATTTCAGTTTTGGAAAGAGAAATTAGATCGGAGATGAAAAATCTCGTAAATAAGGCCGAGTATGCAACGTTGAGACTTGCTTTTCAGCGAGGAACTGCCGATTCAATGACGCCGAATGAGCCGAAGCGTTTTGCAGAATACAAAAATCTTGAAAGGTAAAATGTTTTTCAATCAATGAAAAACGCTGCTTTTGCCGCAGAAATCTGCTTTGCATCAAAATTTAATTGCTACCCGCTTTTACTCTTCGTCGAATTTGCAAGCCTGACACCCACCTACTCTCACATGCACACAAACAACATCACCACCGTATCATATCATTCAACATCGGTACACTGATCTCTCACAACCTGGCTAATCGAACTACGTATTCTCGATGTGGTTAATCTGAAGACTGCAAAAAAATCGGTCAGATAACCTTTATATTACTCATTATTGCCTTTTACCCTTAATTGTTGTCTAAAAATCAATACCGAGATTGTTTACTATTACATGTTTTTCCAAGATTTATATCGAAACGTTTTGTTTGGAATGGCTGCACGTTCGGAAGCCCGCACATAAGACGGTTTGTCTAACCTTCATTTCTCAAGATTTACCTCATGGTAAGTTTTTTTCTTTGAATTGCAAGATTAACATCATTTGAGAATAACTTTGCATAAATTTTCTTCAGAAGCTAAAAAAACGTGCGCAGATTATACTTGTTCCCCAAATTTCACAAGCAGGTTTTAATGTTGTTGATTGTTCTTTTTTGTTTCGTTGTTGTTTTTTGTTTTTAGTTGTTTTTTGACTAAAAATAAATCAAATCAACTCAATGCTCATAAGATGCTTACGGAGATTCCACAAAAACATTCCGAATTCAATATTAAATGTTTGGTAAGCGCAAAAACGAACACGCCTGTAACAAATTAATAAGATTTTCATTCAAATAATTAAGAACATTTTCAGTTATCCATTTTTCTACAATCCATCGTGAGATCTCAACTCTGAATGTAGCGAATGGCATAACTGTTGTGTTGCTTATTCATTTTCCTGACGTTTTAAATTTTCATCTCAGTGGCATAGTTATACTTTCAATGCGCTTGAAACGCACTATTATAATAACTCCCCATTTTTTAAACAATTTAGAAGATACATTTCGATTAAAGCACAAGTTTCAAAAATGATATTTTTCAAACAATAACATGAATATTGTTATCAAAATTCATGGATGCAATAATTAGAATTATTCACAATTTACATAAACATTGGGTTGTAAATTTTGTTCAGAGTTCTCGGATTTGATAAATCGATACTTCATTATGAGATTTGGTAGGCTCAACAAAAATTTTGAAATCTCCTTGTCAATGAAGCACTGTTGAGGGAACTTGTGGAATTGGAAATTTAATTATGTGGTGATATATTATTTATATTTATTTTAATACACGTCACAACTCAAAGACCTCAACAATTTTTTTTAGTGAAAAATGAACTCAATCTCTGATAAAGGGTAAAGAGCTTACATCTAGAGATATGAAAGCAATCGAATATTTTAATAAAGTTAAGTAAACGTAATATACATCGAGAAAATTATACTATTGCATGTGATTGTTCAATGCAATGCTGTTTACGTAGTCAATCACCAGATACTAAATCTTAAAAACCACATACATAGTGTAGGGATATTAGCTAGGTATTTGTTACGTAAAAAGGGTGCCGTTCATAAAATAAGTGAAATACCTTTATTTTAAAAATCCAATTTCCTCCATGAAAGTGTAGAATTTGTTATTTTCAAATCTACGGAGATTTAGATGATGATACTTTCTCAATAAAATACATTTTTCTAATCTAAGAGATCGGTGTATAGTTCCAAACAGTTTTTACTACTGCTTTGATGATAAATAAATAAATGATTCTGATTGAATCGCAAAAAGCCTTATCTCAGACCTGAAAGATTTTTATGGCTTTTTCTCGCCTTAATGCGTATTCTCATTAAATGATTTGTCATATAGAAATGTCATATCGCAAATTCTGGCCGTAGGATATCAATGATGGTGAGATGCAAACCTGTCGTCTCTCTTGGGACGAAAGAGGGAATGAAAATGTCAAAGACAGATAATAAAGACGAAATTATAATGGAACAGTAATACCACGGTGGACAAAGAGACTGGCGACTTTCTGCAAACTCACATTGTCAACCACGCTGTTTACAGAGACAGGCATGGACACTTATAGTAATATATTATTGTCAGTATGAAAGAAGTCATTCTAGCGATTTTGCTACGGACTACTACTTGCCTAGTAAATAATTGATAAAAAGTTATTTTAAATAGAATGTTCACAGTAATTTTTTTGTTTCTTCTGTCAAGTTTCATCTTACACGTAATTAATTTCCACATACTTTATGACGCAGATTAAAGTTACTGCCTGTTGGTACCTGCTGCACTGTCGCAAACAGTATTCGCAATATTTTAAGGACTTCGATATTTTGATCTCCGGTCTTCGGACCAATTCACGGCGCAATTTTACGAACAACGAATTAAGAAGCATTTATTAATATCAACATTTTCTCTAAACTTCAGTGGTTCTTTAGGGAAGCAAAGGCCACGAGTTTCATCGACGCGGATCTCTTGTGGCCTGCGGCTCAAAGGATCACACTTAGAGATAGAAAAATAATTTAGCCAACAGGAAAAAGAAGGAATAGAACGGTGCGCAAGGCAGATGTGCGGAACGGCCAAATAGTATCGAATAAACCTCCAGTCAACATTACTTAACGAGGCCTCAAAACAGTCAACAGAAACTAATGAAAAAGCATGATCTTATACTAATACTGTTTCGACATTTTTATTTTCATTCTGTATATCTACTTAGAAACATAAATAATTTTAGACAAATGTTTGGGAGTACAGTAGAACTCCATTTGTCCCTGTTAATTGGGACCGGACCCGATCCGCATAATCAAATATTCGGATTATTGTATAAATTATGAATAAGGGAATTTTTTGTCTTGTGTAAAGTAACATAAACGCACCAAACAATAACAGAAACAAAAACACGGAACTTTTAACAATAAATCAGTCTAAGACACACTCTCGTCCTTAGAAGCACACCAGTGCGCCTACAATACTCTTATTACATTCATTGTTCGTTGGACCTTTTATCTTTTGATATTTACGGCAGATTGATTCTAGATCCATTAAGAAACGAGCGGGGTACTGTAATAACTGTCAAACAAAACCAACTTATTTTAATAAAAAATGTTAGTGGCACAAATTTCTTTTTCCTCAACGCTATCCCAATAATTGGTCATCTGGATAGTTGAAGTTCCATTAATTGGAGTTCTGCTGTAGTAGTATATACAGAGTCCTTAGACTAAATCTACTTTTCTCCAGATAAGTCTTTACGTCGTTCATGCAAATGTATTTTTGCCCGCGTAAATTATTCACCTGATTGTCTAAAAGCAACATGAGTCGTGTTGTGAACGAAAATCCATAATACTTCCCTGTTCGGATGAAAATTTAGCTTCTTTAGGAAAACGGCTCATTCGCGTGATTTGCAGAAATCATATGACGTTATGCTGAACTAGATGGTCGACATGATCCTATAGCTCGGACCGAAGAGTGGCGGGTTTGAATTTGGCCATGCGCACAGTTCTTTGCCTCTTGTTTTCCTTGTGTGTGGTGTCTCGGAAGGTACCGCGATCTGCTCTCCCCGGATCCGAGGAACCGACAAATC
Organism: Acheta domesticus; assembly: GCA_031308135.1. Classification (NCBI taxonomy): domain Eukaryota; kingdom Metazoa; phylum Arthropoda; class Insecta; order Orthoptera; family Gryllidae; genus Acheta; species Acheta domesticus. The sequence goes on from JAHLJT010008446.1 coordinate 191,554,795, forward strand.
TCACTGTGACAGTGCCTAGTGTCTTTTATGAGATACATCTCACTGGAAAGTAAAGAGTAACTGGTTTCTATTGGAAAAACTTAAAGAAGAAGAAGGAGGAGGAGGAGAGAAAAAAGAAGAAGAGAAGAAAAGGGCAAAAAGGAGAAAGAAGAAAAGACAGAAGAATAATGAGAAGGGCAAGGAGAATAAGAAAAATAAAAAGAATTCTAATATATGAAATGAATTAACTCTTTAAAGAGTAGGGTCCACCAGTAATGATTAATTGTAGAGTAATCCCGAGTACTGAAAACTAGAAACATTAAAAGCTTGTTCCTGAAGCAAACAAAATTTATGTTTTGGAATATAGTGAGGTATATATATTATTAATAGTATAGTAAAATTGTAATAATATAGAAAATATATAAAATAACCAAGAGAAAAGATGACTGGGCACCAATACTAGCTGAATGTCCGACAGGACACTAATCAGACAGACAAAACTAATCAGGCCTATACAGAAACATCCGGATTTATAGACGACTTAAATCAAAAGTTGACAAGCTTAAGTTGATTTTTATGACCTATCTTCGTAACAGTGAAAGTGTACTGATTCGGATGGAAATTAAAATATTATGATAATTTTCATAATTACCAGTAAGCGGATTGTAGGAACATTGATTTTTCCAAGGTATCATTGGGACTAAAATCAGACGCGTATTCTCTTGCCTACACTCCCTTGTCATAGAGCATCTTCAATATTGTATGGTAGGGGTCTAGACCTTCTATTTTTCAGACTTTTAGTTGTTCTTCCAAGACTATTTTTTCGTAATAGTTTTCGCCCTGAGCAAATGTTTATAATTACTGTGTTATAATAAAATTTGTGTATGAGTGTGGACGTAATCTACGTAAAGTTTTCTCTCTAAGATGATATCACAAATGAATTTATTTATTGAAGTGACGCATAATAAAATCTCTTGAGATCGGAGCTTGTCTTGCGAAGCGTAGGGAAAGATTCTCTACCAACTTTCCGTCTTCTCTCCGCGATTTCCCGTCAAAGAGTTGGTGAGCGGGTGAGAGCAACAGCGAAATTATGCCGTACGGATGGCGTCCTAGGAGTTAGAGGCAACTGTGCTCAAACACATCAGCTGCCACCAACGAATGCATCGCGACACTACATTAAGACAGACTACGCAGAGAGGGAACACGTCTGGCGGCAGCCAATTGTTGCGGAAAGGGAACACTTGTATATGAGCATTTTTGTGCATTATTTTTATGAAGTTCAGTTACATATATTTATTCTTCGCAAATATACTCATTTTTGTTAATGCCTTTCAAAGATACACAAAAGACACTGGTCATACTCTGTACTCCACCAGGCAACTCTATTATAGCGCGTACTACAATTATATTACAGCGCTACTGCTCGTCCCGACTCACGCTACCTGGGCGATACGTCAGAGAGAGAGTGAATTTGATTATACCTCATTTAAAATAAAACGATTGGTGACATGGAATTGAAATAGAAAACACAGATTGCTTGCGGCGTCATACTCTCTTTGTGGTCCTACCTAATGGAAATGCTTCGGAAGCCTCTCTGTTGCCTAATGAATCGTTAGAGACAGAACGAATTTAAGTCAATGGACGGCCAAAGATGTTTAAAATGCCTAATGAAGTTTGAAGAGAAATTATAACAAGATGACATTCCAGATCAGCTCTTCGAACACGTGTCAGGTCAAGGTGACAGCAAATTTGCTTTGATAAAAAACTTTGTACTAACGATAATAAATAATACTTGAAACTAATACAAGTTTCCCAGTGACACGAAGACGTGGACTACAATTATTTGGGAATTAATATTACAATTCTGAAGTTTTAGACTGATTACAAAATACACACACTGTGGGTTGATTTTTTGTAATCCTTCTGAACAAAATAATGCAGTTCACAAGTTCTGTCTACAGTACTTTGAAGAAATAATCACCTATCATAGCAGCTTATTTTAGAACAGCGTTAGAAGATTAAGATTATTTATGTTTCAATTTTGTAAAATAAATAACAAATAGAACCCAAAATTCTAGTGAAATACTTCAAAAAAGAAAGGTTTAGAGTCCACGTAAATCCACGTAAATCATTTGTTTGTTTATTTTCACTTAGCGTCCTCAATTTGGTATTCCCAAAACGCGTGCGATAATTAGATAAAATAATTTATTTTAACACCTACCATAGAAATATGAATGCAGTGTCATATATGTGTCAAATATGTGTGCAATGAATGTAGCGTCCTCAATGAATGAGTAGTAGGATTGTTGAAAAATTGTTAGGTGTCTGTACTCATCTGCCACTAAATTTGAATTTTATGGATTACTTGTGTAGTAAAAATAGTAAATAAACTTGATGAAGTCTTTGGGGTCATTTGGACTTCTTAGTAGAGAGAATAGAAATGCACTCAACGTCTAATTGCACCGAAAATCGAAGTATTTCCTTCACGTAATTTTCATTGAGTTTGTGATTATTTGTTTGATTTTCATTCACCAACGTTTTGTTCAGATATGAAGATACATCACATGTTAACAACACAAGAAATATATGATCTTACAGTAGAATACCAGACAACCACAATACCACAATGATTATTTCAAAACTAACGATCTGCTAATCTTTTCAATACACAATTGACTTCACAAACACTTCGTTCATTTTCACTAATAGCTGCAGTGTAAATACTCGCAAATTGTGATAAATAATTACAATATACACTTTCACGGGAATGATTTGATTCAATTGCTGTTTTAATAAAAATACTCACTGGGTGAACAATTTGTGACGAATCATATTTTGAAGTATATTTTGACTCAGCGTCGGAAAAATATTAATTTTGTAAGTTCTTTGGTTTCATGCGAACACTGAAAATGAATGTTTCTGAAATCAAATTAAGGTAATATAATAATTTGTGGGGCAGATTACGTAATAATATTATTGGCTTGTGAATCAACAAAATTCCTTTCGAAACTATTGTTTTCGTGTTATAAGCTAATCACTTCATCAACATTGAAAGGGAGATCAAATTTGATTATTTGATTATACCACGCATTAGTATCAACATTCAGTATTTGAAGCGTCAGGTTTCACCAATGCACCACCGTACCAACTTTGTTTCTACGGGTGCACCATTCGAACAAGAAGACCTTGATAATTGACATCGGTTGTTCACGGTAGGTGACGAAAAAATCCACACAACGAAATATATGCGGAATCTCTTAGGCTCGAACGATTAACTCTCTAGGTTCCGGAGGTAGTAGAAGAAATTAACTGAATAAAACGCGATTAGTAAATTTTTTGCGTAACTTGGAGAGTTTTTCCGGAGCATGCATGATTGCGACTTGAAGACGGTGGGAGAGTGAGGGCGTGAGGGCGAGGACTGCTTACCGTGATCCGTGGTCGGCTGCAGGGCGTACTGGAAAGAGTAGGTGTCGGGCGCAGGCGGCGAGTGGTGGTCGGGCAGCGGGCTGATGGGCGGCTTCATGTAGGCGTTGGTGGTGTCGCCGGAGGAGGAGGCGGCGGCGGCCGGCGGCGCTGAAGGCCGGCATGCCCCAGGCGCCCGACGACGCGGCGACGGCGGCCACCTCGCGCTCGGCGCTGCTGCCGCACGGCTGGTACATGGAGGGCACGGGCGACGAGCCGCCGTAGTCGTAAACCGACGCCACGCTGCTGGGCGCCGTCATGTAGGGGTGCGACGCCATCCCCACCCTGCTGGCCGCCGGTGCCGTACGAGCACGTCGTCTGGTGATGGTAGTCCTGCGAGTTGGCGGCGGCCGCCACCGCTACCTGCTGGTGGTGGAGGGCCTCGTAGTGGCCCGCCGCCGCCGCCTGGCCCGCCGGCCGCAGCCGCGGCCGCCGGGGTCAGCATCCCGCCTGCCGCCCCCGGGGAGACGAAGTAGGCGGCGGCGGCGGCGGCCGCGTGGTGCGAGTGGTACTGCGGCTTGAGGGCCTGGCACTTGCGGCGGAAGCCCCGGGGGCGGCGCCGGAACGACCCTTCCTCGAACATGAACTCCGAGGCCGGGTCGATGGTCCAGTAGTGGCCCTTGCCCGGACGTCCCAGTCCTTTGGGCAACTTGATGAAGCATTCGTTGAGGGACAGGTTGTGGCGCACGGAGTTCTTCCAGCCCTGGTAGGAACCGCGGAAGAACGGGAAGCGTTGCTGCAGAAACGTATAGATCTCGCTGGAGGGTGAGGCGCTTGGCGGGCGAGCTCTGGATCGCCATGACGATGAGCGCGATGTAGGAGTACGGGGGCTTCTCCTGGCGGCGGACCCCGGGGTTGCCCTTCTTGGTGGTGGAGGCGCCGGCGGCTGCGGCTGCGGCGGCGGCGGCGGCCGCGGCCGAGCCGGCCTCGGGCTTGTCGGAGTTCTGTGCGGGGCCGGCGCTGGCCGAGCCGCTCTGGTCAGGGGCGCCGCCTGACGCTGCTGCGGGGCCGGGCGTGGGCGCGTCGCCCCCGCCGCCGCCGCCGCTCACCCCGCCGACGCTCCCGACGCTCCCGACGTTCCCGACGCTCCCGACACTGCCGACGCTCCCGACGCTGCCGACGCCGCCGACGCCGGCTTGCAGGGAAGGCGAGGGCTGGGTGTCGAGCCCAGCACGGAGCCGCCGTGGTCGTTGCCTAGCACATGCACGCTGTGCTGCTGGTGCATGTGCAGATGGTGCAGGTGCTGCTGCAGGTTCAGCGTCTGCTGCACAACCGGGTGGTGGTGCAACTGGATCAACTGGCTGCCGCTGCTCGAATCGGCAGCCAGCGGACTATCCTCGCTCTTCATCATGGTTTGCTGTTTTACTGTACACAAATCCGTTCCGAGTTACTAGTAACCAAATGTTGCCGCAAACGTGATAAACATTTACTCTCAGGTTCCAGTTTTCCCTTCTTGTTGGTATGGTTAGTCTTGTCCAAACAACCTTGCTGCGATGGCTTCCTCGCTTTTGAAGCTTATAGTTCCCACATACACACAGTTTACTACAAACACCACGCAGCCTGTGTGTATACAGACTCGATACGTCGGCGGTGTGCGCGGTCCGTGCGGCGGCAGACGACGCAGAGCCGCGAATGTGTACATCTCAGCAGCGCGCCGAGTGTATACAAATAGCGTGGGCTGATAAGCCCGGTCGCTCAACGCGCGGTGCGGCGGCGGCGGCGGTGCGGCACTGGCGGCGGCCGGGAGCGGTCTGTGCGCGCGCCTCGGCCGGGGCCTCCCGCGCGGCGGCGCGGCGGCGGCGGCGGGGGCGGCGGCGGCGGCGGCGCGGGCGCGGGCGGCGGCGGCGGCAGCAGCGCTCGGCGCGGGGCGGGGAGCGTGGCGCGGCGCCGGGGCCTCCATAGGGCGCGCGGCGGAGGCGGAGGCGGGGGCGGGGCCCCCGAGCGCGGCCGGCGGCGCGGCCTGGTCGCCGGCGCCGCCGCGGAGGGGACGTCGCCGCCGCCATTGGCGTCGGGGTGCGGCCCCGCTGCGCGGCCCCGCCTCCCGCGCAGCCGCCCGCCGCCCCACGCCGCCCGGCCCGGCCGCGCGCCATGCGGCCGACGCGACGCACCCCGAAATAGCCGCCACGTCCATTCGCCGCGTTTTTGGAGCGCGCTGTTATTCGCTATTGCCGCCGCCCTGGCCGCCGCTGACGTGGCCATCTGCCCCGCGCCCCCCGGCGTTGCCCAACGGAGGACTCCGGCCCACGGAGGAGGCTCCGCGCACAGCGACGCTTCTATTTTTTCTGCTTTCTATGAGTTGGGATTCCCACTTTTTTGCACAGAGTAATATGAACAACAAACTGGACGACTTTGATTTGCTAAATTCGTTTGGTCTCAATTTCACTCTAATGACAATGTACTACAATAATATTTTTAACATCAAACTGTTTTTCTAGTCAATTATTTATCATTTTTTAAAGATAGAATATTAGTTTATTAACAAAATAATATTTTTAAATCATAGACGTAACCGAAAAGTCGTATCTATTGAAAACAACAAAAATAATTATATTCGCAGTCGATTTCGCTTCAGTACCATCCCCCATTTCTTCTTAAATCTGAAGTCTTCATTGTAATACTAGAGGTCTTTTGTGTTGTTCAGTTTCGGAAATAAAGCACACTTCCGAATTGTCAATTGTACGACACTTTCTTCAGTGTATTCTTCAAGCAGATTCCCATTCTCCTGTTATTATTTAAAATGCCAGACGAATTTTGTAAGTTAACTTAGTGCAAACTTAGATTTGCAGGGTACGACGATATCGTTATAGCAACTTGCCGTCGATGAGATAAAAGTGACAAAATGTTTATTTGAACATTTTATTTTTTAAATTTAGGTTCTTCTGTTAGAATTAGCAGCTACTTTTGCAGCGACTGAGACCGGTAGATCTTAGAGTTCGATTTCCGACGGTGGCAAATTTCGAAACTATCTTCAAAGCTAGGTCGAATTCAGCCGCTGTCTGTGGGAGAATTCTATCGGCCGGCTGCTCTAATCAGTAGTTTTCCGTGGATTCTCCGATCAATAGCAGGCGAATGCCGGAGCAGTTCCCAAACAAACGGGCCACGGACCGCGCGCGATCTTTCCTTCCTCTTCCTTGTTCTATGCTCTCCCCTTACAGACTCACACTTGCACTTACACTTACATGCACTACATTAATACACATGTCGGGAGTTTAGATATTCTCTCAGCTGGGGCGGTGCTCCGCTGTGGGGATATACGTGGAAGGGTAAATCCCCAACAAACCGACATGTAGAACACACCATCCAGCAGGGGGAGGGACACCGCCATCACCCTTATTTTTTCTGAACGTTTTAATATGGGGATATCGTAAATACCAAATAACTCCTCTTCTTAATGTCTCTGAAATGTTTAGAAAGCAATATCTGAGGACTCCGGATAAGATATAAATGTTCGTTTCAGTATTCACTGCACTGATAATGCCAAAATTAATGTAATGTTATTATTTATTTTTTATTTCTTCATTTATGGGGTTTTCGTCCTTAGAATAATGATGCATATCACGAATGGCCATCCTGAGCTCTCGACAATGAACGAAGAAAATATCTTGCCTCTAAATGAAGTTCAGCATAAATAGCAAATTATTTAACCACTAGTTTTAGCACTTTTTGATATGCAAAATTCAATGAGTTCTAAAAATCGCTGTTTAAACATACATTCACTAACAACGAAACACTTGTGGCAGAAAGCAGGAAAGAATAATTCATGGCAGTCGCAAAACTAAAATTCTTTAGGCACTTAAATACGAAATTATTAGATTATTATTAAAAATGATCGCATATTACGCGATGTGTGTGATGTCTTTAAAAGTATATTTGACTACAAAATGACCGGTATTCATTCCGTTGGTTAAATTTATAAAACAAATTAATTGGGAGTCAGGTCATAGTAATATTAGGGCGATAAAAAAATTCTCAATGTAATATTTTGAAATGCAGTGCCAGTACAAATAATATATTTTGTAAAGTCATTATGACGAATGTTTGTAGACTAAAAATAAGTTGGACAATCTATTAATTTATTTTATTTTATTGGCTCCCCATTGCGTGGCCATAATTTTGCACGAAGGGACTAGAATTTTGAACGACGCTGTATAATAGCTCTGTAATACATGTAAGTTAACGTCCTTGATTATATGGAACATAAAACCTAGTGGATGGATATCGTCTAAATACATGCGGGAGGGAGGCGAAATTCAAAGAAATGCGTTTGTATAAACATACATATTGCAAACTTGCTCTTTCGACGCGTTCTTGTGCGTCGTAAACACCTTGCATTGTAACATATTTTTCAAAACATTCGAACGGGTGACGTAATGTTCGGGTCGTTGACTCAAAAGGCCTTGATATTTTTCTGCAAAGACAAAAACATCTCATATTACCAGAGAGAGCAAAAATAATGTGAAAAATAACAAATTCTGAGTCATTCCAGTAAACTGACTCGTAGTATTGACTAAAAATCATGTATCAACAGCGGCAGGCGAAGCCTGTTTTTCAAAAGGAGCATCGGAGATGATCGTCTAATCGTGTTGAATTTCAAATACACATTTCTTATACAGTTATATTGCCATCTCTTTGTTCTCAGCAAGGTGAGTCACAGTGCAGACCAGCGCATTCGCTTCACAGTATCTTGGGGTCAAATCCAGGTCACAACATACAGTGGCGTAACTAATGCTGTTCTAAATCTGGGAGTGTGATTCCCTTTTCATTAAATAAATACAAAGCAATAGAGAAGTTTTAGTTCATTAGAATGTATTTCCATTAATTAGTCTTAGAATGTCATATACCTAAGGCCTTTATCAAGGTTGGTAACAAAGGATAAGGATTAAGTTAGGCGAGAATAATGATTAATGAAATAATCATTATTGGATATATTGCAGTGGTGGAATAGGAGGTAAGTGTCGCCTAGGCGGGACTGTGACTCGCAACCTGGCGTCACTAGGTGAAGAGCTTAACTACTCCGTTAACTAACGGAAGTAAATCAACTCGAGATACCACGGGTTCGTGGATGGGCGACCGTCTGGGAATCCCGCAGATCTAACGGCTCCGAGTCTTTCATCGAAAGGATAAAAGACAATGACTAATTTAACGCAGGATTACTCCACGTTCGAATCCAACACTTGGTTAAAGAGCATTGTCGCAAAAACGTAAAAGGACTTAAATAAAAAAACACGTACCGCACTCGCTATTTCACCACGCCTCAGCGACTACGACGTTTCGTTTTCCGCCAGTAGTGTGAGCTGGTATCTCGTATTGAGTATTGATGTTTTCATCTTATAATTCTAAACGCAATTGAAAAACCAACTTGTATTCAGATAATGTTATTATTTGTTTCATAAATCTCCGAGGATGGCCAAATATTAATCCTCTGTAGTTATTCATGAACATCCCATGAGTGTAATAACACTAAAAGAAGAAATTAGAGATGTTACAACAGTACATTTTCTCACATTATTTCGCACTTTTTATCTCGAAATTTTCGAAAATTCAAATAGTTCATCTTAGAAGATACCTGGGCCATTTTTAAGCGTCTTTGCTGTTTTTGAGGGTTTAAAATAAATTTCATTGACTTCAAGCAAAAATTACGCAAAAACTACTCATTTCACACGGATTTCGTTTTAAGTTAACTCAGTATTTTCAAAAATTGCAAAAATTTTAACATTGCAAAACTGCAATATTGATGATGGAGATTTTTTCCTTAATGAAAACCATTCCATACTATTACATCTTTAAATAAGGAACGTATATACAATATTTTGTAAATATTAGTAGTTTTCGCGTAATTTTGTTTGAAGGGGAATTTATTTTAAAAAATCTTCAAAAATGGTTCCATTTTTTTTCAATAGGGCAAAATATGCTTAGTACTATCTTGCGCAGGTGTGATTTTCTTTGAGCTTTCCGAATTATCAAAAAATATAAAAGTTACAAATGAAGTAAGGACGTTTGTGCTGTTGTGATTTAGATTTTCAAAAATCAGATTGATTGCGCGTATACAATTTATAAAATCATAGTCCATAAATATTAATTTATAAAGACAGGAAAGTGAAAATGACACTGAACCAAGAATTTTCAAGGTACGCAAAGGAAAGAGGAAGTATACGCAAGAATAACGGCTAGTAGCAACAATTTAAACACAATTCGAAAGAAGAATGAATTCTTAATTAGACTGATTCTTTCTCGAACGAAACTGTGGCGCACGAATAAATTTCAACTCGGAGCATAATTGTCTAAATGAGCAGAACTGAAGGCTGTGAGTTAAATTCCCGTGTGGGTGGTTTACCAAGTTGCGTTGTTGTGACGTGGTTAGTTTGTCTCATTATCACGAATCGCGATTGCAGCATCATTTACTACTATTTTCAATCATTTCTCATCGTCAGTCACCTCTCATCAATGAGACTTAGTCATGCAAACCGTTGGAAGACAACGGAAAACCACCACTATTGCTTCTTGCCAAGGAAATTGATGGCATGTAGATGCAAGCTTTCACCCTCGATTTTGATCAGTCATGATCTTCACGATGATAATTTATCATCATCAACAGTTCTACTTTTCAACTAAGATTATTTTTTCCAAATCTTCTTCATTCTTCTTGAATTTCGTACCGTCTTTTGTCTCAATCATCTGACTTCATCATTCTATGTATCATAAATCGTGAGTCCAAATCACATCAGCCCCGTCTTAGGTATCACAAAACGCAAGTTCAAATCATGCCAAATCATTTTGTGGGAT
>JAHLJT010008446.1:191565118-191579301 GCA_031308135.1 Acheta domesticus
CTTTGACTTTACACCAAGGTTACCAATGAAACATCAAAGTCTTCCAGCGGTATCACTCCTTAGGTTATGCCGATGCGCTCATTTTCGGGACAGTTTAGAAGTGTAACAAAATGTTGGTCAAAGAAAACGTTTAATACATTAGATTTCACAGATATCTGGATCCTTAGATAGGTAATTTTCATCATTAGAAATGGTATATTGATGATATATTTAGAGGAATTATCATAGGTAATATGACGAATACATTGGAATTTATAGATTACTTTAAACTTTTTACTCATCGCGAAGCGACAAGTGAATTGTTTTGAGAATTTCTAAAGTACGAGTAATATTTACTAAGATTATTCTCTACTGAAATCATATATTTAATTAAAATTAAGATTGTGTAAAAAATGTATCATAAACTTTCAATAAATCATGCATACGAGCTATAATTCAGAGATCATGATGGCGACCTTCGATTAACAAGAGATTACGATATACGTAACAAACTAGTTCTTTATTTGGATTGAATACACAGGTATGAAACACCCAATTCTGAAAACTGTAACTTAACGGAACTTCATTAACTTCAGAAATTGTAACTGTTGAGGTTGATGCGGATACAGGACAATGTCTTAAGTATATTTAATATTTCCGAATGATGATCCCTAATAATGTGATTTCTTGTATTTGTTCAAAGAAGAAGCATTGGCGTTTTAGTAATTTGTATTACTTATTGCTCTTGTAAGTACTTTGAATCATTTGTGTTACATTTGTGGTTCGTGTGGAATGAATCTTTTTTCCATTGAGCCAGAACTAGAAACACTAGGATTTCAAATATTGCCCACGAATAATACGACATGAAACAAAAGAACGAATTCACTGCAACCAAATTCCCAAAACTAACAACGAGGCGAATGACAAATGTAATAATCACAAAATGACAATCTTCATTGTGAATTATACTCCCGAAACAAGTACCGACATGAGGTTCACAAAATAGAAGTTGGTATGCATGGTACTAATTTGTTGATGACTGAAATGCTTTGGAACCCTGAAATGCTATTGGTCTATAATCCATGTGTGGAATAGTCAATGTATTGCCGTATCAATCTGATGGTTTTTGAAAATATTAATTTTGGCCATCTGTATTTCATCAGTTCTGCTATTGTCCCCAGATAGTTATTTACGTAACAAGTACAGAAAGCGGATCTTTAGCGTACAAATACAATGCTCAAAATTGTATTACTTTTAGTACTAATTCATCGAAAGATTACAAATATTTACTCTTGGAATCATTCTCAATATGCGAGATGGCAGCCATTTTGATTCACGTTGCACCAGTCGTTTGTTTACTTTCCAGTACCCAATTGTATACAATACCTCATATGCCCATGCCTTCTTGACGGTATGCGTACGGTAAAGTCTATTATGCCTCCGCACACCACAAAGTAACACATTCCAAGCAGATAACAGTAAAGATAAGTACTAGTTTCCATACATAAGTGCTGAAAAATAATTGTTTTGAATTTCGACTTTCTTGTATTTTTAATGTGCTGAATTCAAATCTATCACTTTTAACAAATAAACTATCTTCTACAATCTATAGAAATATTAAACTGCGCTAAAAAGTAGTGCAGCAAAGCGAAAGGGTACATTAAGTGAGCAATATAATATTACCGAACTTTTATATTTTCATCAATCTGATTGTGAAATTTATGGTGGGTACAGTGATTCCTTCCAGGATTACAAACTTCTGTTTTGTAAACCTCTTATCGGTACTTGCTCTGGAAAAAAATTATTGAATCTAGTTGACATTACATCAACAAATCGGTTTGGGCTTGCATTTTGACGTTTACCGAGTGAACAGGTATCTCCTGAGAACTCCACCAGTGTGCACGGCAAGATATTGTAATGATTCTTGATATTCGCACGAAGGCTCAAAAAAGAAATGAAAACTTTTAGTATATCTAATGATTCATAGAACTCACTTTTTTCTTTCTTTTGTGGTCAGAAACTCACCGCAGCTAGAGGAGGCACCGGAGGAGTGGGAGTTTTCAATGATTAGTTCTGAAGAGATGTTAACAAAACCATTCATTTCGAAATATTGTCATATTGACCGGCCAAGACCTACAAAGAATTCAAATTCGTTTCAAAGAGTCAATGAATTACATTGCTATTTATATAAAGTATGCGCAAGTTTTCAACATGACGTCTTTCGAAGTATCTACAATGCCAATTTCTGGTTCACGTTTAAGAATAGTGTGCCATTTTCGAACTACACTTGAAAAAATATAAACTGTAAACGTTGGGATTGAAAAATATTTCTTTTCTTTCTTCTTTGAAAGCATGACGGACTAAAGAATGAAGGGAACCACCAGTGTAGCCAGAATGAAAGCATTCTGGACACACAAAACGTTTCAGTGAAGTTGAAACCACATTGTCTATAGACGGTCAAAGCGAAAAGAAAGGAAAGGATAGTAAAGAAGAAGAAAAAATGACATTGTGTTACTGAGTATCACTTCCCAACGGTACATTGGAGGGTACAAACATAAAGCGGCGATGAAATAACAAGTTCATCGAAAGGCTTCAAGCAAAAATTCTGAAATCCGACATAATGACAATAAAAATTAGAAAAATATACCAAATAAACTTCCATAATTCAACCTCCACGCTGTTTAGTAACTGAACTATTAAACTTATCGAATGTAGTGTAAGTGTTAATGAAAGACCATAAAAACACACGTCACATAAAACGTTTAAAATTTTTCCTCTTTAAAATAAATACTTAATTCTATTCAGTTTATCACTAAAAACTTCATGGAAATAATAAATAGAACTCTAGTGAAAAAAAACAACTCTTGACCTAATGCTTTGCGTCATCTTGGTGTTAGCGTCGAACAATATGACTCAATGGGCACTAGAGGAGTAGGCGTGGAGCGGCGCGCAGCCACGCTCTCATTCAAAGGCCGCCTCGAAACGACCGCATCCCAATGTATATTTCGTCAACTGGGTGTTTACGCGGTTCACTCACATGCTACTAAACACACCGAGATGTACTACTCCAGTCCGTGGACATTCCCGTATACACATCAATAGCTCTTATACCCAATCTTCAAGTACTTAGAGAACTAAACCTTGATCATTCATCATTGATTTTTGAATTAAAGTGCTGTTCAATACTGAGGATTTAAGGAGAGAAAGACACAATATGCGCAATTATGCAAAATATATTCCTAGTGCGTATGAATGTTCGTGTTCGTATAAGAGCCAGTCATGTAATTTACTTATTCGTAAACAAATTACACATAGTACAGATATGCTTATTAATTTACACACAAGTTAACAGAGTGCCAGACTGTGTTTCAGAACACGTATTTATCATGCTAATGGATAACATACTCATGACCAGAGATTGTCGGTTAACAAAATTTCAGAAGGGATTTTCCAACTGGATTTCGTCGTTTTACAACTTCACAAATAAAAATAGTTTGTTCACACATTAGCCGTCTACCTAGTATCAGTGATTGTATTACATCTGATGCCGTTTACCGCCGCAAAACTCCATCTCCATTTCAGCCAAGAATTTCGTTATCCTTCTTTCGAGGTACAAGCGACCGTGTCATAGGAAGCAGGTATACCGCCCCTATGCCGTATAGAAACGAGATGAGGTATTTCTATAGAGTACGTAGAGCGAGGAACGGGTTGAATTTTGCCCTGCGACATCGTTTAGGTTTGAAGTTCTTTAAGATGCCATAAATCAACTGCATGGGACGACAAGCTTTAGATTCCTTACGAAGTAAGAGTTAAGGATTGTCTCGCACTTGAATCGGGTTCGGGCTAGGTTCACCGGATTCGGACCAGGTTCGAACCTGGTTCCAAATCACAAATACAGAATAATCCAATACACTAACCGTTATACAATCATAGTCAGAGGTGAAGCCCCAACATCATCGAAGTATTTGCCGACAATTTCTGCCTCGTTCACAGCAAGTAAAATTCAAAATTGTTTAAAAAATATTGTCATTTAACTACAAAATTTGAGAAAATAACTAAAAATACAGTCATTTTAATTAGTAAATCTCCAAAAGAAATCAAAATTAATCAATACTGATTTCATTTTTACTTTCTCGCATATTAAGTACATACGTAGTAAAGAGAAAGTGTTGTAATGCCGCAGCGAAAAGTGGCAACTTTTCGACAGAAAGAACCTGTGTTGCGGGCTCCTGATATCGAAAAAGGGGCTAATTCTTACTCCTACATATAGTAAATTACTTCCTCTAATTTATAGTGTAGTCAGAACCTACATTTTGTGTGTCCTTGATAACTAAAAATTGGTTTACGGTAAATTGTCTGCCTTTCTGCCCGTCCATCTGTCCGACAGTCTCTTCATCCGTCTGTCCGTCCGTCTGTCCGTCCGTCTGTTCGTCCGTCTGTTCGTCTGTCCGTCCATCATTCTGTCCGTCCATCTGTCTGTCTGTCTGTCCGTCCGTCCGTCCGTCCGTCCGTCCTCCGTCCGTCCGTCTGTCTGTCTGTCTGTCTGTCCGTCCGTCCGTCATTCTGTCGGCCCGTCTGCTTGTCCGTATGTCCGTCATTCTGTCCGTCCGTCTGTCCGCCAGTATGTCTGCCGGTCTGTCCGTTCGTCTCCCCCCCCGTGTGCCCGTCCGTCATTCCGTCTGTCTGCCCTTCCGTCTCACCGTCCATCCGTTTGTAAACAACACTAGCGCCTAAAACCGTTAAAAGGATTTCTCCAAATTTGGAATCCACTGATGGAGAAATAAAAGAAGTACGCTTCGTTAATTTCATATATTTATTTAAAGAGCCGGCTTTCGACAGCTTTGCCATCATTATCAGTCTGCAAACACAAACAAAATAAAATACCAAGTAAATACGAAATGAGACAAAATAGTGGGATTAATATAAATAATACTAATTACGTTTAAAATTATAATAATTAGCAAATGAAATTACAAAATAAAAAATGCCCTTTGCAAAGGTCCTGCAAATTTGAAATTGATGTTTTGATTTTAGGGGTTTCTTTACATGAAGCCTTGACATCATTTTCAAAATGCACTAAAGATGACTCAATTTTTTAATTTTTTATCTCTATAAAGAAAAATAGGCATATAAAAATAGTGTAAGTCCGATTTTTTGCGAACTCTTTGAATTTTCGAAAATTGTGACTTTCTTCCTTCGTCGTCTTCCTATAATTATAATATTGAAGTTGTTGTGGAAAGTGAGGATTGCCGAGTGTTTGCGGGGTTTAGAAGAAATGCGGATGGAGAGAGAACTCAATGGACCTAAGTCTCGGCACAGAGGAAAAAATTCAGTTAACTGGAAACACTTTGGAATGAGCCACATGCACGAAATGCCAACATTTTCATTGGCATTTGCTGCGGGTTATGCACCGTGGAGTAACTTTTGCTTCCACAGATGACTGTTGCAGGCTCACGCCGTTTTCAAGGTTAAGAGGTGTAAGATTATCACAAGCTTGTGTGACCATTACATGTAGTTACGAGGTCTGGACTTTATTTTTGAAGTACATAATGGTTTTCAAGAAATCCACAATTATTTATTTATTTACAAGAATAAATCCAGCGGGTAGAACCCATTACAGGGTATTTGTACATTAATTAATGGCGACGGCATTCACATATCGCATAATTTTTTACATAGTGTCTCAACTGGATCAGCTAATAAGTCTATGTCACCAGCATACCAAGCAGACATATCATTCAAGAGATTAATACCTTGGAACAACCTAGACTTATGTATAAATCTGTTGTTGGTAACTGGATTGTAAAAATGACAATAAGATCCTGACGGTCTTACAGATACCAAATAAGAGATTCTCTCAAATATGTAGGGACAATCAATAAAAATTTCTAATAATTTTAATTATCGGTACCATCATATACATTTTACGTCTCTCCGATAGAGATTGCAATTGAAACTTATTAAGAAGATATCTGTTATCAGTCCCCTGCGGTGGATAAATACTAACTGTTCTGAGTTCCAAATATTTTAAGAATTTCCTTTGACAATTTTCAAGGGCGGTACTCAGTCGATTAACATTCGGAGATCAAATAGCAGACGCATACTCAAGTTTCGGTCTTATAAGTGAGCAGAACAGTAACCACAAAGTATCACCTAACTTAAACCTACGCGAAATTCTAAGTAAGTAACCAAGCGATCTATTTACACTGCAGATTACATGTTCAACATGTGGCCTAAATGATAATTGTCTATCAAATATAACACCCAAATCTTCGTTGTGACAATATTTAAGGTAACATTACTAATTACATAATTATGTACAATTTGTCGCGACGTACAAAAGGACATAACAACGCATTTCGCAGGATTCAAGATCAATTTATCCGAAGTACAAGACTCTTGAAATATATCAAGATTTTGTTGTAACCTTGAACAGTCGGAGACAGAAGAGATGGGTAAAAAAGTTTAACATCATCCGAATACGAGTATAATAGAACATGACAAGTCAAGTCACGATCAAGGTCATTAATTGCAATAGCAAATAGTAAAGGACCTAAGTTCGAGCCCTGAGGAACTCCAGTGGGTGAATAATATGAGGAAGACTCATAGCCCGCATATTGTACCACATTTGAGCGGAACTCAAGATAAGAGCATATAAGAGCTAGATAATTCCCAGGTATATTCAACTTCTGCAACTTTGAAATAATTATGGAATGCTCTAACAAATCAAAGGCCTTAGAGAAATCAGTGTAAATCACATCAAGCTGGGGGTAATATTGCAAAAATGTTAACAAGGACTGTGTACATGTGAACAAATTAGTCACTGTTGATCTACCCTTGATAAGCCCATGCTGATGGATAGAGATACTTTGCTGAAAAGCTGCATATAAAATTGAATAAATATATCCCTCTAAAATTGTAGAAAAATTAGATAAGATCGAGATAGGTCGGTAATTTGTGACAACGTTACGATCTCCAGTCTTTAAAATAGGACAAATCTTAAGAGATTTTCCAAAAACTCGGAAACGTACCTGACATAATCTTAGAAAATAGCAAGAACAATTGTTTTGATAGCGATTTTGAGCACTTATTTAATAATAAAGAAGGTATATGATCAAATCCTGAGGTTAATTTAACAGGAAACTCACTCAACTTTTCCACAATATAGTCAATGGTAATATACATCCTTCGACCAATATGATCTGCGCAATATTTCTCAGTAGTTGTGTGTAATACAATTATGTGTGTAAACATTTCTAAAGAATTCTGCAAAAACGTTAATAATAGTCGCCGGATCAGAAGAATGACAATATTATAACTAAGCGAAGATGGGATTCGACTAGATCTAGATTTGTTAACGCTCAAGGACCAAACTTTTTGCGGATTATTCTTCAAGATACATTCATTTTGCTCATTAAACTCTTCAGATTTAGTCTTCATCTGACGCCTTAATTAAATTACCAAGAGCCCTTATCTCGACCTTAAGATCATTGAGATGAATGATTCTATATATTTTCAATAATTTCTTTTTCAAATTAATCGTATGAATTATGTCCTTGGTATACCATTGCGGATATTTGCTCATATTATTTTTCGAAATTGGAGCATTAATATCAATAATATCATTTAATATACGATAAAATTTCTTCACAAGTAAATCCATATGATTGATATCTTCAAATTCATAGACCTAGTTAATATCAAAAAATTGGCGATTAATCTCCTCATAATTAGCCTTATAATAATTACGTCTATTGGAATTGGTTAAGGGAGTAAATATAAATCTGTTCGAAACATGAAGACATAAATCAAATTTAAGAGGCGGATGATAGTCGTCAACCGCATAAATAGGATTTGTGACATCTAATAATTCACAACAAACATTACTAAAATTAAGTCCAACATCCTATTGTTTACATTCAAAATTTTATTGTATTGACGTAAATTGAAAAAGCTCATCAGTCTAAAAAGTGAACACGTGTTTTTGCACTCCAACCGCATATCATATTGTGTGATATTACTCCCTTCAAAAGTGGAGAACTGAGGAATGTTAAAATCACCCATAATCAAAAGATTCTGTTCCCACAATTCTTTAAAAAATGTTAACACATCACAAAAAGCATCGAAGACATCATTACTTACACTCGGTGGAATATAAAGAAGTAATACATAAAATGATAAGCCTCTATAGTTAACTGACAAACATAACGCATCTATATCTGAAAAATGATTTATAATACTACTCAAATCTCAAATCTCTATTTACACTAAAAGAGTCAATCCTTATTGCAGCAAGTGACACCACCACCCCTACGTTCAACCCTATCAGACCTAAAAATTGGAATAACGCAGTATCAATAACTCCGAAGAATTAACATAGGATTTCTGGCAGGTTTCAGTTTATAAAAATACAATTAAATTCAGATAAATCCGACAGAAAACAAATCAGAAAGCTTATAACAATGCTTCGCGCATTCTTATAATATGATGTACGTCTTGCAATCATTTTCTGCGCAGGGTGTCGTGGTAGGGATTTCTCTGTATTATTGTCAAGGTGTCGATTAGCAAGTCATGAGGGAGCATGGCAAATACCTTTCATAATCAATGAAGCAAGTGTATATTTTGCGAGCTTTTTTGGATACCGGAGTCATGATGACCATGTCCATCATTAATTGTTCGTTGCATCCCATAGAACTGTTACAGCAGCCTCTTCTGGCTCTCAATGATGACTATTTTTGTAAACAATATTGCTCTATTACAGATAAGAGGGCAGCATGTAATGAATTAGTAGAATCTATTGAGGCACATAATTGGTCGGAATTTTGGAAGGGTCCACTGAATTGACTATCTTAGTTTCATGGATGTGTTACACTCACAAAGATACGAGGGGATTTCCTCCGGGTCTGTAGGTAATAGTTGATCAGTTCCAGGATCTTAGTGAACTAGTGAATCTCTTGAACCAAATAGTACGGAGGTCCGTCCGGTCCAGGACATTACTTACTACTACTACTACTACTACTACTACTACTACTACTACTACTACTATTATTATTATTATTATTATTGTTATTATTCCTCTATATTACGACTTAAGATGTTATGAGTCTGCTGAATATAAAACTCTACTCCAGGTTGCAACCAGCTACCTAAGGGAGCAGATCTAGGGACTGTCGGTGCTTCTACAACACTTTGCGCAAATGTGGGCTGTTCCAAATAAAGCAATTCTTGCACTTCCCAGTCCTTTGAATGACCTGGAAGTTTAGCCAAGTTCTTACACCAAATGTTTCGGAACAAATCCCAGATCTCCGATAACTATCGGGACGATATGTGCTTTAAACGCCCCACATTCGGCTGATCTCGATTTCCAAACTCTTGTATTTAAGACGTTTCTCTGCCTCCTTGGTTACGACATTTTGATCACAAGGCACAGCAACATCCTACAAGTAGACACAATTTTTTCTCCAAATCCCGGATAGCAATATCCAGTTTGTTTGCTGCTGTCGTGCGATCCATTTGAATTGGTTGGTCGTACAATGTTGTATAGCGTCCAACTGATGTCACCGGTTTTGGTGAGTCTTCGTAACACTTGGGGCATGTATTTGGAAGTTTGATGGCGGTACAGATGTGCCCAGTGGGTGGTCACTACACACCCCTGTCGTGTCTTTTCAAGTATTCGGTCTTCGCTCGAATTGGACAAGATGAGACGATATGATCAATGGTTTCTACTTATCCTGGCAAAGGCGGCATTTGTCATCTTAGGAAATTTGGAGAACCGCTTTATCATAATGTCGATGTTCTCAACACCTGATCTTTGAGCAGCTATTAGAACTGCTTCCGATTCTGACTTCATTCTTCCCCTTTTACAGCCATATAAATGATTGGTCTTTATTGATCTGCACTTTGTCCGTTCATTTTAGATATTGTCCAGGGAGTGGTTTTTCTCCCCACGAGTTCTTTAACATTTTTTGTGTCTCACATTTCATGTTTAGTAGCATCAGAAGTGCAGTGTCTAAGTTTTTCGGGGTGTATTACATAGTTTTCTTTGCAACGCTTCTTGCTACACTAACAATACCTCTGTTTCCTATTCTTCCGTCAGATTTCATGACCTGCCTCATTAGAGGATCATCTTGTGACTGACTATTATACTGACAGTCAAGATGACTGACATAGAGTCAGTCACTCTTGATGACTTGTGATTATTATTATTAATATTATTATTAATATTGCTTAATTTCTCAGCCATATTTGCTGATGCTTTCCTCCCTTCGCCATAGTTGTTCTGGAATAGGTTCGGTTAAAAAAAAAAGCGTTCAGCTCATATCATCTCAACATAATATTCTTACAATAGGGGCTGTTTGCAGCCACAAAACTGACGGGATGTTTCATCTTCGCGAAAGTATTTGGGTAGCTGAAATTCAACAGAGATTTTTGGAAGCTTTTTGCTGATAAGGCCTTCCGTCATTAATACGAGTGGGTGAGTTCTTGAATGAATTCTAAATTGTTTGTAACAAATTCAAATTGTGGGGTACATCAGGGCAGTGACCACACGTGAGAAATCCATACAAAGGTCAATGAAAAAAAACAAGTTTATTTCTGGCTATTATTTCTGGAAATAATTATAGCAGGAGGGGGTAGTGTATTGTATTGTATTATTTTTTGGATCAGAAAGCTCTAGCTATTACGGTCCTCTCTGCCGCCCCGCCCATCCCGCCACACCACACAGTTCTGTTGACCACTCTTTTTCCTCTCCGTCTTTGTCGGGTGGGACCCTCCACCTTCTGGGCTGTCCGAGGTGACCCATAGGGCTTTCCCCGTCAGTTGTTTGGTACGTAGTATTGCCGAGGTAGGGCGTAAGCCGGTAAATCAGAGCAGCAGGAGATTTTCTATCAGGAGAGTTAATGTTTGCAAGGTTCTCGTTTCTGTTAGAATTTCATTTAAACAAAGCAGTTCTGAATTTTCATGGAGAAGTAATGCCCAAATGAACTCCTAGAAAAAGGGATATTTGATAACTCTGTACAATAAAATAGTGTAGCAGATTAGTGAGGACATAAGAGTCCTGATTTAAGTACTATTATATAAGCTATTTTTGAAGTAATTATTTGATAACACATCTCCATTTTTATGCGTATATTTTGATTTTTTGTTCATATTTTATAGATTTCAAGTGCATGATATTTTTGATGATATAAATTATGCTTATATATACCAATCCCCGTTTCGTAACCATGTATAGATTTTAAAATAGCACGTTCATTATAAATTAAGAACAAATAACAAAATTTAATTTTCTTAAAAGCTGTGTCAACAAGAAGCGTCGATAGTCATGAATTTAATTTTGAGCAGGGTAAGCCAAGAATTTACTCTATAAGTATTATATTTTGTCCTCTTGGTAAGTGGCTGGCCACCCAAACGGCTACTGAAGGAGAGATTGCAGCAGCTCAAAAAAAAACGTAAGAAAATATGTTAAGTATTAAGGTCCACGGTTTACTTCACTTAAGTTTAAAGTAAACTCTGAATTTTGTTTGCGTTACCTTATCACATGTGTCTCTGTTTACATCATTGCATGTTGTGAATTCCAAGGCGTCTGATTCCTCTCAGGGGAGGGGGCTGTAGCGGGCGCAAACGCTGAAGGGCGCGGGTGTCGTGAAGGGGCGGGACGGGGGCGGGGTGGGAGCGCCGTGGCGCCAGCCCGCAGACGGGGTCGAGGCGAGGCGCCGGGCTGCCCCTGGCGCCTGGGGCTGCAGCTTCCGCACGCAGCAACCTGCGGGGCGTCTGTCGGCGGCCGAGATAAGCATCTGAAGAGTGCGAACCTCTGGCGTCTGGCGCGGCGGAGAGGGTGCCCGTTCAAGTGTCCTGCGCGGAAGGCGAGCACCGGGGTGAGGATGAGGACGGGGAGGGGCCACGACGCGGGGCGCTGTCTGGTTGTCTGGGCGCCAGGCCCAGGCGCGCTGGCCTCTATCTCCGATACGTGCAGGGACATTATGATCCCTGTGACAGCGACGCAGTCAAAAACTCTATGCCAAGCAGCCCATGGAAGGCTCAAGTACTTTAAACTTCTTTCTTTACATCCAATTCCTTGGTCGTTCCTCTTTCCCAATGGCACAATTTGCGACAAGTAAATTTTGGCAGCTTTCCATTTGCCATCACACTTGTATCAATCGTATAACACTGAAATAGTAAACTAAAAATTTTCTGTGAAAAAACAGCTTCAAATTTCGCATTTTTAGTAACGCTTTAAACCGGCATTTTCCTAAAAACGGCTCCAATTTTTTTCAATGAAAATTGTTATTTTAGGTCATGATTTTACTGTTCTTTAATATTCTTAAAGAAATATTTTAGTTCTACCGTGCTGAAACAGAAAAATTGAAAGTTATTAAAAATATACTTAGGCGGCGATAGACGGGCAGCTGGCAAGAATATATGGAAAGTCCGAATAGCTAGCCGAGACTAAAGAAAATAGAAAACTAATACGAGAAAGTGTGTCTGTAGCACCACTAGTTGCTTCTGTAGTCCTCTAGTTCATAGTTGTTTGTTTTCAATTTCTGCGCTGTATTGAAATTAGCAATTCGGGAATTCATTCCATGCAGGAACCTAGTAGGGGAGAGACAACGCGTTCTTTTCACGACTAAATATTCCATGGAGATGTACTAGAGCTTTGTAATAAAAAAAGTATCAACAATCAATTCTAGACAATTCGTAACCGTTCTTTCGAATTTTACTGAGTGATATATTCAATTCTTTCAGCTTTCCTGTTTCGCCGGGGTTTTATGTTTAAATACCTGTGGTATGTAATCGTTCTATCAACTGGGGAAAGAGGTGCTTTTGCCTCAGGCCATCCCTCTTAAAACGTTCTTTCCGTCATTATCTCGCGCTCCATAAAATCGCTTTACCCAGGGCCTGCGTGGGCTGGTACAATTAGCTTATCTCTGCGCCAGGACGAGATGGATTGGGTACGATAATCGTTTTACAAAAATGCTAAAAGAATTAACAAACGATGGAATCTATATAAAAGAGACATCTTCATTTCAACGGCATTTCAATGTTAGAGTAGATAACGAAATCCCTTTCTCTAGTTTTGGACGAATGGATCATTATTTCACCTTGAAACTGTAATGTATTTGGTATCATCACTACAGCAAAACATATCACTATAGCTTTATTACAAAAGATGCAAACATTCAACGAGCGTTAGCAATAATTTTTTTTCTGTTCCTGATTTCGGAAGTAAAATAGACTAGATATTGAAAAAACGCACCCACAGATCTTTCAAATAAGATATTTTTCATTAACTTGTACGTACAACCAATCGCCATCGATAAATACTGGTGTTTTTTAGTTTTGGGTTCTTATTTTTTAGGCCAATTAGCATTCTTTCCTAAGGCAGGTTGAAATTAACCACGGCATATTTATAGTCCCTCTTACGTCATGTAGACGAAGGTTATTGGCATTCCATGAAAACGATGAGTGTCACAGTCGATAGCTGTAGTGCCTGTAGCTCTTGTCAGTCGAGAGCTTCACTAGACTTCTGCCACGGAATATTTTGATTTGATTAGTGATTCCGAGCACGTCCATGGTTATATGGTCATTAGTCCCGTAAGTGTAGTATATGTTTTATCGTGGGCTGTGGAGCCGCTGGACTGTGAGATCCGGCGCCGACCTGCCATCGGCCTAGCAGGGTTTTTCCTAAGAAGGTATCTCCCACCAGCGGACCACCGTCTCAAACGGGACAAGTTCTCAGCTCCCGACTGGTCTCCCGGCATTTGTTGTAGTGTACTGTAAGTGTAAATGTGCGTAAGTAAGGAATAGGATAGGACAAGGAATGAAAAGGAAAGATCTTTGCGCGGTCCGTGGTCCGTTTTGTTAGAGTACTGCCCCCAACATTCGCCTGGTATTGATCGGAGAAACCGCGGAAAACTACGGACCAGAGCAGCCGGCCGCTAGAATTCTCCTCCAGGCAGCGACAGAACTCGACCTAGCTATTTAGTCAGTGTCGAAAATCCTTCCATAGCCCGGACTCGAACCTAGAACCTCCTGTTCAGAGGCACTGCAGTGACATCAATTGATGCCCTGAGTCACCTCCCGCGGTGCTATGGAATCTTTCGCCATCATTTGATCTTTTCGTTTTTCCTGCAAGAAGGCCAAAGCGGAAGAAATAGGTCGCCTCCGCATAACAGAAACCTGCTTGCCCCTTCACATCTTCTGCT
>JAHLJT010008446.1:191579401-191776937 GCA_031308135.1 Acheta domesticus
TCCACTAGAAACTAATTAGTACAAGAAAGTCGTGCCATTCAGATCATCACTAGATAACAGCATCCAGATTTACTCTTATACCATTACTTATTACACACGCACTACAGAAACATTTTATTTATCATGTAATATACGTAGAACGTAAGCGTAAGGATATTTTTTAAAACTGTTTACTTTCTCGGCTTTCCCAATCCATTTTAACAGATATCAACATATTTAGCTTTCATGTGTGTGTGTGTGTGTGTGTGTGTGTGTGTGTGTGTATTCTCGTCTTGTGTATTCGATGACCTGCCCCTCTTCAATCTCACGTTTGGCATGCACGCTCAATCAGGCCCTCAGTGTATGTTTCCAAAACAAGTCAGTCACGTGCACCTTCATGTTTCCTGCTGCTCACCAGAGCCGAGGAGAGTTCCTATAGTCCATCGTCTTATCGCAAAATAAACTCACATCCCTCTACTGCGGTAGCAGAACTGGGTGAGACGGCATGGTGCAGGTAGGTCTGCTTTGTAGTGAAGTGCGTTTGAAGTTTGTGTCTGGTTCGCATGTATTTGTTTCAATTACAGTTCTTACAATTATTTCTGTTATAATTCTGTTTTTCTAATAAATGAGTGTTTTAAGAACTTGATTAATAGTAAAATTCGTGACACGTTCTGTTAAACTAAATCACTTAAATAAGATGCAAAAGACTTCGCCGAAAGTGTGCAAATCATCCCCATAACATCTGTCACGTTTGTAGATTTACATAATAAACTCAAAAAAATGTATCTCCTCATTAGTGCTGTGTTATAAAGAACAACCTTAGTTTGTCGTTGAAAGGAAAACTCAAACCTTTTGTTTGCTCAACAAAAGGAGCGGAAAATTTCAACAAACTATTTCAATAACATTTTCATTTGCATCTAGAAAACGTAACTATACACGTCTCTATCTCTCTCTCTCTCTCTCTGCCATGAGACAGACAATTGACCTGTGCCTGCACCCTCCGGAACGTGGTCGTTGGTTTAGTAGAAGACAACTGTGCTGAAATTGAATTTTGTATTTCCATCTGTACCACAAGACTGTTCTTCAAAAGTTTAACTTCCAGAAAAGACCGACACTGGCATGTACTTATTAGAGCTATGAAGACATCACAGCACGTGGGCCTTAAGTTATTGAAAAGTAAAATCTGAACTTCTAACTTCTAGAGTACAATGTGGTAATATCAATTTACCTTGAGCGGGAAAAAATCCGAATTCGAAAAAAACATAAGAACTATGCACAATAATTCGCTGCGGAAAGTAGTAGGGGAAGGTGTTGTACCTTGGACATATCTGTACTTGGACCTAGGCTAATTCCAGCTCTGCCTTTTGGGATATATGAATACCACTGTATGTAGTTCATAAAACTGTCAATAGTGGTCCCTGTACAGTTGAATTTGTTTATGTGATCGAAGCTTTTTATGATGAGTATAGAAACTGGCGAGTTTGTTTCCATAAAACACAAACTTTGACTCCGTAGGTATGAAAACCATTTTTATTGACTTGTGTTATCCATCAAACTATCTTGACAAAATTTGTTTTCAATAAATGAACTTGAGTGTTTAAGATATATCATTACATTGAATTTACATCATTGTATAATATTCGACAACTATAGTACGTCACATGAACTACACTACCGACAAAGTCGGCGATGGGCAAGCTGCTATCCTCAGTGTTCTGTTCAGTATGACTCGACGATAGAAAAAGAAACTGGTGGTATCTTTGAAGTTTACAAACTTCTGATACTCCACATCAATCATAGATATTGCACGTCTATCGACATTCCCTGAACTTTGAGACATTAGCAATAGAAAACGTAAGGGCATTTTGAAATGGCCAGCATGTTCTGTTTCAGCTTGCGTGAATCTCGTCGGAACCCTGACCCCGTAGTGCAGCGTAGTAGTAGATTAGCGACCCGGCTAGAACAACGGGTGCGGCCGAGGCAACGCGAGCTGTAGCGCGGCGGCGCAGGGCCGGGTGGCCGGGTGCGGGCGCGGGGGCGGAGGGGAGGCGCGGGGGCGGCGGCTCCTGGCGTCATCCGCCGCGAGGCCGCGCCTGCTCGCGCGACCGCCCGCCGCCCATCGCCCGGGGCGGTCGCGCGGCGCGGCGCGGCTCAAGCCCGTCGGAGGGGGGGCGGCGCTGGCGGAGGAGGCCGCGCAGCTCAGCGGGGCGCGGCGCGGCGGGAGCGGCGCGGAGCGGCGGGGCGCGGAGAGGCGAGGCGGGGCGCGGCGGGGCGCGGCGGGGCGCGGCGGGGCGCAAGGCGGGCGGCCTGGAAAGCGACGCTCGCGCCTTCCGGGGAAAACGTATCAACGTCAACTAGATCAAACGCGTGCAGCAGAATATTCGTTTGCAGCCCGATCCCAGGCCGGCGAAGGCCGCGGGCGAGCCTGAGCGCCGAGCGCCGAGCGCCCAGCGCCACGCCCCCGGGGCGCGCGGGCGGCGCCGCCCACAAGCGGATCTGGCGCCGCTCAGGGAAGCCACGGACTCACGACGGCTCGGGGTAATGGAGACTGTTGCTGCCTCGGGACACGTGGCTCTAATCGCTTCACACATGCATTCAAAATCCTGCTTTTAAAAGAATGCCTACCACACCTTCCCGGGAGTGTTGGAGTCAAAGAAGAAAGAAGTGGTGACAAACGAGCTATTTTGGTTCATCTTCGTTAAACGAACTCATCTGTGTTGGAAGGATACACTGGAATCCCACGTGGTTGTCGAGAGAATATGGAGCCCAGGTAGAATCAAATTTAAGTACATTTTAAGTAATTTTAAGCACTACAAACTTGCAGCGATTTTTGTTTATGCGGTATCAAGAATCATTCATTTTTCTCCATGAGTTTCGTACTCTGAGTCCGACCATACAGGAGGGAGGAGGTGTATTCCTTTTCAAAGCAGATTATCACTGTAGTAGTTGGCCATTACCTTCCACTACCAAGATGGAGGATGGCAGGATTGATCACGGGCAGTGAATAATGTTGAGAGATGAATGATTATGTCACGAATGATGATTCATACGGGATATAGTGATATAAGAAGCCAATCACGACACAATCACGTGAGGAAACCACCAGGTGGGTTTCACGGGACAACAAAAACCGAAGACTTGGAAGCTGCTCTAAATCCCCGCACCTCCAAGGCTGTCGCCGAAAAGTTGCATTCCTTTCATTGAGAGAAATGATGCCTCGTTAACTGTTTGTATTTTTACTGTACAACCTATCCATGTAATAGTTATTCTGCCTAATATATTGAAATATACGATAATGGCATCTTATTGGTACAAGAATTTCTGATATATTTTATTTAAACCTCTTTTCTCAATTAATAGAAATTATACCGGTGGTTAACAACTTTAGAGCAATTCAGTCTTCATTTATTTGAAATTTCTTTGCTATCCGAAAATTTTGAACGTTTTTACAAGCAAAAAGTATGTTTTTGTTAATGAGTAATTGCAAATTATTCAACTACAATTCTATTTTAAAATAAATGTTACAGAAATAATAGTTATAAATTAGCAAATACTGGAATATTGTAAATAGAATATGACTCCTGAATTACCTTTGCCGAAAAAAGAATGTCCTGTAAAGGCTATCTGAGAATAAATGTTACGAACTTTAAAGAAATAGAGGGGGGCGAACAACACATTTTTGGAAAAGAACATGTAATAGGAAATTTCATATGACGGACATAAAAATCTGGCATTTCTCCTGATTATTAGCCAATTCCATACGTACATGTGTTCGGAAAGTTCATGAAATTTCCTTTGAAACGTGAACGTGACGTATACAATATATGCATAAAGAGTTGTAATTAGGTGCAATCACCACATGCGTACGTCCATTATATGAATTTCCCACTACAAGTTAATTGTCAAAAATGACAATTTTAGACCCCTGTACATGCTCTAGAAGTTTGTAACATTTATTCTCAGACACCTGTATAGCAAATTATTTCGTAATAAGGTAATTCAGTAGGCGTGTACTATTTAAAATATTATATTCGCTCATAGCAGTAAATTAAGTGCTAAACGCTGGTCCATCCTCACCCAATCGAATAAAACTATCAAAATGCTCATGTTTGTGTTCCATATTTATTTTTTCTCTTTTTTCAGGTCACAATAGTAATTTCTTATGAATTTTACTTTTAGTATAAACTTTTGTAATTAAATTAAATTTTATGAAATTATAATTATGTAATCATCTTCTTCCCAGTGCTGTAAGGGCTAACACACCATGTCAGCTAAAGTAAACTCTAAATAACCTTTTAAAAAAGAGAAAGTGCATATAAGGTTGTCATTGAAGTGGGTTATTTAATCTGAAATTTCAAATTACTATAAATGTGGCTAGGTCTAGAATAAACTAGTAAAGAGACCTCGCATATTCAGCATATTCATCTCTTTTTGTTGTTCAGAAGGAACGTGGACCTGGCCGCCACCTCCATTTTGCTTTGATGCCAAGAGATTCACATGGATCACCTTCACTAACAGCATCACACCTACAACACGTGAAGTGTTTAACACACTAAATCAATGGCTCGCAATATATTTGTCATAATCAGTCTCAATCGAAGATCAAGAAAAAAATATTTTTTGTTTGCCATTAACCCTTTCTGTCCGAAATGCCTGAACTACTTGGCAGTTTTCTAGAAAGCGAGCAAGCGAGCGAACGTTCAAGTTTATCACGCCATTAGCTCGTGGGGCAACGCGCTCACAAAACGTGCGTGTAAACACGCGGACAGGCTGTGCGCTGGCACGCGGGTGCTCTGCTGCAGGCACGTACGCACCCACGCGCGCGCGCACGCACTCACTCCGCTTCGAAAATGGATCGGCTGGACGCGGCGCCGCGCCCCGCTGAAAGCCTGCCCGCGGCGGCGGCCGCGCCACACACCCCGCCTGCGGCTGCTGCGCCCCCTTCACCCAATAAGATAATTGAGGAGCAACTGATCAAAACGCGTATGTCTACTGGGGGAAAAACTTGAGTTTGATATGAAATCGTGGAGTTTTTAATACGTTCTACACCTTCCTACTTTCAGAGTTCTTCAAAACGCATTTTAACACATTAAATTAACTGCGTTTATAAGAAGAATGAAAGCTGAAATTGAAAACTACACGATCTACAGTGTGGAACATATTAAAAACTACACAATCTCATAAAAAAACTCAATTTTTCCACCAGTGGACAATATGCTCTTTGAGTAGTTTCACCTGAATTCATATCGATACTAATAACTAGAGCCCAGAAGTTCAGGCATTTATTTTACCCAAAATAGGTAGAGAAAAAAGCAGTCAGTTTTATTACAATATGCATGAAATAATGGATTTATTCTAGCTAAATTAGGGGAGCAAAAAAGCATGTAAACAATGAAAAATCCCACACAACAATTAAAAGGAATTATTGTAAAAATTAATAATTCAAATTATTCACATTTTTATTCCAACTGAAATTTACATTAGCACTTAACGTGTAAGGAAACAATCTTTTTCTGGCAATCGCCATTCCACATGGCCGTACATGATGGCTACGAATTTATTCTACTCGCGACGCTCCCTTTTTGAAATGATTTTGTAGATTTCCTTTTGAATTGACAAAACTGAAAACGTAATTATATTTTTCGTTCTTCGTACATGTGTAATCGATAGCACTGAGAACGGTATAACCATGCACAGTGATCTGTCCTCAGAAGGGATCCCAGGCAGTAATCAAAATAGGATGAGATTCATCGTGAGCGAACAAAGACTCGGTATTGATGACAAAAATAAAAATTTTGACTAGTATCCTCTTCCTTTTTCATTTAGATTTCTAACAATGTTTCTGTTTCCACAGAAAGACAAAATACGAACGTGCCTTCGTATTGTCCAGACTTGCGGCAAGATCAATGGGAGGGGAAAAGAGCAAAATAATGACGTAAAAGGTAGTAAAAGACACAAATAAGACAATGTCAAAAACAGGCCTCAGAAGCTAAAATAGGCAAAAAAAGGCAAATGAAAATCTACTAAAACAACTCCAAAAGAACAATCAAATGATTCCTATGTCAAAAGTCGTGAAATAGTAACAAGAAAAATCATTTTGCCAAATTTCTGGGCTCTACTAATAAGAGAACACAACGTTATCGATACTTTGGTATTACGATCACTTCATTATTTATTTTTCCAATTTCGATTGGTGTTGTTGAATGCTTTCAAAAATAGGCAATATCGTATAACCGAACAACCTATTCTTATTCACTTTTTTACACAAATAATATGATATTTGTGTAAAGTGGCCTGAAGCATCAAAAATGGTGCTGAACAAAACCCTGCACGCACATACAAGGGGGCGTGTTCGGCACATACATCCTTTACTGTTTAAGAACGTGTCCCGCAGAACACCTGTGCACCAGGAGTTGCCTAATAATCAGGGGCAAATATACTCCGTTATCTGAAATTTCCCACTACATGTGAATTGGCAAAAAGTTATCATTTTCGATCCCTCCGCATGCCCTAAAAGTTTGTAACATTAATTCTGATGGCAGATTAATATGGCAGATGTTTCTACCATACATTAAAGGGATAATGTAAAAGAGAGGAATAGCGCGAAGAGAATGCTCATGAAGTGTTATGGTAGTATGATTTGCATATTAATTTCTCTATCAAATCCTTGAACAAAACAACTTTTCTTGATAACAATACTGCAGTTTTGATATCGTCACGATAATCTCGGGTCTCCACTACACACCGATATTGATAATTCAGTAAACAAAAAAATATATGTTCTTTAAGTTTGGAGAATATCGCAACAAATCTATCTCCCCTATCGAAGATCAGGTTTCCTTGGTGGCAAGTTCTGGCTTAAATCAGTTCTGATGAGATAATTACAGAAATATAAAATTAGATAATTATATCTCGGTATTACGGTTCATTTTCATGAAAGTGGCACAATCAAGTGTTTTTTCTTTAATTTATTTAAGGTCCATGCTTTGCAGGAAAATATAGAGTAGTAATCAAGCAATTGGAAGAACACATCGATAGTGGTAGAGATGATCGCAGTCAGATTTCCCGTCACATTTTGAACCATCTGCTTAAATTTTCTGACTTTTTAAAATGTGTTCGTGGTAAGCAGCTAACATGGCGAAAGAGGGAAATATTAGCTGCCTTCAAATTTATGCTTCATTATGTACTAGGGAGGAATGGGATGGTACTGTCTTGCAAAACAGGGTTTTTCTACATTTACCTTATTATGGTACGAGGAGAGCATTTCTCTTTGGGTTTTGGGAAATTAAAATTAAAATTATAATACATACTGTGTACTTGTAAGGCACGTAGGGGAGGTCCAAGCGAGTGAAAATGTGGTAGGAAATCTCACATAACAAGGTTACACATATGACTTTTGCTACTGATTGGCAGGCAACTTGTCTTGCAATGGCGTCTGATTGGTACACAAAATTTCTTTGGTTGCGTTAGAAAGTGTATAAAACCATCTTTTCGGTGTGAAGGACCCACAGGTGTACATTTTTACTGTATTATGTTTGAGGGAAAGAACGGATACTATTATAGCGGCAAGAAAAATTCGTTTTTGTACCAGGGATCTGCGCATTTTTTGTTGGAAAATTATCATATACTTCTTAGCAGAATACAAGAAAGAAATAATTCCGAATCGTAATCTCAGAAATCAGTTGAGATGTATAATTTCCTATAGACCACGGCCCCCTAATAATTTCTCTCTTGCGGGTGAGAAAATGTTAGGTATCCTAATGTTAATTCGCTTATGTTTAAAACTTTGACTTTCACTCAAAGTCCCACCCTACACGAGATACTTGTCTGAATGAGAAGTTAAAATTTATGGAACTGTATTTATTTACAAAGTTTCTTGTAATGAATCTTTTGATTCCTGTACATATAAAATTCGTTCCTATCAATTTTGTATAAGTATTTTAAAATTTCAATTAAAACACGCGCCTGTCTGCCGTCTGCTACTGACTGAGATTGTTTAATCACTGAATAGGTGCAGATTTTGAAGGAAACTAATGGTTTCTGCTGTAGTTTCCATGGATGTGTATGCGTTTACGAGTGCTTTGACTTTGAACTTTAAAGCCTCAATAAAGGATTGAACCTCTATCTCCCAAAAACTGGATGGTTTTCGAAGTAAATAAACGTATACTGCAGCTATTAGGTACAGCGTGTACATGGTGTATATGGTACGTGATGAATATAAGCAAATCGTTTAAAGTTGATACCGATAAACAATCCCAATAAAATGCGAAATAAATAACCGTTTAAAGACAATTTGTAAGTGTTGTTACTGTTTCACGCTTCATTTAGGCACGAAGAAGTTAAACATTTGTGTTTTGGGAAGAAGTTTGTTTGTTCATTTAGTAAGGTTTGCTTTATAAGTACATAATGTGTATAATAGTTTTCCATGCCCGTCTACAGAATGAAAGCATCATAGCAGAAAGACGCCGTATAATATTAGCGATTGCTCATTTATCAGAGAAAATTCTTAAATTTAGTTAGTAGAGATTCGTATTTTGGGTAAACAAATTAATGTAATAAACTTCTTACTTTATACTGTCATTTATGAATACGTTGAATAAAAATATTCCAAATGTAAGCCAGTTTACGTCCAAAATAATAATGTAGAAACATAGGTGTAAACGATAGTGAATACAATGAAACCTGCTATATGACCACTTCAATTTAGCGGTCGCCTCCATTAACGACCATCTTTTCGTGGTATTACTTGATTTTTCCACAAGACACGTTTAAAATTTCACTCTTTTAACCCTCGAGAACTCGTGCGGGCTGCAGGTGTAGCCCAGCCATTTCATTTTTGCTGGCGCGCAACCTCTACTAACTTTAGAGTAGTGAGGATATCGATGACTGCAGATAACATATCACTCTTACCCTCCAGTTTGCTTCCGGGCATTTCATTGCAAGATTCTTGTTGTCAGATATTTTTAAAGTCGATTGGACTGGAATTATAGCCCACGCAATCACTGCTGTTACGGATGATAGGAAGGAAGTTTGCCTCGTTGAAAATCCGAAAGAAAATATACTATTGTCAGAGGCGAATACTGTTTATCATATACTATAATGTCATACTATTGTCACGACTGTTGAATGAATCATAATGAATTATCAATGGAGAAATGAAATATTACGTATGTTAATAGATCGCCCATTCCCATTCTACATCTGGGAGACAACAAAGTACACAAATACCGTACGTTGAAGTTTAATGACTTCCATATAATATTCAAATAAACATTTTGAGATAACATAGTATTTGTTTAAAATGTTTTTACAAAACTCGTAATGAATAAAAATATAATTTTATCTCGGGTTACATGTGTAGCCCCCGCGAGTTACAATATGGAACCAGAGTACTGCAGGGTTAAGCAATCACCAAGTCAAAGGGATCAGCGGCCAGGGACATTTAGAAGATTAACCTGTATTGGAAGATCAGCATTTCCTAATGACTTTGCAATTTTGATCCGTAAGGATATAAGAAAAGCGGGACTGGCGGAGTTAACTATTAATTTAGTATCTTCCTACGTCGATACGCATCCTCAGAGTACTTAGAATAATGGATATCTATGGTTGCTTATCCCGCGGCGTCGTGAATTTCTGTTTCAAATAACAATAAATACGTTTCATGCATGCCATTAAGTTTCCTCAGTTATGTATTGCAATTTCAGATCTAGTTGGAAATCAAACCCGCGAATGAAAGAAACAACTAGTAGTAGGAAAAAGAAAATAATGAATATATTGGAAATTGGAAGATTTGGAAAACGAGTTAAGTGCATTGGTGCAAATATGTTTCAGTTATCTTGTACTTTTAAGTGTCACTAAATATTTGATAACGAAGAGAGCATTCTTCATTTCTTTGCAGACAAAATTAGACCAGAGGTCTTTGACTGTATGTTGATATTAACGCCCGTTATGCAGGTACACTTTTGCATTTACTTGAGTAGTATTACAAATCATGCTAGTCTCTAGATAACATTTTGATAGTATGGCCGTCAGTTTTTGTTATTAAAATTTTTAAAGTTAACGATAGTGATATTATTATTATCTCAGTTATGAGGTATTATGGAGATATTTTTCGAGGTTCTAATTCAAACGCTATTAGTTTATACTACGTTAATATGCCGTCTTCATAGCGCTTGATTTTGTTACATACATCCTAATATTTACTCTGCACAAGGCGACAATGAAACTCCTAAATTAAATGTATGAATAGCTAATTATTTAATTAAACAAGAAAAAATGTCACAGACTTTTAAAAGTTTCAGTTTCCCCATGGTTTGTTCTTTCATTTGGATAAACGTGCTGAATTAACCTAAAGAAGTGTGAATTGGTCAAAGTGCATGAAGGTTCTTGTGATTTTCAACAACTTCTGTTTCATGACTAGAGTCCGGACAATGCCCTATTTGCCTATTTTGCTTCTTTAGATGAATTTTCCTTTGGAACTTCGACTAATTTACTATACGTAGCAACAGAATTTATCCATTTTTTCGTTACCAGGGCCCGGCTATAAGCGTTTTTCTGCCGAAAATTCGCCGTTTCCCGGAGCACGATTACACAATTTTCCCTCTTACGAAGCACGTGCGAGAAAGTAAAAATATATAAATCCGTGTGTCTTTCTCCCTCTCCGAAATACGGCTTTTTATCCAAACATACATATCCTGTATTTACATTCCTTTTTTCAGTAATCAGGCAAATCATAATTCATCAATAATCATAGAATTATCTAGCTATTTTTTCTCAAAATGTCGGTGAACTAGTTATCAAATACAGCACAAAACCAGATATTTTGACTTGCGTCGTCCGACTATAGATTTACAACCTCCGTGTTATACACACATGAGTGTACATGTTATATACAGAAGAGACATGGGGCATGACAGCGCTGAAGTTCACGCAAGGTCGGAAAACATTTCCACGGTGCTCTAGAACGGAGTGCGACATGATAAAATAACTACTTGCCATTTTCTTCCATATTTTATTAAAGCGATTACGGAAGTTAATCTAATAGTATCATTTGCCGTCTGTGTATGGTGCTATACCAACAAATTGTAAAGAAAGATCATAAAATGTAAAGATTTAGCATCGGAAAAAGTATTTTTGCCCATAGATTTATCAAAACAGTTATCTTCTTGATGGGATTCTTAAAAGATGTTGAGAAACTGATATACATGCAGTTTAGTGAGGCGAGTTTTGAATAAATTACAAAAAAATAGTGGTATATACCGTATTTTCTCAAATATAAGATCTGTTTCTTTTTCTAAAACTTTGCAACAAAAAGTGAAGAAAAAGCTAGTTTACAAGTAAGTCGAAATTAAATGAAATATCTTTTTAAAATTTGTTGTTTTTTTTCAAACAAAGGATAAATAATTTTATTTCCGATACCTCGCCTGCAACTTTGTTAGGACGTGCTACGAGAAACAATGTCAAGGAATTAGAAGTTTTTAAACAAAATTATTTCATCGAATAACATACGAAGATATCAAAGTATCCCGATTCAGTTTAAACACATCCGAGGGGGAGCTTATACGCGAGAGGGGGCTATATTCGAGAAAATACGGCATGCTGCAAAATACATACTTCTAAAATTTACGTAACAGTCTAAAAGTATTACAAGAAAATAAGTGTTATGTAGTTTATTTCTACGACTATCTCTGACACATTCCTTTGCCCGACATGTTCGTTTTCATTGCCATTGAAGTTCTCAATCATTTGTGTTGAACGAACTTCGTGAGTGTAACTGAGACGTTAACGTGATTTTTTTTCCTGTTGTAAACCGCCCACCTAACCGTGATGTGTCGGTACGGTGAATTTATGTGGGAATATCTGTCGCATCGCAGATTTGTAAAACCGCAATTGAATTGATTGAGGTCCGAACATATAGTGTTCATGGAGCATAGCATTGACCTATCTGATTGTGTCCCTGTTGGAGTGACTCAGCCAACTCGTCCAAATAAGAGTACTCGAAAGCTGTCGCGGAAAACAGAAAACGACAACGTAACTCCGGTTGCGAAGAGTGACGGTTGGGCGGGAGAACAAATGATGATGATGTCGCGGTCGACGAGTCCGACACTCGTGTTCAAACTAGGATTCTCTTTTGCCGAAGCGTGTCATTGTCGTTCGTGTGGCCACCTCTACCGCGCCGTCCCCATGCCTCCGTCGCCGCAGCATCCGCCGCCCCTTGCGGCCACGGCCCGCTACCTCTGTTATCTCCACCCCCCCACTGTCCTCACCGTCGTCGTCCCCCGAGGGCCCTGCCGTCCCTCTTGTCCCCGTCGCCCCCGTCGCCCCCGTCGCCCCCGTCGCCCCCGTCGCCCCCGTCGCCCCCGTCGCCCCCGTCGCCCCCGTCGCCCCCGTCGCCCCCGTCGCCCCCGTCGCCCCCGTCGCCCCCGTCGCCCCCGTCGCCCCCGTCGCCCCCGTCGCCCCCGTCGCCCCCGTCGCCCCCGTCGCCCCCGTCGCCCCCGTCGCCCCCGTCGCCCCCGTCGCCCCCGTCGCCCCCGTCGCCCCCGTCGCCCCCGTCGCCCCCGTCGCCCCCGTCGCCCCCGTCGCCCCCGTCGCCCCCGTCGCCCCCGTCGCCCCCGTCGCCCCCGTCGCCCCCGTCGCCCCCGTCGCCCCCGTCGCCCCCGTCGCCCCCGTCGCCCCCGTCGCCCCCGTCGCCCCCGTCGCCCCCGTCGCCCCCGTCGCCCCCGTCGCCCCCGTCGCCCCCGTCGCCCCCGTCGCCCCCGTCGCCCCCGTCGCCCCCGTCGCCCCCGTCGCCCCCGTCGCCCCCGTCGCCCCCGTCGCCCCCGTCGCCCCCGTCGCCCCCGTCGCCCCCGTCGCCCCCGTCGCCCCCGTCGCCCCCGTCGCCCCCGTCGCCCCCGTCGCCCCCGTCGCCCCCGTCGCCCCCGTCGCCCCCGTCGCCCCCGTCGCCCCCGTCGCCCCCGTCGCCCCCGTCGCCCCCGTCGCCCCCGTCGCCCCCGTCGCCCCCGTCGCCCCCGTCGCCCCCGTCGCCCCCGTCGCCCCCGTCGCCCCCGTCGCCCCCGTCGCCCCCGTCGCCCCCGTCGCCCCCGTCGCCCCCGTCGCCCCCGTCGCCCCCGTCGCCCCCGTCGCCCCCGTCGCCCCCGTCGCCCCCGTCGCCCCCGTCGCCCCCGTCGCCCCCGTCGCCCCCGTCGCCCCCGTCGCCCCCGTCGCCCCCGTCGCCCCCCGTCGCCCCCGTCGCCCCCGTCGCCCCCGTCGCCCCCGTCGCCCCCGTCGCCCCCGTCGCCCCCGTCGCCCCCGTCGCCCCCGTCGCCCCCGTCGCCCCCGTCGCCCCCGTCGCCCCCGTCGCCCCGTCGCCCCCGTCGCCCCCGTCGCCCCCGTCGCCCCCGTCGCCCCCGTCGCCCCGTCGCCCCCGTCGCCCCCGTCGCCCCCGTCGCCCCCGTCGCCCCCGTCGCCCCCGTCGCCCCCGTCGCCCCCGTCGCCCCCGTCGCCCCCGTCGCCCCCGTCGCCCCCGTCGCCCCCGTCGCCCCCGTCGCCCCCGTCGCCCCCGTCGCCCCCGTCGCCCCCGTCGCCCCCGTCGCCCCCGTCGCCCCCGTCGCCCCCGTCGCCCCCGTCGCCCCCGTCGCCCCCGTCGCCCCCGTCGCCCCCGTCGCCCCCGTCGCCCTCGCTTCCCCAACGCCCCCGCCGCCTTCGGCAGGCTGCAGAGCAGCTTCTCGCGCGAGTGGCGGCGTACGTGTCGGCGCCGGGCCCGCGTCCAAATAAAGCATTAAAGGTCTGCCCGAGCATGTGTTTCAGAACGACGGAACAAGCGCGGCGGCGAGGACGGCGACGGCGGCGGCGGCGAGGGCGGCCGGCGCTGCGGACGGGCCCGCCGCCTCCGCCGCGCCGGAAGGCGGTGGGGTGGCGACATGGCCGCATAACTTATCCCTTTGCGTCAGCCGTCACTAAACCGACTCGAAGACCCGTGGGGCGTCTGCGCGTTTGTGTCATGTCGTCGACGACGTGGGTGGCATCGGGACGGGTCGGGCGAGCCAACGACCGGGGGAGGAGGAGCGGCGGCGAAGGCGGCGGCGGCGGCGCGGCGGAGGCTCAAGGTTCTAACGCTGCGTTTAGCTTCCCTTTCTCGCTGCCTTCCTAATGGCCCCGCCGGGAGCCGAGCAGCCCTCGCCGCCCCACGGCTGACCTCGGAGGCGCCTTCGTTTGGCACAGACTCGGAAGCGGGAGGAAGCGGGGCGCGGGGTGAGGGGCACGGAGGGGAGGAAGCGCGCGCGGGCGGGCGGGCGGGCAAGCAGACCGGGAGAAATGGGCGGGTGACGATGGGTCGACGGACATGTGGGGGCGTGCGTGGGTGTGTGCGAGCGCGAAGAAGAGAGCGTCTCGGAGGAAGCGTAACCGGGCATATGGGAGCGCGGGTGGGCGAGAGGAGACAAGGAACATGGGTCTGATAGAGAAAGACGGGCGTGTAGGCTAGTTTGCGTTAGGAGATGTAAGAGAACGTGAGTGTTAATGGGTGAAAGGAGCGGATAGGTGGCAGAACGAGAGGCAATGGAATGAATGATCGTGACTGATGTGGAGGACACGACAAGCGTTGTAATCGCATGAAGAGATCGTCAATCTCTGGATGAAGGCAATTTAACAACATTAACGCTTTTAGATTTTAGCAAGGCCTTCGATTCAGTAGCCCATGACGTGCTTCTGGCAAAATGTAAATGCCTCGGTTTTTCTGATTCTACCTTATCGTGGATTTCAAGTTATTTTAGTAATAGACAACAAGTTGTAGTTTTTGAGAATACTTTTTCGTCTCCTAAGTCAGTTTTACGCGGAGTACCAGGGCTCCGTACTAGGTCCACTTTTCTTCTTGATCTATGATAATGATATCCTCTCTGTGCTATCAATGTGCTGTCATCATATGTATGCAGACGACTTACAGATCTATGTCAGTGGGAAACCTTCTGAAGTGGCTCTTTTAGTTAGTAAAACAAATCACGATTTCGCCTCTTTACTTGAATGGTCAGTGAGAAACGGCTTTAAGCTAAACCCATTAAAATCTCAATCAATTATAATTGGGTCCTGCCGGTCCCACAAAACACTTCAAAATCTAAAAATTCCTGATATCATTTTGAACAACACTACTGTTCCTTTCTGCTCTCAAGTTAAAAATCTTGGTCTGACCATCGATAAATTTCTAAATTAGGAACCTGATACTCGGAACACTTGCCGCAAAGTGTATGCCTCAATGTACTCACTCAAATGTGCTTACAAATGCCTTCCACCCAAAACCAAAGAACTTCTAGTAAAATCACTCCTGCTCCCCCTGCTTGCTTACGGTAATATCGTGTAAGGTAACAAAGAAATCAACCGCTGATGCTCTTCAAAGAGTTCAAAATGCATGTGTTAGGTTTCAATACAATATCAGAAAGTATGATCACATAGGTGTACTATAAAGCAAATCACAAATTAAACTTGAAAGGTCGACGCCTGTTTCATAGTTTGTGCCTTTTCTACAAAATATTAAATACGGGTGTGCCTACTTACCTCTCTTATCAAAGGTCTTATCTCAAAACAAAAAAGATTCCAGAAATCCTTGCTATGCAATATTCCTAAAAGCAACACCAATTTTTATAATAAATCTTACTTCGTAGTAACGACCCGAGAGTGGAATAACCTTCCAGAAAATGTTAGGAAATGTAAAACATTGCGATCATTCAAAAACATTTAAATACTCTTCTACAGAGCTAATAATGTACGATGTGAAAGTGTGTACTCAATGTATTATTATTATTATTATTATTATTATTATTATTATTATTATTATTCACAATTGTACAATAAATGTGTAGTATGCGGACGGCAGTTCAAAGTTGCCGCGCTAACTGCGCGGCAAAGAGCGCCGGCAGCATGTTCCCGCCTCCGGCAGCGCGCAGCACAGAGCGTCGGCATCAGGCGCGCTGAGCTTCGTCAAGCGCGCCAAGGGTGTGCTCAGAAACCAGCCACGCCTGTTACCTGGGCTCCGCGCACTGGTGAACCGGCCAATCAGGGGAAGCCGCGGGAAGCCTTGCGCGGGAGCTGGCCCAAATAAAAGGACGCCGACGGAGGATCACCGGCAGTAGAGCGCTCGGCGTGGTTTCAGCCAGATGGCATATTGTTTTTTGTATATGAAGTTTTGTGGTAACTGTACATAGCGGCCGAGTTGGCCCAGATTTTTGTAAATAAATATTCTTATGGAAAGTGAGTGTTTTTGAGTTATAACAGTGGCGACGAGTAAAAAGGAGAATGAACGCGGAACAATTTTCACAACTGATGGCGTGTCTACAGCAGCAGCAGCAGCAGCAGATGGCGATGATGGTGCAGACATTGCAGCAAGCGGCAATTTCCTCACGACCGAGCAGCCCAGCCCCGCCGTTCGCAACTTACGATGCAGCAGAGGAAACCTGCGAAGAATATGTGGCCAGATTGGAGCAACATTTGTTATGCTATGATATTAAAGAGGAATCTCGTAAAAGAGCATTTTTTCTGGCCACAATCGGCGCACCGTTAAATAGGTTGTTACGTAAGTTAAGCAAGGAAGAAGAGATTTCGCAGGTGTCATACGATATACTTAAACAGCGGCTGCTAGCTCATTTTTCGAGGGAGACGCATTTAGTGGCGGCACGCTACAAGTTTTATTCATCCAGAATGAAGCCAGGCCAAACGCATGCCGATTGGGCGACGGAGTTGAAGGGTTTGGCGAAGCGTTGTGCGTTTGAATGCAACACAGAGAAATCGTATGCGGAGTCATTGATACGGGACATGTTGGTAATGCATACGCCGGAAAAAGAAGTTCGGTGGGCATTATTGCAACAAAACAACCGTCTTTGGAAGACGCCTTAAATTAGCAACATCGTATGAGGTAACGAAGCATACGGCGCATCAGATGACGTTAGGCGATAGAGCAGCAAGAGATGTAGAGGAAATGAGTGTACAGGAGGAAAATTGGGTAGCCAAGCCACGAAGCAGGAAGCAGCAGGAGAAGAAAAGTCCTTCCACCAGCAGAGGCAAGCTATTGAAGTCTTGTAGACAGTGTTTTATTAGTCACGACAGGAAGGTTTGCAGATTCCTCAGAGCGGAGTGCTACAAGTGCGGTAAGAAAGGGCATATTAGAGAAGTGTGCAACAGTGGTTCTGCTGAAACAGACGACAAGAAATGGACATCGATGAGGTGAGCGGGCACGTCAGAGAAGGACGCAGCAGTGGTTATGCCGAAAGCCAGCGGCAAGAAAGAGGCATCGATGAAGGGATGGTGATTGTATTTATTCAGTTATGCAGTGTGATGACAAAAGTAAATTGTTTGTAAACTTGGAAATAGGTGGTAAATCTGTATTATTCCAGGTGGATACAGGTGCAGCAGCAACTCTAATAAGCATGACTACTTATGAGCAGCTGGGTTCTCCGCCTTGCGCCTCGCTGAACACAGTTTTTTATGGATATGCTAGACAGAGAATCAAGACGAAAGGTAAGATAAGCCTGCTAGCGAAATACAAAGCGATGGAAAGACAAGTAACACTGGTGGTTGTGGACAGTCGTGATGCGGTTAACATTCTAGGAATGGATGTTTTCACAATTTTTGGATTTACGGTTCAGGACGCGTTTGTCATTCAGACTAGCGCCCTGCCAAAGGAGGTAAAGAATGTGATAGATTTGAATTCAGAAGTTTTTTCGGAGCAATTGGGAAAATGCAAATTTTTTGAGGCGCATTTGCAGTTGAAGAAAGATGCCACCCCTAAATTTTTTAAAGCACGACCTGTTCCCCTGGCAGTGAAAGATAAAGTAAAAAAGGAAATCGACAGGTTAGTAGATTTGGACGTCTTGACCCCCGTCAGTACTAGTGCATGGGCAACTCCAGTAGTCATAGTAAAAAAGAAAGACGGTAAAATTAGAATGTGCGGAGATTTCAAGAGCACCGTTAATGCGCAACTCATGGTAGAGCAGTTCCCCATCCCCAGAGCAGAAGAGCTTTTTCAGAAGCTAGCGGGCGGGCAGAGATTTTCAAAAATAGATTTGCGGGACGCGTATCTGCAGATCCCGTTAGATGAAGAGTCTGCGAACTTATTGGTAATTAACACACCGTTCGGGCTTTACCGATACAACCGGTTGCCTTTCGGGGTCGCTTCAGCTGCGGCTATTTTCCAGCGCTGCCTGCATACGCTGACAGCCCAGGTGAAGGGCAGCGCCAACTACCTAGATGATATAGTGGTAACGGGCGAGTCGGAGGAGGAACATCTACAAAACTTGAATCTCTATTAAAGACTTAAATGAATGGGGCCTAAGGGTTAACTTGGATAAGTGTGATTTTTTTAAAGAACAGATTACTTATCTAGGTCACGTGTTGGATAGCTCGGGGATCAGGCCAACCGGAGAAAACTCAACGGCGATTCAGCAGCTTCCGGTTCCTGTTAATTTGCAGCAGCTACAGTCATTTCTGGGGAAGATTAATTACTATGGCAAATTTATCAAGAACATGGCGGAAATAGCAGCACCCCTCAACGCGTTGCGTAAGAAAGGCGTAAAATGGCATTGGTCGGCAGATTGTGACAAGGCATTTCGGAGGTTGAAAGAGAATTTAATGCAGGCAGTTAAATTGGAACATTTTTTTTGCCAGATAGAACGACTATACTAGCTGTAGATGCATCAGAATATGGTATTGGGGCAGTCCTTTCGCAGAAGGATGCTAAGGGTGTTGAGCGGCCAATTGCTTGTGTGTCAAAACGTTGAATGTTCACCAGAAGAATTACTCTCAGATAGAAAAAGAAGCTTTAGCAATTGTATACGGCGTGAGAAAATTCAACGAATACTTGTATGGGTCAAAGTTCATAATCATTACTGATCATAAGCCGTTGGTGTCTTTGTTCTCGCCACACAAGCGTATCCCAGATAATACGGCGCGTAAGATGCAAAGGTGGGCGCTTTTCCTGTCTGATTATAGTTACAGGATACTTTACAGATCTACATATCAGCATGCTAACGCAGATGCACTATCCCGTCTTCCGCAAGGGCCGGATGCAACTTTTGACTCTGAGGACATCGCTGTCTCCAGCTGGACCAAGCCGAAGAGGAGGCAGTATCAGGTTTTCCAGTCTCGTCATATCAAGTGGCAAAGGAAACAAAGAAGGATCCGCAGCTCAGGCAAGTGCTGTACCACGTGCAAACTGGTTGGTCCAGCGCGCATAGGCGAACCAGGGCGCTGACGGAATGGTATAAGCTCCAACACAGGCTGTCGGTTAAGGGCGGCGTATTATTACTGGCTAGCGATGAAGGAGTTAGGGTAGTGATTCCGCATAAGTTGCGACCAAGGTATTACGCCTTTTACATGAGGGTCATTGGGGTATAGCCAGGACAAAGCAAGCAGCCCGCCGTTATTGTTATTGGCCAGGAATAACCAAAGATATAGAGGAGATGAGCAAGCATTGCGAAGCATGCCAAACTAGTCAGGCAGCGCCGAGAGCGGATTTAAGCTCATGGCCCCAACCCTGCGAGCCGTGGGACCGCATACATGTAGATTTTGCGGGTCCTTTCTTAGGGCATATGTGGTTGTTAGTAGTGGACGCATTGTCAAATTATCCGTACGTGATGCGCATGCAACACACAAACTGCACCACATACAATAGATGCTTTGAAGAAAGTTTTCGTAACAGAAGGCCTCCCACGAGTATTGATCTCCGATAACGGCCCGCAGTTCATATCAGCGGAATTTCAAAAATTTTGTAAAAGTAGCGGGATACAGCACATTTTGGCTCCACCGTTCCATCCTCAGTCAAATGGAGAGGTGGAAAGATTAGTGCAGACGTTCAAGTCAGCCATGCTTAAAGCAACTAGAGCGGGTGCATCAGTAGAGCAGGCGTTACTTAGCATGTTGACCACCTATAGGACGTTACCAAATATGTCAGGTAGAAGCCCCGCTCAAGTATTGCATGGTCGGCAGCCCCGTACCTTATTGTCCTTGTTATTTCCGGAAGAAGTGCCAGTGTCAACCAAAGGCGCTAAATTCAAGAGAGGAGATAAGGTACTGGTAAGAG
The DNA here is from genome assembly GCA_031308135.1 of Acheta domesticus. Classification (NCBI taxonomy): domain Eukaryota; kingdom Metazoa; phylum Arthropoda; class Insecta; order Orthoptera; family Gryllidae; genus Acheta; species Acheta domesticus. The sequence goes on from JAHLJT010008446.1 coordinate 191,599,422, forward strand.
TGTACGGAAGTAATTGTAAGTGGCAACCAGCAATAGTAACTGCAATAAGAGGAGGCAGAGTTTACGTCCTCAGGACAGAAGATAGATCAATCTCTCGGCATCAATCACAGATTAGGAGACGGTACTACGATTCTGTAGTAGATAAGCAACAGGCGGGGGGGGCAGCGCAGAGCAGGGCAACAGAAAGTGTAATGCGTTTTCCCTTTTCAAGCCAGCAGGAGGAGCGGCCCACACTGGATTCCGGCGCAACCATTGAGGAGCCATCTCTACAGTCGCAGCAGCGGCCGGCATTGCGGAGGAGCAACCGACTGCGTCGTTTCACCCCCTACATCACAACTTCGGTGGGGAGGGTGTAGTATGCGGACGGCAGTTCAAAGTTGCCGCGCTAACTGCGCGGCAAAGAGCGCCGGCAGCATGTTCCCGCCTCCGGCAGCGCGCAGCACAGAGCGTCGGCATCAGGCGCGCTGAGCTTCGTCAAGCGCGCCAAGGGTGTGCTCAGAAACCAGCCACGCCTGTTACCTGGGCTCCGCGCACTGGTGAACCGGCCAATCAGGGGAAGCCGCGGGAAGCCTTGCGCGGGAGCTGGCCCAAATAAAAGGACGCCGACGGAGGATCACCGGCAGTAGAGCGCTCGGCGTGGTTTCAGCCAGATGGCATATTGTTTTTTGTATATGAAGTTTTGTGGTAACTGTACATAGCGGCCGAGTTGGCCCAGATTTTTGTAAATAAATATTCTTATGGAAAGTGAGTGTTTTTGAGTTATAACAAAATGTAATATTTTATATCACGTTTTTAACTATTTTATTTGTTCTTTTGTTATAGGGCCTACTTCTTAATTTAATTAAAGGGTAATTCTTAATTTAATAAACAGCAGTATAATTAGTTTAAATTAAGTTTAATATAAGATTAGAAAGTTGTTTTTTTTTTTTGTATTGTCAACTTGTAATTTCAAATTCATTCCAGCTTAACTTGTCATGGCTCTTACTGAATGCATCTTTTCTCTTGGTACATGTTGAAGTAATTAAAATCGGCCCTAAGCCGTCGTCCTGGCCGGGTGGATGTGTGGATTCTCATTTTTTAATGAGTTCTTTAATATATTGAAATTCCCTTGCTAACGTTTTGACGCTTATGGGTTAATTAATATCTTTCATAATTTATTTTCGGGCATCTCTTTAATGCTCTCTTGTGACAGTAAATGCTTTATAAATTATTTCAAATATTTTATTTTGTTGCTCAATGTTGAAGTGCATGCACACTTCCTTTGTTTTCCCTAGTTTTCCCCGGCCGCTTAAGGTAAATGCTGGGACGTTTCGTTTTTTACTTTCACTTCGTGAGCCCAGGGGCAAGACATATCTAAGTTGTATTTTATTTAATTTACTAAATGTACTATTAATTTTTATCTATATATTTATGTATTACGTGGTTAGGCGGAAGAGCGGACCTGATGGCCCGAGTCTCGCCACATAAAGTCATTATTATTATTATTATTATTATTATTGTTATTATTATTATTATTAGAGTGCAAGCAGGTGAGGCAGATTCAAGTCATGAAAAGAAGAAAGCCTGGCGAAGTAGACATATACTCTCATAAGACGATTGTTCAACGAAGGAAGGAAGGAATGAGAGGATTATAAGGTTTCGAATTGTCTCTCCGTTACTTTATCATTACGTTGGTGTAACGGTTAGCGTGTCGGACTGTTACACCCAAGTTCGCGGGTTCAAACTCGGTCGAAGCCATGGATTTTTAGGGGCGAAAAAATCCTTCGTACACCTTCCTTCGGAGGGGAAGTAAAGCTGTCTGTCCCATGTTAGTAGATTTACTGCATGTAAAAGATCCTCAAGCCTAAATGACGCCTCTGAGCAAAACTCAAAATCGCCTGGTTCGTCGCCCATGGAATACCTTCTTTCTCAGCTAGTTGGTGAAAGGAGCGTAGCGAAATTTGCGTGGTTAGACGGAAGAGCAGGCCTCATGGCCTGAGTCTCGCCACGTAAAATAAGGCAATTCAATTCAATAACGTTATGGATCCCTATTTTTAAGACAGTTTTTATTGTATTTGTTCTAGAAACACATAAGAATTGTAATTTCAGGTAAATTGACAATTGTGTACCTGAAGATGAGGAGAAAACCTCGTAAAAACGTTGTACGACGACAAAATAAAATATGAAATAAAAATTACAATTCTTATGTGTTTCTAGAACAAATACAATCAAAACTGTCTCAAAAATAGGGATCCATAACCTTATGATAAGCAATGAGGGGAAGTCTCACAAAGAACCGAGAAGACAGTTGTAGAGCTGATTTCATATATATTTTTTAATAACAGCAACGACTTTTGGGTCACCTCGTGAGTTTATTACAGGTAATACAAAAAATGCAATAAATATTTTTATTAATCTCCCCGAGTCGCGAAGACACGAGAGAATTTATGTGAACGTTTCCAATGCAATAATGGTATTTAATAATCCCATTCCACGAAGCAAATTACCTCTAAAAGAGTTCGAGGATGCGTCAAATATTATTCACATTAATGGAACTCACTCATTTAATGCACACCACCTCCTTTGAGTGATGTATCGCAGCTTATGATTGGTCAGAAGAGAGAATTGTTGAGAAAAATCTAATAGAAAATACAATATTTTTTGTTACACTGTCCTGTTCAGGGCAAACTGAATGTTCTGTTAAACGTTATTGGTGTTAATTTAATAAATGGATTAACCATTGTAATTTCCTTGTCTCCTCCAGAGCCGACATCTAAATGACGCAAGATTCGGGGAAAAACGCTCTTATTAAACAGTGTCGCTCGGAAAGCGAAAGAACCATGAACGTTTTTCAATGTGATATGTAGTATACTCATTATGATAATACTATCACATTGACTATCTATACTATCATATCATATACTATGATAATACTATCATATTGAGTATACTACATATCACATTGAGAAACGTTCATGGTTCTTTCGCTCTCCGAGCGACACTGTTTAATAAGAGCGTTTTCCCCCAAATCTTGTGTCATTTAGATGTTGGCTAAATTATACAGTAATACTAAATTATACAGTATATCAGCTATGCAAATATAATATAACTAGTGTGTATGAATCCTACGGTGTGACAACACATCATGTGTGACTACATATCACGTAGTACCTTAATAACATTAATGCGACGTTGCTTAAATGATAAAACTGAATCTTGCAAAAATTTGTCATTCAGGGATAATTAAATCTAATTCAATACGCTCAAATGCCTTTTCGTTAAAAAATCACGTATAATTTATTAATATGTAACTCACGGACATCAAATATTTCTGCTGCACACCATCTGCATTCTGTAAATTTGTATCACCGCGTTTTGTTCAGCTGACAAACATATTCATCTGACCAACAGAAATCCTTTCCCACTTTGGATTCCACCCTAATCTTCGCTTGAGCCCTCCCACCCGTGCAGCGGGGCGTGCGGCGGCATCCGCGTGCGTGGGGGGAGGGGGATGAGGAGGGGAGGGGGCTGCGGCGGCAGGGCAGCGTAGCGGAAGCGGAAGCTGCGGCGCGCGCGGCGCCCCCAGCGAACGCATTGTTTCCCGGACGCAGCGCTTTACGAGCCGCAGAGCGGTAGCCCCAGTGCCCACCGCCGCCCCGCGCGCTCCGCCGCAGCCCCGCCGCCCGCCCCGCCCACACCGCCCCGCCCCACCCACACCGCCACGCGCGCGCGGCGCCACGCCCACGCGCCGCGCGCACGGCCCGCCGCACAGTGGCTCGGCATGCGCGGGGAGCGGAAAAAAATCAATTCGTTAACCTTTTTTTTTTCATAGTGGTGCAGTCAAGGTTGTTTATATATTCGCTCATCGTGTCAGTTGCCCCCGCTAGCCGCCTCGTGGGGACTTTAGGTGTAGCATCCAGCGGATTGCATGTATGCATGTACTTTGGCACAACAGTTCTTTAAGAGCTATGGCCTACCAGCGGCCCACCGGATTTCATGCTCTCTTATAGTTTTTTTTATACCAGCATTATAAACGACTTTTTCTGCTGCAAGAAATCGTAATAAAAGGACATTTTACGGCACAAATGATGACGTTTTAGCTTTTCACGGCACGAATGATTGCGTCATGACGCATTCAGCCAATCGCAGCGGGAGAATTGGGGGTAGCGGTAAACGGAATAACCGACCACCGTTCTCTCACCCAGATGTCAAATAGCCGTGACGTCGCAAGAAAGTTGTTTTGCAGAATTAAGTTTGATTCTCTTATAAATTTTATATGCAGTTATAAAAAAGCGTATGAAACTCGTTTATTATGTTGCTTTATTGCATTCGTACAAACTTAAAATCTTGTTCATAACGTCGCTCGTTTTCAAAACATGTACTCATGCAATAACGCTTAACATTATAAACTAATTGCATAAACAATTTAATTTATACTTAAATGAAAGTTCTGATTAATACCTAGTTATTTTTAACGTATTTAAACTAGATTTTTACTGATGATTGTTAGTGAACGTTCGAATAATGAGTAAAACATGTTCGTAAATAAGTGTCATCTGAGTCGGAGGACGCTGAAGCCCCGTGATACCTGTGCTTGAGTGCTCCACTGATGTTACTAACACGTTATATGATTGTTTTAGTTTCAAGGCATGAGTCTTCTCTACATTTTCATGGCTGTTGAACTCAAGTTCTTACGTTCCAAATTCGAAACAACGCATCACTTTCAACTCTAATAAAAAAATAAAGAATGCGATGAATTATAAATAATTGATGTTATCCTTTTCAGCGGAATAAATTATAATTTTATAGCAAAAATTAAAGAATTCATTAAAACATACAGAGAAGAAAATGTATTAATAATGAATGAAGTAAAAACTGTGTGAATATAATTTCCTTTTGTCTTGAATTTAAATCTAATGTTCTTCTTTTCGTTTGCCACTCGCAAAGCATACACTGTCATCTGAAACGGTATTCTTCCATCTTTGCTTATCATCATTTGCGATGAGGTTCGAAAAAAATAGTTCTTTTTTTTCATTTTGAGAACATCTGAAAAGTAATCTACGACCTTCAATGACACGTCATAAAATTTAAAGAGCAAACGTGAAAAAAACATAATGAAAGCTATTGAATTACTGCGCCATTTGGCCCTCCCTGGGATACTGCGCAGCTCCTTTCCTTGCCGCCCGCCGCCTCCCTTCCGGCTACCCCTCCCGCATCGCGCTGCGTCGCTCCTTCTGCAGCCCCGCCCCCCAGCCACCCACACACCCAGCCCCCAGCTCACAGCCTCCTGCCGCAGCGCCGCATCCGAACAATGGAGCTCAAACAAGCCCACTTCTCCGCCACCAAAGACTGTATTGCGCGGGACCCACAGTTGTAGCTTCAACTCCCGCTTTAGACATGGTTCCCTTCTTATGTTGGCTCCACACATTCGTCATTCGCCGAGTAGTGAGCGACTGCTTACCCGATCCCGAGCAGCTTAATGCTCGACGAATGTTGGACACGCAGTAGGTACGGTGAGCACCGAACCTTCGTAACGAAAATCGAATATGTGAAGCCGCCTGTAGGTGTGTGTGTGTGAGTGTGTGTGTGTGTGTGTATGTGTGTGTATGCGTGCGTGCGTGCGAATGTTAATTTATCTGCGCTAGACACGGAACGTACGAGGAAGTGGTAATAGGAAATTCTCAGTAATTAATTATCAAGAAAGATAGAGTTATTATAAATACAAAACCTTTATTTTATAATGTCCGTTATAAAATTATCTAGTAATATCACGGGATACATCAATACAACGATCTTAAAGTTTATGTGAAATTATAAATATTAGTTAATGTGACGTGTAAATGCCTCGGGTACATTTTATTTTTATTTTTCCTATTTTTAATTTCACTAAAATATTTGTCATTATTCGATGCTAAAAACATTCAAAACAATATTTTTTATTGTTCTCCCCAAATTCTGATTCACCTTTAATATATGAAGGGCTCGGTAGTAAAAGACGGAAACCCTCAAAGTTATGGTTTTTGTGATATTAGAATGTTCGTACGTTTTCATCTGCTGTGCATGCATTGTGATTCTCAAGTAGTCCAAATTATGTTTCTTAGTTATCCTCCGTCTGTTGTCATCTCTATGTACCCCATTTAAATCTCTTCTAAAGTGCTTATATCTCGCAAACGTTTCCACGTGGGTTATCATATTTCACACCCTAACCCTTCATATTTTAAATTTTGAAGATCGCATGCCACCCTCGCTCGAGTACGCCTTGGCCGTAGTATTAAGTACAGCGGCAGCGCTAATTGCGTTTCCGTGCTTTTTCTCCAATCAATATTCCCGATGAATGACGTACTAGTATCTTAAATTATGAGTGATATAAGAACACATACTTTCTCGCATTAATTCTAACTTTCGTAATTTTCGAAAATTTTGAGTGTTCAACGAAAATGAGAACTGAGCCATTTGTCAGTGTCCGTACTTTAACCGTGAAAAAATGAAAAATTGGGACCGTTTTCGAGAACTGCTTCAATAAAATGCGTTAACTTCAAGTAGAAACTACGCGAAATCTACCCGTTTTTTTTTTCTAAAAAAAATGCATATGACCTTTTTAAAAATCTGTCTTTGAACAAACCGCCATATATGGCAGAGGGCATTAACTGGTGTCACTATGCAATGCCCCTGATCGAGAGGTCCTAAGGTTTGAGTCCTGATGGTGGCAGGATTTTCGACGCTGCTTACATAGCTAGGTCGAATGCAACCGATCTTTGGAGGTAAAATCTCTGGAGGCTACTCTAATCAGTAATTTTACGAGTTTTGTTTTCGATCTACTCCAGGTGAAAGCCGGAGCAGTGTCCTAACAAGCAGGCCACGGGCCGCGCGCGATCTTTCCTTTCTCTTGCTTGTCCTATCCTCCCCCTTACTTACACACACTTACACTCGCAAGCATTACACTAACACACATTTACAGTCACATTTGTCGGAAGACCAGTCAGGTGTTTGGAGCTAGTCCCGGCTAGGGCGGTACTCCTCTGCTGGGAGATGTCTGGTTGGGGAAAATATCCGCAAACCGAAGTAGGTTGGCGCCGGAACTCGCCACCCAGAAGGGGAGATCACCGCCACCTCACGCAAAGAAAATATGTACTACACTTACGGGACAGATGACCTTAGCCGTTGACTTGCCCGAAACCAGTAATCAATCAATCTTTGAACAACAGATTTCATTCATGAATAAATTTATATCTTCAATATTGTAGCCGAAACAATTTTGAAACTTTGCAATTTTTGAAAAATGTGGAATTTCAAAACAACTGAGACCTGCGCTATTCCTTTAAGCGTCCTCTATGCTATTACAGTTTCAAAGACACAGTTTAATAAAATAATTTAGAGTCATATTTGAAAAAGGTTTGAAAATGGTGAGGCCGTATATAAAGCCACGAGGAGAAATTGAAATTGCCGTTTCACACTCGAAGATTCTCAATTTCGTTCAGATCGACCAGGGAATATAAATTTTGGAAAAAATCGTCTGAACAATTTAGGCGCTAGCATTGACCACAGACAGACGGTCCGAAGTTAGACGAACATACAAACATTTAGTTGCCAAGCGATTTTTCGGTATCATGAACCCACACAATATGGATTCTGACAATACAGCTTGTTAGAGGAAGTAATTTACTATACTTAGGAATAATATTTATTTTTCGTTACCAGGGTCTGGATTTAAGAGTTTTTCTGCGGAAACAATCGGATTTCTGACGCTCTTCTTAGTAGTTAGACGAGAAATTAAAAGCAGGCTATGGACCACATGAAATCCCATATCCTAAAATCTCCAAAGACTCTAGCCATTACGTGGATGTATGGCTCTGTATGGACCGTAAAGGCTCAGTAAAAATAAATGATGTAACAACTTAATAAAATAAAATTATCAAACAAGTGGCTAAGAGAGTCCTATGCCAGTTTATTACTCATGAACGAGGTAGCGAGCTTACAATCACTAACAAGCATATAATGGTTGTTAACTGTGTATAATATAGTAGTTTTATCATATCCAATCGGCTTTTTTACATTTTGACCTATTTTCTATCGGTATGCATATATGATTAACGGTGTTAAATCGACTTTGGCAGTAGCCTAGCCTTTATTACATCGGTTATAATACTGAGACATTTAAAACTACTCCGAACACGTAAGTAAACAGCACATAAAGGCGACTGGAGAAGCTAAATATATTACAATCAGAGGTGCGCCCGTGATTTTCTCGAGGGGGGTGGGGTCAATCCGTGTATAGTGTCTATCCGCCTGGTGTTTTCTTATAAAGACTTTTTTATTTATGCTGAATATAAAATGTATGATTAATTGTAGATTTATTGTTAAAATTTAAAACGTTAACAATTGATACATTGAATGACTTTCTTTAGTATAGAAAATTAGTAAAAGCTATATTTTTGAATATCCGTCATTGGCTTCTGGGGGAGGGGGTCTGAAGCCTAGAGATATTTACCTTTTCTGCCTCCGCAGATCACATGTTCGGAAGCGCGCGATTGCCCGGACCTGCTCGCGGCAACGACTTCCTGTACGAACGTGCAAAAGCGATTGCCCCACTCCCCCCATTTAAATGCAGTCACTCAAACTACAAAACCGAATTATGCACCACGAAAACTACCGAATTCTACCGACAGATGCCGTCTCAATTCCACCACATTTCATGGCACACCGGTTTTTAATTTTTTAATACTTATGGACACGTTCTATCGGAAAAACCTTTTTTTGCATCTTATTGTTAAAGTCTAGGTAATAATGAACAAAAAACAAGACTCCTTCTTGCTTCAGTAGCTCAAATTTTACAAAACAATCTGGAACGCAAGAAATTATGTAATACATTTCAATACGAATTTTAAATTGTTCTACATTTCCATCTAATGTCTTTCTTTAAATGCTTCAAGCAAGCTACCGTAATACGTGAGTTTCAACGACCGCTGAAATGATTCCATAGTTAGCAAAATCTCTTACACTTAGAAGAAAGTAGGGCTGGGACATGATGAACCTTGACTGTTGTCATTCAATGTGTCATAAAATGGGGTCATTATTCTTTTGTTGAGATACATTAGTTAATTGCATTTAAGGCTGCAATCGTGACGCCTTCTGTTTATTTTGAAAGTTTTGGTGAAACCTCCTAAAAGTTCCTCGGGGACACATGCGGGTGGTGAGACCGGAAAGCTCCCAGTCGCCCTTGTCAAGTTTAAAATTCTACTGCGACCGCCTTTAGGAACTTCAGAAATTCCTACAATATTTATATATCCGACGATTAACGAATTAATATTTCCATGAATGATGATGTTAATAATAATAATAATATAATAGTAAGGCAACAATAAATACCGGCAGTCGGCAGCCGTCTTGGAAATGAAATTATTTAAATTACTGGGTCAGAGATACATGATCTGACAATCTCAAGCAACTATCGTTTTGTATAAAAAAGAATTGCAAGCTCTTGCATACTTATCTCGCCAGTGGAAAAATACAGAAAATTATCAGTAGATATGAACAATTTTGGAAGTTCAATAGGATAACAATCAATCATATATGGAGTTTTATCCATCGAAGGCATCATGGCATTATCAACCACAACAAATGCTATCCTTCAAGAGAAGTAACCAATTCTCCATAATCAAGATTCGTAATCACAGTCATTTGTCATATAACCCGGTAATAACTGGAAGCGGAATATTGTAATTTATGTAATCATGCACATAGAACTCGTGATTTTAACACATCCACAGTTACTGTGGTAAGATGAAAGAATAAACTTCATCAATCTTAATTTTTCAAAAATGCTTGGATTGTTTAATATATTAGATAATTTTACACGTATTCCATACATTGCGTTATTCTTATCCAGAAATATTGTGATTGACAACTGCACAAAAGATTCCATTTGCAGAACAGGAGTTAGTAATAGAAAAATAATATATCAGCATTTACAAAAGAAGAGTAATTAAAGATGTATTCACCTTTAGAAACATGGCGTCACAACCCTGTGAATTCCGCGCGTTGTTGATTCTATTGAGAAGACGTAATCATGGTTCGCACTTCCGCAGCGGGCTTCTCGTTTAGTGATCCATTTGGCCCCCGGCGCGTACCTCGCAGCCGCGTCCGCCTGGCTTAACCAGTGTCCCAGCGGGGGCTGGGGCGCGCTCCCTACGGACAAATTTTACGAGGGTAATTGTGAGAACGGGTTTATGGGTTTCGTAGAAAAAAAAGGCTCCGCGATGTTTATTGGAGGATGTAAACAATCCCACAAAAACGGGCGAGAAGGGCAAAGAGACAGGCAAAAGAGGGACATGGGACGTGTGGTCCGAGCGGGGCGGCCCCGATCCCCCGTTCGAGAGGGGGAGGAAGCGGAAGCTGGTGGTAGAGCGGGGGTGGAGGCGGGGGCGGGAGGGAAAAGTTGCGCGACGCGTGTGGTTCCGAGGAAGCGGCGGGATCAAATCTGGTTTTTCAACTCGAAGCCACAGCTTCCTAAGAATGAACATCAATAGTAGAAATATGTTCAACATTCAAGAAATCAACATCAATAGTAGAAATATGTGGCACAAAATACACTCAGATTCAATCTGCTCACTATGTAATATGAATACTGATGAAAAACTGAAACATATTTTACATGAGCCCAATATTTAAGGGCTTAGAGGACCATACCAAAATGATGTATTATCTTTTCCAAATTCTCATTAAACTAAACTCTGAAAGATCTAAAACTCTGTACAATGTTATTTCATCAATTCTGAAATTACGAGTATTTATTATCAAATATAATAGTTCAAGCTAAATTCATCAGGTCTCTCTTAACTCAGGTTGGTCTGTGTATATTTGTATAATATATTGTCTTCATTATTTAGTATTTTATGTCAGTGTATTATCTTATTGTTTCTGTATTATATACATTTGTTGTGTTGTTTATGTTGTATCTTCTGCTAACTACTTTATCTATTAGAGAATATTTGTAATAAAATTGTTTCTGATAGAGCTGTCATTATACACAGCAATTTGTAATAGGTTAACCCTGCAAATAAATAAAATTGAATTGAATTGAACTCGAAGCCACAGCTTCCTAAGAATCAATGTTAAACTACACTTTTGGATCCTTCTAGTTTATCTGTACATCATTCAAGTACTTCGTCCGTTACGGTTTGTATATTTCAATAAAATATTAATTGTGAATTACCATTCATTAATTGTAAATGATATTTATTCGTTAGCTACGTTAAACGAGACAAAACATTCATACCATGGAATTATAACATGATGTAGAACAAAAAGGTTTTGCAGTTCTTCATTGATCAAAAACTCATTTATAGAATGTTTCGAAAGTTCTCTCAAACTAGCGGTTAGAAGTAAGACTAACCCCGAAAGTGTGCATTTTCATAACTAATTTAGATGACCAATACGCATATTGCTTCCAACACTACTGTTCTAACAGCATCTGTCGCCGTCACCATCTGCGAGGCTAACTTCTTTTTTTTAAGTTTTTTAGAGAATGTTATTGAATTCATGAGTGACTGCGACATAATTTCACATCTATTTTTTCTCTACCGCAAGCACCTTTTTAACTTCAACAAATTAATAAAATATTAATTGTAATTAATAAAATATTAATACACTGAAATTCCATGTGGGTACAGACTTTCTTGAAAGTCCCCATCCTCTAGGTCTTAGGTGCCAGAGATCCCCAGGATTACTATAAAATAAGAATACGACAGCAGTTCTTCAAATACATGTAGAGACTAATTTATTAAATTGGTATATAAGGAATATACTACTAGTCTTTGTTTGGGTTAAAATGAGTTTAATCCAGATGTACACAATATTTTACACATGCACTGAACATGTTCGATCACTAAAATTCACTTGACATTTTCATATTACGCTATAATAATATTTGCTCTGGAAAATTGACAATGTGAAACGGTATGTATTATTTAGACAGTATATTTCAATTGAACATTAACAATCATAATAGCTTTTAGGGTTGAAAATATAGTTTACTGTACGGTGCACTAATATAATCAGAAATACAATTTGACGCTAAAATCCAATATTATAATTTTGAAATATTTTGTTCGGCAGTAGAACGAATATATTTTTGATGTATTATTTAAAATAGAATGGAATGAGTCTCTCTATTCATGAACAAATTCATATCTTCACTAATTTCTTATTTTACTTTTCTTCCATACATCATGTGCACATTTTAACTGATTTTGCGTTTAATAAATGAATAAATTCACTAGCTAAAGTAAGGAGCATGTATATAATATCCGGAATTAAATAAGCCATATTTAGATACAATAATTTCTTTAATTTTGATTTAATTTGATTATAATATTCTTGAAGGACGATCGATGTTTAAATTGTACTACATTTTGGATATATTTAGTTAAATTGTAATTTTTTAAGAAAGTAATAGAATAGGTAAATGCAAAATTAATACTAATCCAGAAAGTTCATTTTGAAATAATTCAAGCTCTAAGATCTCATTAGATATGATAAAAAACTGTTGAGATTTTAACTATTTTCTCTTTTCAGAACTTTTGTACCAATCCATGCAAATATATTCTGAGGAATAATTTTGATAAAAACTTTATTAATAGCGTATTCTAATTTACAAAAAAAAGTGGACTGGTGCTGTTTTTCACCTCAAGGAAGATTCATCAACCAATTTTCTTGCAATATAACAATTTACCATAAAATACCACATTTTGTGGTTGTAAGTGTGTTGTCTTATGAAAATGTGCATAAGTAATATAAAACACAGTTGATGTAATCTGTGGTTTCTATTTTAATATGGACATGCGTATGAGAAAAGGGGCATTTCATCGATGGAATCAGGTATATTGGTTTGAAGCATTCATTAGCAAATGAGCATACATCACTCGGAGATTTGAAAATTTGTCCTTCAATGTATATGTAGCAATGATCTGTATTATCTTTGAGGTTGTGAATTTCAAACGTATTGACCCAAAGTTGATGATAATAAAACATCTCTTGCACTATTATTTGTGGAAGGGGTAAATTCTCATGAACTCGAAGTAGATTGCTAAAATATAAAAATTAAAAATATATAAATAATATATTTCCTGTACACAATTTTGTGACATCTTGTAATATTTTAACAAATTTATCTGCACATCTTTTGGGAATCAATAACTCAGCTACGGTAACTATTCTTAAATTATCATTGGGATTGCATCTTAAGTCTTGCTCCTAAACGTTCGCACTCTAAACAAACATCTACTAGAGCTCGTCCAAATTCCAAGTAAAAGTTTATTGAAAAAATTTAAGTAGAGTTCATGTATTATAATATCTTTCTTTCTACGATATTTTATGAACTGTCTGTGCAATATATGTTCAATTGACTCGGCAAAACATCATGGATTCTGATGAGTAGGGTGCAATTTTCGTTGGAAAAGATTCGGTATGTTCTTTTCTCCTAACAAGATTTTCGTGCTTGATAGCATGAGGTCTGTTATTATAATTTCCTCTGCCATCTTTTGAAGACATCTGTCAAAAGAATTCCTGTCAGTCGCTGAAACTGAATGTGTGATATTCCATTTAAGGTCGTGAATGCTTGTTTACGAGCTAGACTGAACCCATTATTTCAACGCAAAAGAACAAAACTTACTGGCTCTTTGCTTACAGCTCCCCTTAGCCCTCGCTCTTCGGTCCATTACAAGCACACTCTAGATCAGTAAGAAAACGTAATTTAAATCATCCCTGTACCACTGGCAAATAACAACTCTGAATCATCCAATGTGAGCAGGCCTAGTCGCCAGACGACTGAAATCCTGAGTGGAAGAGCAGTACATGTCCAGGACTGTTCTTTCAGTCATCAAAGAGAACGCTCTACCTGATTTGAAGTCAAATGACCTCCTATTAAACTGTTTTAAGTGTCAACTTGTAGTTGCATGCTTTCTACACTAATTTCGGTAAAAAGACAAACATGACCAATTCTGGCCTAGCACTGTTTTCCTCTCATCCATTTAACTATTCTAAAATGCTGTGCATGTGCAATTAACAAAAACAGAAGTACATACGTAGTAATTAATACGAAAACTTAGAGAAAGATGAGTTGTAGAGAGAAAGACTCAGTATTACTCATTTAAATAAGGAGTTCTTTCAATCATTTCATACCTTGGACCATTTTATTAGACCTAGACATTCCATATGCTCTCTCCACTATTCATACTAGGCAATAGCAGCTCCAAAGCTGACAACCGTATACCACTTCCACTCCGATCGCACTTACGGGCACACTTCTTTCACTTACATTAGTGCAAAATGTCAACGGCGACAGAGGTTGTGCACGCCGGTTTTAACTAATTCTGTAACGTACGGTCTACTTTAAATATAACGTTTCCTCGTAACACTCTTCCATGAGCTGACTCCTCATCTCATCAAAGACAGCATAGGGACATTTTAATTCGGCTTGTGAAAACATTACTTAAGGACTCGACCACACTGTAGTCCAATAAGTTTTAGAATAACAACTTTGCAACATTATTCGTAGTAAGAGGCGTCTGTGCTCTTTCCTTCTGTTTCCTTATTCGACTTGCATTATTTGAATATTATAATTATGGATCAGAATATATTCATTATCAATTTATGAAACATGTATGTATTTATGCACTAAAACCTTGAAAATGGAATGTGCCCCAATATAGTGAGCCCTATTAAAGTATATGAACACATAATAGCACTGTATTTCACCATTTTCATGCACAGTACAATCATCCGGCAATTTACTCTCTCTATACCGCTCAATGGAATTTGAAAAAGTAGCCGTATATTAGTAGTTTTAGTTTCCATAATCGAATGTTTTGTCGCTAATTTATTTAACAATTAGCACTAGAACCCACTGGCAGCCACCTTCATACCACGAAAGAGAAGTTCCTATATTTTTCGCATTCTGTTTTACTCACATTTGTAGGGAAAGTTCTATATGTGTTTCGTGGGAGTTCAAGTCACGTGTGTTAGTTATCATCGTTGCAGATTTTTCACTATGGACCTGACAGCACGTATTACTTGCAAGGATGGTGATTTCCTGTTCAACATCATGCACAATACACGTAAATGAAATTGATATTCGCTAAATGGACCACTAATTTAGAAACGCACGTTATATAATTACATTTATTAAATAAAAATAATTATAAACGTTTTTCAGGCGAAATATGATGAAAACGACTCACCCTCACGGATAAATGTGAACACACATACTTTTCGCGCGCCTTAGCATTTAGCATCATTGTATGCACTTCTCTTTAATTGCACTGCTTTCCATTGCACTTCTCCCCACAGAACGTCACATACTATTGTTAACTTATTCTGACGTTAAGTAAATGAAAAAAGTGTTGAGCCCGAAGAATAGTTTTTTCATCTCACGTCCTTCAATCTTGATTAAGATTAGTTGATATAATCTTCTTGACAAGTAAGATTTCTATAATGACTATACTTCAAGCTGTTCGGAACAAGTCATTCTTTTGACGACGATCGTGCCTTCCCATTACTACTCATGCGACAATTCCGATTAGTGAGAATTGAGATAGGGATATTTCTAATCATTAATTGTTCTGTTCACATACTCATCAACCTGCTGCGAAGGTGCAGGGGCTTTAGAACTACGTCCAAGAACAGGGAGCAGAAGGCTGAGGATGCGAGACCCACATACTAAGTCATGGATTTTTCAACATCAAATGTTGATTGCGGTCGTAGTTGGCTCTTCTTACTACTACGTGTCACATTCGAGCCAGACCTCATCTATAATAACCGGCAAAGGTGGGGTAGGGCATCAACTGATATCACTGCAGTGCCTCTGACCAGGAGATTTCACGGTTCGAGACCCATCGGTGATAGAATTTTCCACTTTAGCTAGACTGCTAGGTCGTATTCAGCCGCTGTCTGGACAAGAACTCTAGCAGCCAGCTGCTCTGATCGGTAGTTGTCCGTGGTTTATCCGACCAACACCAGGCGAATTCCGGAGCAGGTTCACGGGCCGCGCGCGAACTTTCCTTCCTCTTCCTTGCTCCTTCCTCACCCCTTACTTATATACATTGCACTTACATGCACTACACCACTACACTTGGGAGATCAGTCGAGAGCTTAGAACTTCTCCCGGTTGGAGCATTGCCACGCTGGTGGGAGATAGCTAGTTGGGAAAATCCTCGCAAGGCGACGTAGGTCGGCGCCAAATCCACCATCCAGAGGGGAATGGTCACTGCCACCTATCACAATAAAACATGCACTATACTTACGGAACCTTTCCTATGACACGCCTGAAATCAACTATCAATCAATCAATAGATATAATACTTCTATAATACTTCATCTTTAATCACTATTCACTCTTATCATCATTCATCCAACGCAACTCAGTTACTTTACACTTTTCAACTTACACCCCGAACGTGATCTGTCCGGTAGAGTCTAGAAGAACGAGCATCAAGGCCTAAGCCTCCTCCCTTGCCTATGCGCGGTGATCGAATACATCTCCCTTCTTTATTATCATCGTCGTCGCCGTCCTAATAATCACTCTTTCCAGGGAGAAGTGTATTTTGCCTAAACAACATACGGTTAACAAACGAATTAAAAAAGTGTGATAGGAAGCACAATTTTGATAGTTGTTGGAATGTTGAACGCTTTAGTCAGCGGAGAGCATCTACGTAGGTCATTCAATAATTAAAGGGACAAATTGGCCTGGAGAAAAAACAGTATGTAGGACAAGTTTGATGTTAGAGATTTACGTTAGGGTCATTCAGATCCCTGATCATCTAGGGGATCAGCATTGTTGTGTTCATAATCTCAAAATTATGTTTAACGATGGCACGTCCACTTGAAAGTTCCATATTGGTTGTATTCTTGGCTGTCCGGGATGAGCCGCGTCTCAGTCGGTTTTACTGACGTTTCGGCCTGAGCTGACGTGCTGAGCAGTATAGCTCTGAAGAAGGCCACAGCAAGATGGCCGAAACGTCAGTAAACCGACTGAGACGCGGCTCATCCCGGACAGCCAAGAATATAATGACTCCGGCCGCGGAAGCCTACGAATCTTCCATATTGGTTGAACAACGGTTTGCGATTCGTTTTGAACTTGCTGAAGGTGAAAAACCAGCTAATATGTACTCTAGAATGACTAAAGTGTATGATGAAAGTTGTAAAAATCGCGAGAATTTTTACAAGTGGGTAGAACAGTTCAAAAGTGGTCGAGGCTCAGTGACTAAAAAACATCTCGCCGCATGAGCAGGAAAAGTCACGATTACTATGTTTGGGAACGCTGTGGGTCCGTTTTTAGTGATTATTACAAAGAACAGCGTATAATAAACAGCCAATATTGCTTAGATAGGCTTTTTAACAAGGTGAAGTCAGTCATGAGAAAATAAACGGCGTGGGTCTCAGAGGAGAGATGTGATTCTTCAGCAAAACAACGCACATCCTCACACTACTCAACAAAGCCGTGAAACCATCGACAAAGTGGATTGGGAGGAACACACCTCATTCTCCTTACAAACCCAATTTAGCACCATTTGATTTCCATTTGTTTGGTCCACTGAAGAAGACATTAGGTGGAAGAAGTTCCACGGTAACGAGGTTGTCAACAATTTGTGGGAAATTAGTTCAAACTCCAAGATAAAGAGTTCTTTGCAGCCGTTATAAAAAAGTTGATAACCCTTTGGAACAAGTGCATAAATGTTAGTGAGGAATATATTAAAAAGTAGGAAAAGTCCTGTTTTGTAAGAATAAACATTTCTTTCTCCAGACCAATTTGTCTCTTTAATTATTGAATGCCTCTCGTACATCTATAAAAATTGGGCATCAGTATGACAAAATTCAGCAAACTTGTAGTGCGCTACAGATAATGAAGAGGAACAGGTTTTTACGACCATGTTATTCCATGGATAATTCGCGGTAGACAAATCTGATTCACGACAGCTTTTTCTCGAAGTGTTCCTTTTCCCCTGCAACTCATTATACGTTGTGCCATCATTATTCTTCCTGGTTATAATCATATACTCGTCAAATGTTAGATTATATCAGGCATAAATGGAATTCCGAGAAGGGGGAATCATGTATTTTGGATCGATTGTTCGACTTTGGCAGCCAACGCACGGTGTCCCTCATGCATGGTAGAGGGAATCATAATAAGTAAGTTAACAAAAGTGGCAAGTAACTACTATTAATGAACGAACGCACATTCATCAATCGGAAAAAACATTCTAAATCATCCATCCTCGAAGAGTATTCTCGAAATTGGCTGGCTAAATGCCAAAAGCGACGAATGTAGGCATCGGTGGCACATTAAAAAACTAAAATAAAAATAACGAGCCTTTGCTACTCAATATGTCGTTATTTGTTCTTTGGTTCTCTTTGCGTACCTTATTTTTCTTTACATCAATCTCACTTTCTAGCCTTTTACCGCCAATTTACACTAACATTTTAAACTCTTCTTCCTATCCTTTCTGGGACAATCCTTTCTTGTATTTTCCTCTCTTTCCCATTGAATATCATCTGTACTCCTTTAGTTTCGTCCACCTCCTCTAAGCCCAATTCACTCCAGACTTCCCACTTTCACTCATTTTTCACTCATCATTTGTGTTGAAATAACCTCCTGATCTTTTAGCATCGAGAAGTTTAAGAATCATTACGTGAAAACGCAACATGCTGGATTGGTGCGGAGGGTGTGATATTCCACTTGATGCGTGTTATGAAGTTGTGGGTCTGAATTCCCAAAATAACATAGGGTGACGCTGCGTGTTTGTCACCGGAGCTCATGGGCTAGCACGCCTTCCCTGCCAGATGTGAAGCCTTCCCCCGCTCGCCCGAGATTAGACGTAGCAGTTATCACCTCTGAGAGGAGAACAAGAAGCGTAAAGTGATGCAACTACTAATGTCTCGCTTAACATATAATGGGATCTTAATCTATTTCCAAACAATTTACCATCGTTAATCTTGGTCGACATTGTTACCTAGCAGTGGACTTGTCGCTAAAAGGGAAATTAGTTGTTTAGAACGTCTAATTTTCAAAAGTTGCCAACCTAGCTTTGTTTTACTGTACCTTTATTCATCATTCAATTATTTGTGATTAAAGGATGAGGAAGAGATGGAGCTCAACGAAACGTGCGCAGATTGTGCTTCTAACAAATACGTCACATACAGTCTTTACTGTTCTTTGTCAAAAACAAATCAAATCAAATGAGAAGACTTACATGTATAGTAAATTAATATTTCATGATATATTATTAATTACGAACTACGGGTACCATTTAATCGTTTAGGAATGCGTATTTTTATCAAGACTTTCTCCAACTCAGATACGAAAATTATGATTATTATTACTATTGTTATAATTATTATTCGTTTATCGGCCATTATTGACCACGCAACACGTTCTCTTCTGAGGCCCAGTCATATTCTACCATGGAGAGAGATTAACGTGTGACATTATGGGGATCAGCCTAGTTTCCCTTCGCAAGACAAAGTTGTTAAGCCTTGAATAATGATTTATGAGGTAATAGGATGATGAGAGTGATGAAGGGACAATCACAAATATGAACAGGGCTCAGCTGCCTCCTAGGCGACGGCCGCCGCAACTGCCTGCGCCACGGGGACGGCTATTATTATTGTTATTATTACTATTATTATTATAATTATCATCATCATTATTGTTATTAACACAAAATATACAAGGGACAAACAGATATATAGGTGTATGATTTCGTGGGTTACACATTAATTTTGAGAATTTTCTCTAAAAGAAAAATATTTCAAATTATTACGAATTCATATACGTAATGAACATTTGAAGGTTGAGAGATATGAAACCAAAACGAAAAACGTGTGTGGTATAGCAAGGAAGTGGCGACATGGGATGAAACAATGACGAATAGGCAAGAGTTTAGTTGAGGGGTAGTATGTCAAGGCAGTTGTAAAGAGGGCAATTCAGTATTGGAAAGAGAGTTGAAGCTCTGGAAAGGCATGGGGGAAAACGAGCAGATCGAAGAGGATAGTGGGGGATAAGGGGCTCATGTTCCCTTGGACATACAAAAAATACGCGTGCCATACTAACAAGCTGATTTTTTGCAAAATATTGTTATTTGACTGTTTGTGTATTAGAAGGAATAAATCAGAATAATATGAAATAAAAGGTTTTCATTAAAAATTTCTTGCCCTCCCTATACCATCATTACCATCCTATGCCATCCATCATTAGACAGTTTCAGAATTCGCGCCTGGAAAATGAATAAGAAGGCTTCTGCAGACAAAAAGAGCAGTATCACGGAGAAGAATTGTCAAAAAAATAGATTTATTTATTTAATATCAAAAATGTGTATAAAGTACGTGGGTGAAGTATGACTGTATAAGTAGCTGCTATCATTGTTACTGAAATACGTGATGTACTTCACCACACATTGAAAGAAACGCGTGAAGAAAAAGTGGATTTGAAAGAATGTGATGAAACGAAACGCACATCGACTCCAAAAAGCAAACAGATTATTGTAAAGATTTCCTCCAGAACATTTCATTTGATTCGCCTCGAGAACCAGATCGCCGGTGGATGCATGGAATGCTGTGATGGCGCGGGTTGGTTGGGAGGTGGGTCGGTGGCAGAGCGTGACGGGGCTAAGTTGGCCGGCCTTTTTGATTTTGCCCCCGCCAGTGGCCCTGGCGAGGCGGTCATTTATTGGCATGAGGAATACATCCGCCGCAGTTCCTTGGCTTATGCGGCAAAAAACGGGCCAGAACTTAAATAAACTAACTTATCCCATGAAAGTAGCCAACGCTTTTGCCGGCAATCTAAAATTCACGAACATGGGGTAATAGTTTTCACGGTCTTGTCTTTCATGTTTCTTAGTCTTGTTGTTTTTCACGCATTCATACTTATGTACTTTTATATTTATTCACAACATAATCATATCTATCACCCACACTTATCACTGAACACTATTTCCACTCGTATCGGATCTAGAGGGAGCCATGCCCCCCCCAAAAAAGACCTACAGTTTTCCTTTGTTACCTTTTTTATTTAGCAAAAGTGATTTAAATATTTATTTACGTTAGAATTATGTAATTTTTTAAAAACTAATATTGTACAGTATCATATACACACCACAAAAATAATACACAATATTAAAAAAATGTTATTATTTAATAAGAATCTATGATGGTCGTCTCCAAAATGATCGGCTGGATCCGCCCCTGATTCCACTCCGCAAAACGCGACGACTCTGCTCCGACTTTGTTTCGAGCGTGGGGCGGGCGCCGCGGAGGCTGCGGAGTTGCTGCAGCGGCACCGCGCCGCCTCCATCAACCGCCGCCGCCGAAGCCACCGGCCGCGTGTTTATTGTGGTGGCGCCGCTCGCACCTCAAGCGCCGCGCCTGACAGCGCTCTCCTGACAGAAGGGTGGCGCCCCACATCCCCCTGTGGTCCCTGCGGCTGCCTCCGCCAGAGCAGGGCATTCTTGGACGGGTAGGATAACAAATCACCCTCGTGGTTTAAAAGAAATGAGTCTGTTTCTTGCTAATTAAATAAAGGTAATTTGAAGTTGAAGTTTATAAACTGCTGTGCAATAAATAAGAAGAAACAAGATTCGTATGCTGGATGGAAAGAGACGTTATACACTCCGAAATGGAATTGTCGAAAACTGTCCCCGCTCCAGGATACATCTCTTCGCAAATCTCGTCCGTATCACGTATTGTTGGGGTCTATTCGTTCCATATCATCACTTGTTCACGATGAGAAATCTCCACTATTCTAGATCCAATCAGTACATGAAATCCTGAATTATCCATAAAAAAAACATTTCAATCCTCCACTTAAATGAGACTGAAACGAAATGTTTGATGAGGAATTAGGACATTTATCGACTTCCCGTACCAGTTTTCAGTTATTGCGTAGCGGGCGAGAAGATAGAAACGACGTCTAGGAGCCTTGCTCGCGATACGTCCGGCATACGCAGCAATAACCCTTGCGTTTCTCATCAGCCAAACCCCAGCAATGTTCTTTTTCAAACTGCGCTGTCTCTCCCTCCCCACCCGTTGGCCGTCTCCGCCGCCACAAAGCCACCTCAGGTCGCATCCCGGCATCGCACATCCTCGGCACAACGCGACCGTGTTTTCCGCCTCCCCATCCCTCCCCGTCACTCTCATTGTCACGAGCGCATCCGCCGCCCCGCCGCGTCCCCCTCCGCGCCGCCGCCCGCCGCGTCTGTCGCCCCCGCCAGCCGCCTCGTCGCCGCGGCGCGAAGAGGGGGAGCGGCGCCAGCGCGCCGGCGCGCACCGCCCCGTGCCCCGCGTGCCCCGCCCAGGCAGCGCCGCGCCGCCCCTCCCCCGCCGCGTAAACACAGCGCCGGCGGCGCTTCCTGTAGGCGTGGCGGGTGGGCGACGGAGCGCGTCGCGGCGGCGGCGGCCTCTGGTAGGAGCGCGCCCGCCGCGCGCCGGCGTCCGCCGCCGCCGCCGCCGCCCCCGGCCCCGGCCCGCCGCCACCGCCTGGGCCGCCTCCGACGCGATGCTCCATTAAGCCTCAATTAGCCGGAAGCTAAAACGCGCGCCCCCCGCATGGCGACAAGATGGAGCAAGGGTCGTGCTCTCGACGTCTTCTCACTCCCACATGTCATTGAGGGGGCGCCCCGTTCGAAAGCGGCCACCGCCTCCAGACTGTGAAAGCCGCGCTGCCGGCACCTTCCACCTCCGCCCTCTCGCCCGGCCCCGCCACGCCCAGCGCGGCCGCGACGCCACCGCCATCGTCGCCCCCGACAACGCCGCCCCCCGACGCGACCGTCGCCCGCCCTCCCGCCGCAACCGCATCCACAGCCGCCGCCGCTGCCACCACAGCGACAACCACACGGTGCGCCGCGCCGCCTCGGCGAAAGGCAAACAGTAAAGGGCGGAGGAAAAAAGAACGACGGGAGAGAGGTTCAAAGCGAAGCCCCGAAAAGAGTTGAAAAATAAAAAAAGCGGCGTGGCAAAGGAAGCTAGATAGAAAGGAAATCTATCTCGACAACACGTTTATTGTAATGGAGCCCTCACGAGGAGGGGGTGCCGTGAATTAGGAGGCAAGTTTATAATAAGACCACAGAGTGCACATTGGGTTCAAAAACTCCATCTTGGAACTCTATTTTAAGGCGCTCATTTGGAGGCGCTGCCGCACAGCGTTCTTCGACCGCCCTCTCACCATTTTCGTAATGAGGTTTTCACAGCCCTTCTGTTTCAAATCACTGCTTACGCGGCAACCGCAAGGAGGATATAGGAGCAAGGAGGTTACAGTACGTTTTCTCCTTATGTATTATGGCGTGCGAGTTACTGTTTTATTATTGATAGTAATGTTGGTTCTTTGAACACTTTTTCGAATTACTTTTTTGTCTTGGTTACATTGGTATAATGAAGAGCGTATCATTCATGGTCTGTAACGCTAGCAAAACTCAGCATTACTAAGAAGCTTTTAGCAATGCGTACTCCTTAATCCATCAGTGACTAAGCTCATAATACATGCGTGTTAACTACCAGCAAACACTTAAAACATGTTTATCTCAAAATCCAAGTTGTGCCACAACTGCAACACATGATGGATGTGTAAAATGCTGTTGTTTTACTGGCGTATGGAAGGTATCCTGCAAGAAATACAACAAAAAAACAATATTTCGCTCCATTTACTAGTTTTACAAGCAGAATTGCGAGAAGCGGGGAACGCTTCACTATCACACAGTAACACATTTTAATTTACATTATTACTCAGCCTCAATACACTTCACAAAACCACTTTCGAAAGTATTTCGTTTTTTTCTAGCAAATTCTTATTACATGTAGTGCTTGTAGCTCATTCTCGTAATATTTTCTTCACTCTTTCTTTTTTCTTGGATTTTTTCTTATACATGATGTGAAAATGAATTACTTTTTTCTTTCTCGCATACTACTACTACGTACCATAGAAAAAATTAAGGAATATGTCAGCGAAAAAATACGATTTTTCCACGAAAACCCTCGTTTTGTAGGTCACTCACACCGAAAAAGTGGGCTTTTCTTGGTCCAATATGTAGTAAACTAATTCCTAATTCCTGTTAAACCATATACAGGACTTTAATAAAAATTGATATATATGGAATGATATAGAGGTTCATCTTGCCAAAATCTGACCTTCACAATTATATTTTTAAATAATTTTACATAAATGTTTTTGAAAATATTCTTCGTTTTGCTTAATTTTTAATGAAATAGGAAGAACAAAAAATTACGGAAACAAGATTTTCTGAAACCTGTAAACTTTTTGTTAATTTTTCGTCGGAAAGAGCAATGTTCAGTTAATAAAATGGCATATTCTGATTTTAATTAAAACCCCTGAATTTTCGAAAATTCACAATGTTCAACTTTCTTTTTGAACCGTCGGGAACGTTAATAAGGCCATCTCTAGAGGTTCGAGTAGTAATTAAGTTTAGTGCTTGGGAAGCTTCAGTGCCTGAATTCGCAACCTGGCGTGTGTAAGGAAATTTGCCAGCTGAAAACCCTATTGCAAATTCAAGTAGTATTACAGTATTACGTTGCCGTGACAAAAAATGTGGTATTTGCTGTTGTAGCACCACTAGTTCTTGTTCACATTGTATTTTTCCTTCACTAAAATAACCGATTGTCATATCAATTTTAAAGGAGGTAACATGTTCTGTAGGCTAGGCGTCGCTCCTTGACCTGACAGTTTGTTCTGCTCCAGCAGTTGTGTACACAGATCCAGTTGAGTTTTTCTGTCACTAATAAGGGGAAAAAAGAGTTTTATTCCTATTGCATCAGGATTTAATGTTTATATTGGGGCAGCTAAAAAGCATTTTTCAGCAAGTGCAAATTCTCTTGCAGCAGCTGAGAATTCTTTGCCTTCTTGTTAGCGCTTGACTAATCCCCCTCTAGACGCCAGCTCGTCATGGATAGATAAACTTTACGAACACCAACTTATAGCTTATGACATCTTTACACTGAAACTTGTTTACAGATATAAGGTTTGCTTTGTTATGGCGAATACTAGTGCTTCCTGATGGCAAATATTTGTCGAAAAATAAATTTTACTTCGTAAATTGAAAACGAAGTGCAGCAAACGTTATATTCTAACGCACTAAGAGTGCAATGAAAACCGTCACAACGGCGATTCTGTGAAGTGTTTCAGAGTGAACATTTTATTAGTAATACTAATATTTTTTAATCAAAAACTGAAATTCAACCTTATCCATACCCTTTGCCAAAACAGAGAATGACTGGCGCGTTAAGATAATCTTAAATCTTGCATTCTTCAAAATAAATTCAAGTAAGTATACTCTTTCACATTTATCCTAAATAAGGTTTCGCTCAAGATTATCGTCCTACATAATGCAGTTGAGCATCTCTAAATATTTTATCAGAATAAATCGAGACCACAACTGTAGAAACGAGAAGAGAAAGCTCTTCTTAAACGACCGCTCTGGGGTGTTTACCAACGCGTTCGTTAACCTTCAGAAATCGCGTTTCAAGCACATTGTGAAACTCGTGAGCTACTTACTTCATGCGATTTATTCGAAAATAAACTACGTTTAATACATAATTGAAGGAGGGCCTGACTCTAAATTACAATTTAAATAGTGTCACCCTAAATAGCATAAGAGGTAAGAGAAGCCTCTATAGGTCGAATCTCGCAAGGTTTGGGTGTGTTCACCATGTGTGTTGTGGCATGGTAGCTATTTCATAGCTTCATGTACGGCGTGTCTAACTGCAAAACTAAACATTCATTATTTCCCTTCCCCAGTATTTTGGAGTAATGCTAAGACATAATCTGCGGGCTGCCTCGGTGAAGATACAATGCACACTGAGACGGCTTCTTCTGTATGACACCAGAGAGAGCAGGCGGGGAGTACTAGGTGAGATCACGTAATGCCATGTATGTGTCACGTGGTGTAAGCTAAATAATCCTACCGTGTCACTCCGAGGCCGGAATAGGGGACCGTAAAATTTCCATAAGAGGTGAGCACTGGCTCAAAACAAATAGGTTAGTAGACTGTGAAATTGTGGAAAGTAGAAATGTTTTGACAATGGGTTAGAAATAAAGGGAAACCATCTAACCTAATCTAGGCTATAAAAATATGAGTAAATATTTTACAAAAGAAAACAAAGTGGACAAAATGAATGAAAAAGCTTTCTTTTCTAACACTCGTATATTACACGTGTATCTTGAAAATATTTTTGATATAAACAGTTTTTAAATCAATGCTAAGTGTAGTCAAATGGGCTAAAACCTCATAGTCTATATCAGTTTAGGATTTCGACAAATTTCCCACGAATAACCATCGTTATCGCCTGCATTCTACTCCTCAATTTTGAGGTATACGTTGCAAGTAAACTTTCAGAGCCCTCGTCACTTTTCCAAGCTTTCTCCGCCATAGACAGAGGAGGCATGAAGAGAAAGTATTGTAATCAGAATCCATGATTTGTGGGTCCTTGATGAGACGGCAAAACGTGTCTGTCCGTCTGTCTATCCGTCTGTCCGAAAACGAAGTGCAAAAAACAATAATTTCCATTAAGAAACAATCTCAATCTTCAACATTGTAGTTTAGGTAGACGCCCAAACAATTGCACTTTTTCAACTATTGAAAAATAAAGGATTTCAACGAACATGAGTCCAGTACCATTCTCTTAAGCTTCCTTAACGCCGAGGACACAATTTATTATTTTTTAATTGGAAACGTTTTTGAGAACATTTTTTGTTTTTCAGGCTTGATGTAAAGTACCCTCAAAAATCAAAATATCTCTTTGAAACTCCCAAAGCCTCGAGTTCGTTAAGATTGATCAGGGAATATCAATTTTGGAGAAAATCGGCTGAACGGTTTAGGTGTTAACGTTGACGACGAATGGACAGGCAGAACGACAGAAGTTTTGCCGTATATCGATTTTTCGAAATGAAGGACCCACAAAACATGGATTCTGGCCGTTTTCCTGGCGCACCATTACGTATCTTTTTCTTTTTATGAAGTAAGTGTGAGAAAGTAAAAGTGTGTCCCGCATAATGGGTATTTAAATACGACAAAATGTAGAGTCCTATTTGCCATTTGTATTAATTTTATTCAGAATTAAGCCAGTAAACCCAGTTGCCCAATAACTATAATGTTCAAAAATGTTCTGATGATAACTGCTAATAGCTCGGTTGTGTGTGAGCAAGCAGGTTGAAGCTACTGCTGTATTGACATGTGAAATATATTCGTTTGAAACATGATCGACGAGCCGAATGAGCTCGTCGATCTCAACTCTACTACCGCAAAAGAAAAACTGTTTTATTAAAATTATTTTGGGTAGAGAGGGGGCAATTCTCCATGAAGAAAAGAAGCCTGGCTTTCTTGAAAACGAAAAGTTTAATCTGGAAAGCAATTGTAAGAATATCAAGAAATTTATCGAATAAGGAGATGAGTTACGGTATTTTTGTCGATTTAGTTCTAGAACATCTACACTCGTATATAAACATTTAAATTTGACTCCGACTACCATTAAATAGGTCTTAAATGAATATTTTCAGTAGCAACTCTTTTCAGAACTTCAGGACGGAACATACGTTACAACCCCTTTTCATTTGTTCTATAGTGCTGGAATGGAAGTTTCCGAAGAAATGCAGGTATAGGAGAGTGAGCATGCGAGCAGGCGGTCTGCGCAGGGAGGAGCTACTGGTTTCAGAGACGGAAGCAGCTGCCTGCGCTGCGGACAGGTTGTCAAAGCACGGGCATTGCGCCTGCCTCCGCCGCCACCGACGCAGGCGCACGCGGATATCTCGTCGCTGACGAAAGGCTTCGCAAGCGGCCTCGGGAGCGCGCGGGATGGCGAAAGAGCGCTAGGCGAAGGGAAGCCATTTATAAGGACCAACTCATTTTTACTATACTGCGATTTATTCAACTCTGCCTCTGGCAGATATCAGCTGTTGACGGTTTCATCCAATCGGGAGCTTGAACGTCACCATCATGACGTCCCTGTAGCGACACATGAGCTCCCGATTGGATGAAACCGTCAATAGCTGATATCTGCCAAAGGCACAGTTGAATAAATCGCAGTATAGGGCGTAATTTTTTATCAATTTACACAAGAAAAAGAACTATGGGGAAGTAGAATTATGCTAAAAGTAGAATTATGTTAACCTTAATCTGCGCATATTTGACCACGTTACCTGAGAAAGTATTTTCTTCACTGAAATCAATCATTTATATTTTTAAAATACACTGTATTATATTAACATTTGTTAATGTTTTAGATAACAATGTTGCTTGTTTTGTGTCATTGAAGATGGAGAAAATTCCCCGAAACCAGTTTGGTAATTAGTGTATTGGTGTATAATGAGTTAAATACACTATTTGTACTTTATTCATGTGGTCTGATTACCTCTATCATACATCTATAAAGAAAAAGAACGTTTTCTTGGCACCATGTAATATGATAGTCTTAATTATGTTACTACATCTGTTATGCGAATGACATATCACATGAATCTGTTATGTCTGCACCGCCGGATTGGTATCTTCAAAGAGCGTAAACTGACCAAACTAAAAACGGTTTCGAAATAACATTGAAATTCAAGACAGACATGATCAAATAAATTATAGCTATTGCAATTGAAACATTTTAACGTTAAAATATGGTCATACTGGTGACCTGAAGCTGCAAAAATACTGCTGAAAAAGACTAGACAACACGCATTTCCGAGAAGTAGCATTCACACGGCTCGAAATGAACAAATAAGATACTCTCGAATAAACTGGACTAAATTAAATATTTTAACAAAAACAACGCTCATCAGGTGGCTCAGAGACTGCTAGCTTTCTGTGAGATGGTTAAGGATACGATTATCGGCCTGGGCAAAAACGAAACTGTAGCTTTCTAATGCAAATCGTCTCAATTTCTATAGCTGTGTGACAAAAGAAAGTGCATGCCAAATAAGCTAGGTTCGGTGAAGAAAATACGTCATGCTCACCACATGTTTCCCTTACCCTGAGGAATGAATAATAAATAAAAGCGGGGTCCAGGCCTGGGAACACCGCTAGCCGGCAAGAGTCGGATTAATCCAACCCTCAATGCCAAATACACACGTAACAGAAAAAGACTTTACGAATATTGTAACAGCGTGGTACAGTATATATATAGAGTACAGCAGTTCTCTACATACCAAAAATATAAAAAAAATATTGTTCTTCCATAACGCAACACCTGTATAGCAAATAATTATGGCGAGCGGCAAGGAAGACCTTGGGGTCATGGTGTTGCATGACATTAGCTGTTGTAGTCAGTGACGAACTGAGTATGTGAATGCAATCGATGCGCACAGCATGAGAATAGACGGAATTACATAATCAAGTATTTGGATTTTTTATCAAAATCGAATTTGCTTAATTGTTTTTGTATTTTCTCCGAATTTCTGAGTACCAAAAGAACCCATAGAAGCCTCTCACATGATTGCTGGCACATTGGACATTAGTAATAAAGATTCTTATTGTAAAGTTTTAAATAAACATTCATATGAAAACTACAAACAATTCTAAGAAGAACAGAGAATTTTCGATTTCATGTGTTTAAAGCACCCCTCCATCGCCGCTATCTATCTATAAATATTATAAAATTGTGCGAGAAACATAGAACCTGTAATCTACGAAATGTCTCATTCGATTCGTTAACATAACATTTCAGAAAAAATATATTTAGGAACGGTGAAGCCTTCGCAACCAAGCCTTCCCAAATCATAGCCTTCGCAATCAAAAATATATTTATTTTCTGAAAGTGCTACTTTCATGATTGAAAAAATCTAATGGTTCAATGCAAACAATAGTCTAAAGGTCCATGCTTTTCAGAACGTAGTTCTCTTCACTGTCGCTTGAAAACGCAGTGTTTCTCTCTTCTTTGTTCAGTGCATAAATACTTCCTAATCCAATGCCGAGTGGTCAGTGAGTGATATAGCGCTCTCAGGGAGTATTGCGTTTTCATGTTTGTGACAGGTTTCGCAACAAATATTTTTTTGTCTAACACGATAATCCCATCTGCAGCAGTAGACTGTATTTACTGTGTACTACGAGACATTTTAAAAGGGGGAGAACCAGAATTAAGTTATGCTTTATTGACTGAAAAAGTAATATTTTCATTGAGGATTTTCAGCAGGTGTTACCGAGGCAAACGGGGTACATATCCGAATTCCTACTTTGATTATAGCAAAATTTTGAATTTCATTTCATAAAACGATCATGTGCAAATAACAATGAACGAGTATTTTCTAAGTGATTTCATGAACAGATATATGAAATACTTCAATGTTATAATCTTTACGGCAATATCATTTAAATCCCTAACAAATATACAAAGATTTTGTTGTAATTGCTGTGACTGATGTTGACTATAAGATGACTACATGCCAGATGTTGACAGATATTCCTTTCCATTGTATTTCTTTAATCAATTTGCTTTTTTAGTAAATTTAAAATGTTCAATAGTTCAGCAATTTTTACGGTAGTGACTTTTGATTCTGCGGCGAACTCCCTGCGTTATGGCTGTTGAAGTGTGGAGAATATGTCTTTTTTTGGTTAAAACATGTCGCTGAGTTAAAATATTTCAGTGCCCCTGAATTTAAGTGTTTCTTTTCTCACCCTGGTTAGTGTAGTATAATAAAATGTAGTACAGATACGTTGATACGTTGTACTACGTTTAGTAAAGATGCAAAACATCAGTGTGGTGATTTTGTCGGAAATACTCGTTTAGAAGTCCCTGGTTCCGAAAAATGTTTTTTTAACGCCGTTTGTCCGTCTGTTTGTTCGTCTGTCTGCCTATCCGAGCTGTCCATCCGTCCGACTGCCTGTGGGTGAGCATCAAGAGCGACTAAACCATTTACAGAAATGTTCTCAAATTGATATTGCTCTATCGGTGTTAACGATATCGACACCCTTCGAATTTAAACCCCCTTTTTTTGGCATTCTTTAAATGGCTCCTATGACATTTCCAAATTTTTCTCAAAGAACCCAACTGTTTCTTTAATTTTTGTTTCTTAAATTTATAAGAACACTTATAAAAATAGTTAAAACATTTTAAAAACACTATTACACTAAAACATTAAAATCTGCGGAATTTCGGAAAATTGCAAACATTACATTTTTTGCGTCTTTTTCTCACCCCTATTATTAAAGCTAGATATTATTTATTCGTGAAATTTATTCTTCAAAATAGAACTTTAAATGATGTCATGTACTGTTTCTTTCAAAATAAGAGTGGTTAGGAAATTCGTAAGTACACTAATAACGTGTCATTACGAATAATAATAATACTGTAGGTTCAATGACACTTCTGAATTTAAGGGGAAAGATACGATTCACAGTAAATTTTACATTATTTAATAGACGTGTTGTTAAGTTGGCTTTGATAATCATCCAAATTTTAACACTACATGTAGTACAAAATTCATGAGAGGGTTCATTTGCGAGAATTTTTCTGTCAATACTCAATATAATAATCATACTTCCTGCGGGGACTCGAATTACTTAAGTCTTGAAACACATATCGTATCATTCAGTTCATGTTTAAATGCTTCACAGATGTGTACGGCGCGGAATGAATCATTTGAGGACTATTACGTCATGTTGCATTAATATAGATTAACACACCGTTTCTAAACCAACAGATCTCTGTTAATCGCAACGTTAGCGGGTTTTGCGACGCGGTTACAGATTTAATAAATGCGCAACCAAATTTTCATAACAGTTAAATTCAAACAGCGGTCTCAATCATAATCAGAGGAAACATTTGAGGGTGAATTAAAAATCATTTTAATTAAGAAAACATTTCCTCAATGCCTCTTCGAACAGTTACAAATAGGGCCACGTCTGGGAAATTTTACATGTAATAATGCTAGCAAATCGAATGGCTAGGGGAAATTAATAAAGAGTTATCAAAGAACTTAATGAAAGGTTAAACGGAGAACAGAGAAAATTCCTTTCACTATAAAGTGTATCAATATTTTTTGAATACTTTCATCTACAAGGAATATGGAAACACATTCGTTTATTTCTTTTTATTCCCACCCCTATCTCGCAAGATAACAAGGAGAAGATTGTTGTTAAAACAGGAAACGTCTTTCCGCGAACATACGAAGTAACATCAGGAAATTTATTCTTCAATAGAAGTTCACAAGAAAATGTTCGCTAAGTTCAATACGGAGTCCTCTGCCCCAGATTCGACGCCTTTTGAGTCGTGTGAGGCGGAGCGGGATTGAATTGCCACCCCATCGGGGACGTTGGCGGCAGGAGAGGTGGGGAGGCGGGACTGCGAGGACGGCGCGGTGGGAGAGGGGTCTGTGGGGTGATAGCGGGTCCGCGGTGGCAGGGGAGGCAGCGGGGCGGCAAGGTGGCGGAGCGGCTGGACAGCGGGGGCGGTAGGGGCGGCGCGATGACGGGCAGACGGGGTGGGTGAGTGATAGGCCAATGGGGGCGGTGGGGCAATGGAGGCGGCGTGGGCGACGGGGGCAGGGCGGCAGAATTGCTATGCGGCGGGAGAGGTGGGGGCGGCGGTGTGGCGGGGCGGGGGGCGGCGGGGGGCAAGACGGCGAGGCGGCGTGGTGACGGGGCTGCAGGGCGGTTAAAGGAAGGATGGCGGCGGGGACGGTGCCACACGCGTGAGCTCCACGCAGCGGCAAAGCGCCGCGCCTACCCGTGCGGGAGGAACCGAAAGGAGCGGTGAGGAGCGGGCACGGGGCTGCGATAGGGATGCGCCATTAACAGCTAAACTGTCATTTCTTAACAGTTAACGTTTAATAACTGTTACGCGAAATAATAGTTATTTCATTATCCTGTTATTGGCTGTTATCGGTTGATATTCATAGTACTCCACTCTATTGGGCCAAACCCGAACTACTACAAGCTTTCGCGGCAACCATTTTATACGACAACAGTTTCACTGATGCTAATAAATCGTGATAACAAGTATTCAAATTATAGATTCAATAATACATAATTCTTCATTACACACCATGTGCCACAATATTTTGTATTTTATGGTATTACGTACAATACAATAAGAAATTTGTCCTTGAAATTAAATCCGTCTAATATGTCTGTTAACTTCTTTCTGTCCCATTACAGCTTATGTGAGATCCCTAATATTTCCCTAAGTCTGATAGAATACAATGAGTTACGGTCAAATAACTCGCATTATAATATTTGATATTCAACAGCCATCACCACTATAGTTTTAGGTAAGCAAAACACAATTTCTACTTCCTCTTTATTTTCGGCACTCGTCACTTCACTATGAACATGTTGCATATTCGAAAGAATATTTGCAATCTGATCACGAATCACAGTTATTTTAGTAATATTCTATACACATTTGCTACTCATCATATGAAACTACTATTTTTCCTTGACAGTTCATCGAGTCTCGTTCATAATCAGCTGTCCCTACCTAAACATGTGTGGGGAAGTAGTGCAGACAACCGCCCATAAGGTAGCTGCACAAGCGTTACGATGCTACCAACGTTATTCGTTTGCCTGTTTAACTTCTTAGCAGTCGCCACAACTGATTTAACTCTTAGCAGACGGCTACGTTGGTTGCTGATCATGGACGTGTTATTTTTCAACTGTTATTATAACCGTTATTACGAGTCCACTGTTATTCCGATAACAGTTATTGCGAAAAGCTGTTAAGCCCATCTCTAGGCTGCGGGCCTCCGGATGAGCTACATACGTGGCTCCTCTCACCTCCCCGCCTCCATCGCCTCCGTCTCCGCCGCCACTCCGCCGCCCTCGTCACGGGCGTGCCGCGGGGGTAGGGTCTGGTTGTTTTCCATCGTCTGTGATCGAGTTGACAAGGAACCTTCCTCACTGATGGAAACGCTACGAGGTTTCCAGCCTCGCGTGCGAGAGCTATTTATTTTAAATTTACTTTGACTGCTTCTCGCTGCCTGCGCTGTGTTCCTTGCCAGGGGGAAGCGGTTTCGCGCCGCAGCCTCCAGCCCTGGAAGAATCCGTTTGTCAACGCGGCCGCCGCGCGCAGAGGAGGAGAAGGCCTCCTGCAAAAAGTAACGCGATTCGGGCGACTAAGTCGAGGCGGCGGCGGCGGCTGCTTTGAGTGGCAGCGCGCTACAGACCTGCGGCTGCCCACATGCGCCGCAGTCTTCTTTCGACGAGTCGCCTCCGCGTCCGCCGCCCGCCGCCGCTACCACCGCCGCCCGCCGCCCGCTGCCGCCCCCCGCCGCCCACCGCCGCCCCACCGCCGCCCACCGCCCGCCCCGCCCTCTGTCCGTCACTGCCCGTCGCCGTCTGTCGCCGCCCGTCCCCGCCACCCACCGCTGCCTGCCGCCGCCCGCCCCCGTCGCCCGCCGCCGCTGCCCACCGCCGCCCACCGCCCCGCTGCCGCCCGCCCGCCGCCGCCCACGCCGCCCCACACCCCCCGCCCCATTGCCGCCCGCCGCCACCCATGGCCGCCCGTCGCTGCCCGTCGCCGCCACCCACCGCTGCCTGCCGCCGCCCGCCGCCGCCCGCAGCCGCCCGCCGCCGCCCCGCCCGCCTCCTCCACCGCCTGCCGCTGCCGCCCGCGCTGGGGCGCGCCGAGCATTTCGCCAGGCAGGCGTGGGCGGCAGGCACATCTCTGCCCACGCGCCGCCTCCACCAACCGCTCCCTCAACCCGCGCGCCGTTCCCGCGTGCTTCATGCCGCCCCGCCGCCTCTGTGCGTCGTCCTGGTTCGCATCGCATCGCTCCTCTTCGCCCCGCGTACCCCGCTTTCCCCGCGCCACCCTGCAACGCCTCACGGCTTTCCGCTGCCACCCCAACGCTCTCCGGCACCCCTCCGCGCCTTCCCGCCGTCCCCACGCGGATCTGTGCGCTATCATCCCATTTGCGGTGTATGATAGTCCCGTGTCACCTTGCAGCTTAGTGTCCTGTCCCCAGTCCCCTCCGTGTTCATTGATTGTTAGTGATTCCGGGCGCGTCAACTACTGAGGTCATTTGTCCAGTAAGTGTTGTGCATATTTTTTCATCGGGAGATGGCGGTGATCTTCCTCGCTGGATGGCGAGATCCGGCCCCGACGTACTATCGGCTAGCGGGGTTTCCACATCCAGATATCTCCTACCAGCGAAGCACCCGCTCCGCGTCGTTCTGCATCGTTTTGTGGCGCACAGCATCGCTCGCCCCTGTTTCGGCGTCCATCCCGCGCCTCTCCACGTCTTCGTAACGTCGTCCTGTGCCTCCCTGCGTCACCTCGCCTCCCCCCCGCCCTAATTTCGGCACAAGCTGCTCTCGCCATCAAGCGTTCGCCCTTATCGTGTCTCACAGTAAAACACCCCGTGACCTTCCGGAAATCAGCAACGGAACGATTCTAGGAGGCCGTAATCAATATTCCCATTTAGCAGATTAAAATCCGTGTAAGTTGGAATGAAGGTCAATACACAAAAATGGAATAGAATTTAATGCCACGTTCCTGAGGAAATATTGAAGGACGGCCAAATATAAAGAAGTAAATATCACCATTAACCGCCAGTAAAGAATTCATGTCATGAATTAGATGGAATCACTTAAGCGAAAATCAATAGTGAAAACACTGATGCCGTAAATATAAATAATTCCATAGAAATGTAATTCATTGCTTCGTGTATTCTTCGTCGTCTGTTTCCAGGGTCCATACAAAAAACTACTTGTTATTTAGATCTTAGTGACACAAATCGAGCGCGTAGTGATGAATCAGCAAAAAAGCTTATTCATCACTACCTCTTTTTTTTTTTTTAATTTATTTTCCTTCCTGTTCGCATAATATGCCTTTCAGGGGTTTTAATGTACAATCTTACAATACAACATAATTTTTTGGCCCTTTGGCTAACAGTATTTGAGGAAGGCCACACGGCTACCTCGAAAAACAAAGTCTGCAGAGCAGTAATTCACATGAGATTGTTTTAACGTTTTATTAGCTTTTAAGTTAACATCTTAAGTTGTTTAACGTTTTGGCAGCAGGGGTGGTTAAGGGGGAGGATTCATTCTAGTTTACGGTGGTTTAAGAGAATCTTTGGGGTATCGGGAGATAATGCGGTTTGGAATAGAAGCATTTTTGCCTAGATTAAAATATTTGTGCACTTGTACAAGACGGAAGAAGGGTAAAAAATCTGTTGCTCACCTGTTGAATGTACTCATTGATAGGAGGAATATTTAGCTCTCTGTGTATTTGCTTATTTGGAATAAACCATGGGGCTTGTACGGCTTTTCGTAAGTACTTGTTTTTGGATAATTTGAAGTTTCTTTAGATGTGTGTTTTGCTATATTGTTCCAAATTTGGCAGGCATAAGTTAATGAAGGACGTATTACACTTTTAAATACGGATAATGCGCATTCCAGACTAAGTGAAGACTTGTTATTTATTACGGGATAAAGTTTGTTAATTTTTGCATATGTTTTGTTTGAGATCTCTTGAATGTGTTTTTCCATGTTAATTTTTGATCTAGTAATACACCTAGATACTTAACAGGTGTTTCATTACGCAGCCATGGAATTACAGTATTATTAATTTTAATTTGTCGTGGTTGGTTAAGTTTTCTTAATGTGAATATTTTAGGCTGTGATTTGGTAGGATTTATGGCAATTCTCCATTTCATTGTCCATTTGACAAATTCGTTTAAATCCGACTGGAGATCTTTGCAAGCGTTGGTAATATCAGAATTTGCATTAAATAATACTGTGTCATCCGCGTAAAGTGCTATTTCTGAGTAGGTCATTTCTGGGTAGTCTGCAATGTATACATTAAACAATAAGGGAGATAGTGGAGAGCCTTGAGGCACGCCGGCTTTAATGATGTGTGCTCTTGATTTATTATTGTTTATATTAACTTTGAATCTCTCTCTGCTAAGAAACTTTTAATGATATTTTGGAGATAATCTGGAGTTCCCAATGTTTGTAGTTTGTAAAGTAGTCCCAGATGCCATACTTTATCAAAGGCATGTGCAATGTCGAGAAAAATTGCAGCTGTGTACATGCGGGTTGTGAAATCCTTCCGCGATGTATTCTGTTACTCTTAACAACTGATGGCTTTGTGGAATGGTTTGGACGAAATCCGAACTGCGTATTGGGTAAGGCCTTGGTTTCGGTGAAAAATTTGAATAGACGAGATTTTATAAGTTTCTCAAATATTTTGGCGAAGGTCGGTAACAAGCTTATTGGTCTATAGCTACACGGAGCTTGTGGATTTTTGTTCGGCTTACGTATTGGAGTTATAATAGCTGTTTCCAAGTCTTTGGATAATATCCTAATCTTAAACATGCATTGAAGAGTGCTGTTAATGCTGCAACCGCATTGCGAGGTAATTCTTTCATCATTTTATTATTGATTAAGTCATGACCTGCTGATTTTCTCGGTTTTAATGTCTTAATGATTTGCTGCGGTCTCGGACGGGGCTATAAATTTAGTTTTTGTCGGAACGGAATATCGCGGGGCTGATAAGTTTTCTTCCACCTCTCGTTGGAAATCAATGTCGGTTACAGGGTTGGTTACAAATATTTTTTCAAAATTTTCCGCTAGAGTTTCTGCTTTTTCGAGATCCGTCGTTGCTAGTCCTGCGTTAGTTGATAACTGGGGGATAAAAGATTTTTCCTTTGTTATCATTTTAACTGTATTCCACATTGCCCTAGAGTTTGGAAGGATGCTGGCTAAATAGTTTTGAAAATGTGTACATCTAACTTTATGAAGCTCTTGTTTAATTTTTACAGAGATACTATTTAATTTTTGTTTCAAAGTTTTGTTACGTGAATATTGCCACATTCTGCGAAGGTTATGTTTTTCTTTGATTAAATTTAGTAGTGGTTTTGGAAGAGGAGTATAATTTTTTGTGAAATTTCTGATTTTAATAGAAGATCTTTTAATAGCATTTTTAATTACATTTTCGAGGGAGCTAATACAATTGTCTATTTCTGATGATGTTTTAAGATTTTTCGGATACTGACATTCATTAGTTAGAAAGTGTCTATACATGCCCCAATTTACTTTTCCATCAATTATTTTTTCGTTTTGATATGGCTGAGGTTCAGCTTTGAATGAAATTATTACTGGGTTGTGGTCCCGAATCTAATTCTGGTTTCACATTTTGATAAATTGGTAGATTTAGATTTTGTGTAATCACTATATCTAGAATGTCAGGAACAACATTTGGGTTATAGGGGTAGTATGGTGGCTCTGAAGGAGCTAATATATTAAGATTTCTTTGCAGTGCAAATTTCTGAAGGAGTTTTGCCATTATATGAGGTAGTATTACAGTTCCAAATTTTGTTTTTACAGTTTAGATCTCCAGCTAGTAATATTTGCGATCTACCATCAAATACTGCTTTCATGAAACTCGACGGAAACTTTTTGTTTGGAGGTTTATACGCTGCAATTACAATTATGTTAGAAGATACCAATTCGATCTTGATGATAATTGATTCTATTTCGTTTGAGGACGGGGATTGTATCAGCGTATGTTTAATTTTCCTGTTGATGAGAATTGCTACCCCACCTGATGCAATTAGCGAAATTCTGTCACTGCGGTAGGATAAATAGTTGGGGATCGAAAATCTTTCTCCCTGCTTTAAATGTGTTTCTGAAATACACGCTACATCTATGTCATGGACTTTTAGAAAGTATCTTAATTCGTTCTCCTGGCGCTTTACACCATTGGCATTCCAGTTGAGAAGTTTAAAGTTTTCGATTTTATTTTGTGCCATTAATATGCATGGAAATAAGTCTTTCAACCATTTGATGTAACTGAGGTATGATTGCAGAAAGAATATTGTTATAATTGTTTGAATTAGGTTTTCGTTTATTACATTCATATTTTGGAGAACTGGCGGCGGTTCCTGTTATCTTGCCTAGGCGGTTGACTAGCGCGATAAGCGAAAGAATGCAAGGGCGTTGGGTTTGACTGCAGAGGAGGAAACTCTTGAGGGACATAGTGATAAGGTTGAGCGTTCTGATTCGGAAGGTGATTTATGTGCTGCCTATTTTGGTGATTTGAAAATTTAAGATTAGCCCGATTCCAGTTATATTTTTTAACTGCTTCTTTATAAGCTTTGCAGCCTTTGTAATTAGCCGTGTGCGCCTCACTGCAGTTTACACATTTCGGTACATTATTATATTTAGGTTTATCACATTGAGAGTAATGATGATTGTCTGAACATCTCACACATCTAGGTCGCCTTCCGCAATTTGCCTGTGAATGGCCGAAAGTCTGACACTTTTTGCACATGATTGGGGCTTAGGCTTGTTGCGAATTTGCACTTTAATAATGTTATATATAAATTTTGTAAGTCTTAAATTGCTTTGTTATTTCATTATCAGTTAAATCTACAGCAACGGTAGTTAAACGGTTTAACGTTCTCTTCCGAACAGCCGAACAACTTTTAGAACTTGAAAGTTTTTCGAAAGTTCGTTAAATATTTCCGATTCTGAATAGGTAATTGGAAGATCTTTTATAACAACTGAAAAACATTTTTGAGTAGGGTCCCTGTATGTGTGGTGTTCAATTTTCTCTTTTCACAAAATTTCCGGTATTCTCGATAGTCCTCTATTAAGCTAAATAGAATTTTTACAGTATCTTTTTCTAATTTAGTTGAAAATGTGTCTTTTTGCAATAGATTCCAGTTCACTGATAAATAAGGTAATAGTTGATAACTTTATGAAACGTAAAAGGGTGGTATTTTAATGAATGTTTCGTCACTTTCTTCCCTTTCGTTTTGTGAATTTTCTTTCGGTCATATTTTCTAAACCATCGTACCTATTCTGAATTGGCACATTGTACAATAATCTTTTAGAACCACAGTTTTCCTCTGGGAGATCTACATGCAAACGTTTTAGACCTTTATTTTGTTCATTACCATCACTAGTAAACTGTTGAGAAACTGAATGTTGCGGGGCAACTCCATACCTGTTAACATCAGCATCGCTAGTGCTTACTGACTGAAGGTTGGTCAATGTTCTGTCTGTTTCTCCATCCAGCTGCTGGGGCGGGCGGTTGAGATGTGTTAAATTGCCCCTGGGGTTGAATGTCTGCCATCTGAATTGGGAATGGGAGGACACCTCCATTCATTGTTGCGAACTGATCTGGCGTGTCACCATTGAGAACTTGTGCTGCTGACACCAGTTTGACCCCCAAAACCGGAGGGATTTGATGAGAACATACAGCTTTCGCTGCACCACGTAACTTTCACTTAGCAGAAAAAAAAAATATTTCGTTGTGCACAATAAACAATACTGATACTCAATAAACAACACTGTTAGAAATAATAGGGGGCCGCTGGTAGCGGCACCCGTTTGAACGCGCAACTAAACACTAGTTTGAGTGGAGCACCGAAGCACAGCGATGATCACTACCTCTGAATAGCATCTAAAGCGGGTAAAGCCATATCTTGATAATTATTCATCGTACTTTCTTATTTCAGATAAGAGGCATTCCGCGTAAGAAAGGCGAACGCAACATATACAACATTCGGGATAAACGCATTATAACATTCTCCGCTCAGTGCAAACTCAACAAAATATGATGTACTTGATATTCCCTTTGGACAGAAGCGTCATTGCGATACTTCACAGTAGTGTATTAAAAATTATGGAATTTTGAATTCGGTCTTACAACAAGGAACGGCTCATATTCTTTCCTACTACATCAACTCTACTCACCCCATTTGACAGTAAAATTAATCCGCAGAGAGAGCAAGATCAGTTGGAATGAAAACAGGAA
The DNA here is from genome assembly GCA_031308135.1 of Acheta domesticus. Classification (NCBI taxonomy): domain Eukaryota; kingdom Metazoa; phylum Arthropoda; class Insecta; order Orthoptera; family Gryllidae; genus Acheta; species Acheta domesticus. The sequence goes on from JAHLJT010008446.1 coordinate 191,640,138, forward strand.
AAAAGATATTTATTTTATTAAGAGCATGCAATGCAGTGATTCCGAACAACTCTACAAGTACTGTATATACCACAGGATAATGGAAAGTTTTGAGACAAGAAGTGATTGAGAAATGGAGCAAACAATAAAGTGAGTCATGAAAGTAAGAGGAAACCGCGAAAAATTCCATTCCGTTTACAATGAACATAAAAGTTAAAAATTCTAGAAAAACAGACGACATCAAATATAAATTAGGAAATCAGTGTATTCCGAGGGCTACGGTAAATGCTGTAAACATTTGGAAATAGTATTAAATGAAGATCTGGGATGGGCAGAACACGTAAATGATGTAGTGAAAAAGGCGTGGAAGGCATTACACTTTGTGATTAGAGTACTTAAAAAAAGGAAGCGGAAAATCAAGGGAATTAGGTTACACATCTCTTGTACGTCCGATATTGAAATATTGCTCTATATGTTGGGACCCATATCGTTTTGGGCAAATAAAATCTCTCGAAAAAGTACAAAAATATGCCGCAAAATTTGTTAGGAGAGGCCGTTCTCATTCTGAATTTATATCGTGAGAAACTTCGAAAAAACGCAGAGAGAAATTGCGTCTTTGTGCGTTATTCAAATCAATAAGAGGTGATCGGCCGTGGGGTGAAGTATGGGTAAGACTATCAAAGCCAACATACGTCGCGCGGAAGGATCATAGCTTCAAAATTTGGCCAACAAAACAGAGAACAGATATACGTAAATTCTCATTTGTAAACAGAACCATACCAAACTGTAACGAATTACCTGCAGCAGTGTGGGAGAATTTCCTTCCGAATGTCGAAAATTTTTTAATTAGATTAAGTTAGTTGTAATTTTTTTTAGAATATATGAACATTAAATTTTTTTGTATTAATCTTGTTATTTTATATTAAGATCAGCTTTAACATGATAGAGTTAATACATTAATTTTGTAAAATTGTATTTAGTAACAGTAAATATTTTAATGTTGTTTGATTTTGTATGGTGCAATTTGTAGTAATTGCTTAGAAAACGCTGCCACCGGAAACTATTTCATGTATTCCTAAGTAGCAAAATAAATATTCTATTCTATTCTAAAAATATTTGAATTCTTGGCCCTTAATATTAGAGTAGATATTCGGCCGTAAAGTCTTCACATTTTAGAGCTTTAAAAAATAAGAGGTTGCTTGTAGCTACTTGGCTGTCGCGTTCTAGACCGTGGCGTTTCCAGGACAGACAAGTAGCTATTGACTTTGGTCGCGTAAGCCTACGCTGAAGAGATTGCTTACTGTACTTTTCACAGCGAATTCCCTTAGGACAAAAAATTCTGCTCTAAACGAAGTGAAGTACTCGAGGGACGACAGAGAACATTTAAACCTGATAACAACAAAGTCTGGTAAACCCCGAATTTCATTCCAAACATATTCAATATAGTTCAATTCCAAAGTTGAATTATATTTAATCAATCACTCCATCATGTTTATTGTAAAATGGTGAAAAAATTAATAATCGGAGAGACGGATATGGAATGGAAATCAACAATGGAATTAAAGCAATGAAAAAATTCAACGGCTACGAGGAGCTAAAAATCGATCTTGGTTTTCTGAATTCATACGCCCGAAACGACCTGTGCCGTCCTCGATGGCTCCGCTTCTGTCCTCTGGAGTTATTTATCCCGACACATTGCGAACGCACTTTCGATTCACAGTTGCGCCCCGTTTTAGAGTTCTCTGGTGCGGTGCATCAAGTTGGAATGAGATCTTTTTTATTTCGCTTCTTTGGACGCTCCGGTTTTCCTGCGCTAATGGCCGATAGTGCCCCGGGCCGTGTTGGCTTCCGCTGGCTCGCGTGTGCTATTGAATACATTAGCCGGGCTTTCGCCTGCACAGAAGCCGCCTTTCACACCTCCCTCGCCTCTGGATTTGCTGTCTTCGCTTGTCTATGCTGCAGTCCAAACATTAAAAATGGCTCACCGGTTCATCCAATTAAAACACGGTTTTGCAAACACAAAATATATTTGAACTCCTCCGAAATGATGATCGCCCGTAGTCATACCTACAGCTTATTCGAGGCGATTAGTATTCGGGAAACGAAAATAACAAATATTTAAGGAAATTGACGATACATGTGTTCAGCAATTGTTGAAGATTCTTTAAGGGCGAAGTACGAGTTCGAAGTGAAATGAACTGCGCTTCATTCAAAGTATCGGTATTTTCAAATCAATATTTTACATCAAAAATCCTACTTGATGGCGAATTCCGAAAACAACGCCATTCAATGGAGACGACAAATCTTATTCTGAAACAGTGACAAGAGAAAATACTGTAAATATGGCTATGTCTATACTTTCTTTTTTAATTCAAATATTTTTCATTTATTTACTAGCTCATTAAAACAAGAGTAAAAGAGCTACAACTTTCTGAATATTACTCATTATTATAAATGAATTAAATAATATATACAATCTATGGGAACAAGATATATTCTTTGATCGTCAATCTAACTTCCACTTATAAATTAAAATGTATATTTGAGAGCGAAAAAACTCTATGTGTTAACTACAGTGCCATCGCTCAAAAGATTCAAAATAAACACAAATAATTAAGAAAGTTTTGACAATCTTCACGATAAATACTCGTAGTTAACTAACCCGTCATAATACATGCAACATCAATTGAGACAGTTTCACTATTCCGACGAAATTAGTAATATTTATTTCGTATCGATTTGTAAAATATTAAAGCAATGAAGAATGTTTTTTTGCACGTGTAAGTTAAGTTTTCTACTAACACAACCTACGCGAATTATAGTTCATTCGTAAGAGTAGATCCATTTTAAAGAGTTCGATAATAATCGTAATTTCTTGAAAGAAGAAGTTGGTAAAATTATATGCCAAGAAGTTTCAATCTTTGCATGACCAAAAAAAAAGAACACAAGATTAGATGACGTATTTTCAAGCTAGTTGGCAGTAAACATATAGTCACTATTCTGAATTCTGAAGTTCAGTGAGTGGGTTTTGAAAAGTACCGCTGAAAAATCCTTTCAATGTATTCAAAACAATAAAAGAAGACGCCGACCCCGTGGATTCTAATATCTGTACTCGCACCTCGGAAGAAATATGCTAGAAATACTTTCGAAAGGGCTTAAAGTCATCGTTTCTGCAGCATTATTTTGTATTATTACATATTTTGGATCCTGAAGTATATCGAGATATTGCTACAGTATGTCATAAATTATACTGTGGATAAAAGTGTTAACTTCGTTTTCTACAATTAGGCTTCAACAGAGACCAGAGCGGTATACAGAATTCGTTTATCTTATTTAATTAGAAAATATGACCATATTTCGGCGGAAAGGTGAATTTTTCAAATTCTATTATTAACTCTAAATGTAATCTCTAGAGGCAACCCACCACACCTCCGCAATTCTATATCTCTTCTCGCGGTCAACTATACATGAAAATCACTTATAATGCAATCATAGAACGCTTCAGTCTGTACTGCGACATACAGAATCATTCAAATCAACCTTCTCATATCTAGCTCCACTATTTTATAACTTGCCAGTGTAACTAGTGCTGTCTTCTCTGAGCATGCTTTTCAAAGGACTTTTTTAATTTTGTTTACATTAATTACTGATTTATTTGTAATCAATAGTTTTTTATGCTGTACTTGCAAAACAGGATTATATTCGTGAATGTAGGAAAACCTGTTGCGTTAAGACACACATTATTGAATCTTGTTGGTGATGTGTATTATTATCTGTGCAATAAAATATTATTATATATTGTAAAATTCTGAACAGGACACTAATGCTTTAAACAGTTCGTGGACAATATAAACATATTGATGTTGCATTGAAATCTCGATGGAGTTTCGTATTTCAGTGTTTACGAACTTATCTCAAACTTCACTTAGACTTTCATCCAAATATTCTTTGAAAATAATAATAAAATTATTACTTAAACTTGTAAATTTTTTAAGTGTTTGTGGTCATTAATTCTTTCCGCCAATTCATCATTGATAAAAATGTGGAAAAACAAGCGTAAAGAAATTTTATACTGTAGGTATCACATATTTTATTCTGAATTAATTAAAAGTGTAATGCTCGACATGTTTATTAACAAAGAAACACAATAATTACAAATTAATGAAATAATGCCTAAAGGAGTTGAGCATTTAGTAAAATATTATATTATTGAAATCGTTTATGTGGTCACATTAGATTATTGTCCTTATCTCTATTTACTTTGTGTGTTGAAAGGGTAGTTTTCATTCACTACTTTCAGTAAATATTGTGCAGTTGGTACATACACCGATATTTTATTATTTACTATATACGCATGCCTTCGTGAAAGAACCTACGCGTTTTCGGTGTTATGGGTTTCTCATTTTCAATATTAATATTATTAAGAACAACTTCCTGAATAATATTTTTGTTCCTACAATGACGAATAACACTCTATGCATCTGCAAATACGTTTTGCAAGCATCTGCAAAGTATCTTGCAAATAAGTTTTCTACTACTCGGGAGCGAAAAGTTTTTCAAATGTTACTAACTTCGCTCTGTTGGTACTTTTATTATTCATCACTTAACTATGTGAAGTAAAGGGTTGGGAACAGATTGTGGCGCTGAAGAAAACGTACGTAGAGTATACTTCTCCAATGCACGCCACATACAGTTTCTACTCTCTCTTGACGAAAAAGAAATCAAATCAAATAAAAGAAATCATCTCTTTCAAACTTCTACTTTCGGAACTCCCAAGCTGTTCCTTGCACTAGCCAACTGTTTGGATTACCACGTGTCACGGAGCAAATTAAGAAATTAAAAAGGTATTAATACGCTCTTGGGCCACACCAAATGGTCGGCGATGCGGCTAAAATATTGGCGGCGCGCGTGCAGCTGCGGGCGTTCGGCGCCGCGGGGGCGGGCGGCGGCGGCGGCGGGGATAGCGGCGGGGGCGGCGGCGGCGGCGGGGGCGGTGGCGCCGAAGACGGCGGCGCGCCGGCGAGCGACGATAGGGGGCGGTCGCCGAGGCAGCGAACGCGCGAAGAGCCTATTGTTTATTTGACTTGCAATCCTAACAAAGCGCTCACAGAATATGTTCGAAATGCCCACCGTGCTCTCTGAATCACGCGTTCACGCGTCGCTGAATTTGTCTTGCGACGCCGAGGGAAGTCATTTCGGGAATGTCTCGTGCGCAGCCATTTATTTGTTTTGTCGTCCGCGTCGGCGTTGGATATGGTGTCCGGATGGTATTGCGTTGGAGAGTCCGCACGCCTTCTACAAGTGGGGATTTAATTTAATACATTCAATTAATGTACTTGATGTCGGATGCGTAAGCTCTTCACTTTATGAAAAGTATGTAAAACTAATCAAAATGTCTCAAACTAATTTGCAGACAACTTTAGGGACCCTTTAATACACTCACTTCCTCCACCTTCCATTTCTATGTTTCAACTTCTTCGTATTATCCGAATATAATAGGAAAAAATAGTTCAAGACACGACTTTATTAAACTTATGTGTGAGATAGGTTTTAGTGAATATAAATGTTAAGAAGGCTTATGTTTCCCTCACATCAAATATAGAAAATTAAACTTACTCGCACATATAATAAAGGAAGCAACTGAATTAGAAATAAGAAAAGTTCAAATAGATTTAAAAATGAATTATTATTATTATTATTATTATTATTATTATTATTATATTAAAAAGGCAAGAAAGTAAAAGCAATAAGTAATGAATCCGAAGACTAGGAAAACGCATCCAAAAATGACCTAGTTTCTCGCAGGGTCAGAAAATGACCTTGCTAGCACACAAGTTTCAAAACCACAAACAATTTACAGCAGTGAGCAACGTAAACATACCAAGGATGTGCTTCTTAAACAGAGGGGTCTGGAGTGAGAGAATATTTGTGTGAAACATCTTCAATACTATAGTTCTGGTGTAGAGAGGCTATTTTAGCACAAAAATATATATTATACACAAAATTATAAATATTATGCAATATCGATCTATTGATGAGTCAACAATCAGATACAAATTAGATACTTAGTCTGTTTACACGGCAGCCATCTCGTAACATTCGGGGAAATGCTGTCCATAATTACTGAAAAATTGTACTTTCAAAATATATGATTGTTGAACACAAATATTTTGCCTTATGACACATTAATTAAATGTTATATCGCATTCCTCAAAAAGTAAGGATTTTAAAAATTTTCCTTAGTTGTTAGTCATATTAAGCAAAGTGCCCATATATGTTAAATGGTTAAATGAATAACATATTAAATGAATTTTATATGTTATGTTATGAGTAAAAGAAATTTGTGTATATAGAATTAATCACAAAAATGCATATGGAATGCGAGAAATGAACGTATTTGTGTATACAAATGTACAAGATCAAAGATTGTACTCTATACTGTCCACAATATGTTCTATAAACTGAAGGTGTAAACTCAACAAAACTTGTTATGCTTGTAATAAACTTCATTTTTAATATATATATATATATATATATATATATATATATATATATATATATATATTATTAGCAAAATTATTGATAAGGTATTTTGGATTTCCTTCGTACATTTCAACATCACTTGTTGCAGACAAATAATAATCACGATTAAATTTGTTGTCTCATTACCTTCAATTTCAGTAGTTATTCAGCATTGCTTTTACAACATTCGATATTAATTCCAGTACTTTCATTCTCTTGTCGACTAAAAAGAACGTCGATTTTATTAGATTAGGTTAGAGTAGTATTGATTTCGTATTTAGATAAATACCTAATAGATACTAATAACTTAATTATTCAAAAGAACCTTATTTCACAAGTTATTCATTTCACTTTATAAGTAATCGTTCAATCTGTCCTTTAGCCTTTTTCAACTCACCATGTCAAGGTTTTACAAAAATTAATTGCGCAACAACCATACATACGTTCTTGCTATTCATTTCTTGATACGTTTTTTCTAACTTTTGCAATTTTCGAAAATTCAAAGACTTGAACCAAAAAGAGACCTACGACATTTTTAAGAGTCTTTTGCTCTATCCCTGGAAACATAATAAAAAAATTTGGTGCCTTTTTTGCGGATTTTTTTATAAATTATATTAACTTCAGAGAAACTAGCAGAATTTACGTCAAAACTACTCGTTTTTTCAATAAACATACATGACCTTTTTTAAAGATCTGCGTATTGAATAGAAAAACGTGAAGCTGTTTTAGAGAAAATGACTATTTAAAAATTGCATATATTTCATTAAAAATTACGCGAAAACTACTCATATTTTCGAAAAATTGTACATGACCTTACTTCAAGTTTTGTCTTTGAATAACAGAGTTTATTTAGGAAAAATCTCAATGTAAGGAAGACGAAGAAAAAAATTTGAATTTTTGGATTTTGGAAAATTTACAGTTCAACGAAAATGACACCTGCGCCATTCTTTACAGTACTTCACAGTAAAGAAATGGCCTAGGAGATGGGGTTTTGCGTTCTTCCATAATAGTTTAGATGTGGTTTGCTTAGCGGCTGACATTTTGAATGTGGAGAACAATTCGTATTGGTATAAAGTGACATATCAACTATTCCTTCAAGAACTTGAAAAACAAATGAGAATGGCAGCTATTCTTAAACGTTCAAATACCCGGTCTGCTATCGAGAACAGGGCCGGCGAAACGTATAGATTTCAATAGGTAGTACCATGGGTGGAGGGGGTCATGTAAATTTTATTGTATTTACGTTAGTAAGAAAACATGATAATGATATAAAATATTTAGTTTATTCAACATTTTAATTAATAATTATATAAATACATTAATAAGTTATTTCTATTTTTTTTTGATTGCCAGCAAACAGAAGGGATCACTTCTACGTTTTTAAACTTTTCAAGTTTCAATTAGCATTTTTCGAGGTTAAGTCCGATGTACTGACAGGCTGCAGCGTAATCCTCTTTCGCGCTTGAATGGAAGATTCATCAGTTTTGTCATTCCCTCGTTTACTTAAGAACCCTCGGACAATAAATCGGTCTATTATCGGTTCTTTTGGATACAATGGAACACAGCCAGTCTGCCGTAAACGTATTGCGCTAGGTCACAACTGCGCGATCGCGTGCGAAATTTGAATATTGAATGTTTTTGGTTGATTTCGAAAATAATTTTTACCTCCAGTTTTATGGTAATAATAAATTTGTTAAATTGGATTTTTTCCACTTTTTTGTCAATATTGGAAAAAACCTGGAATAGTTTTGCATGGGCAGTACTACCCATCGTACCTGTTTCTTCCGTCGGTGCTGATCGAGTAGTCTTCGTGAAATCCAGCATTGAATGCCTGCTCGGCAGATCGCTGATATCTCCATTCGAATGAACTCCTAGATTACGAGATGCATCTGCAAGAAACACAATACTCAGCGACTGTTTCATCTGAAAATTGAAAATACAAAAAAGAAAGACAAAGAAGTGTTGTAAAGAATATAATAAATCAACGTACGATGAACGTTCAATAAAGAACTCAAAATATCGTTTGTGTGGATAATATTCCATTTGTAAATGATGAATACCTCTGTAAGTAAAGTTTAGGGTGTAGATAGGTGTCTCCCATCAGCCATTATTTATTCGTAATCAATAAAAGCCGAGTTTCTGATATCTTGTCAGTTTACTACGTCCAGCATTAGTAAGGTCTAATTTCAATCAATATATTTGATGTATTGGCTAGTTACTCAATGAATGAAGAGTAACAATATCTTCGAAACATTACAAAAGGATAAAAAAATTGATGTGTTTTCATAAGAGTACGTTTAATATTGTCCACTTAATAAATAACTAAAGATGAATTCTAAAGTGAAAATTACTAGGCGTTTTTAAAACAATTTAAATAAAAGAGGGGAAGCGTACTCGGGTAATCCGCAATAAGGAGAAGGGTTAATTGTGTTAATGATTATTTTTAAGTGTACGATTGCTTGTTCGGTATATAATATTTTAAATTGTGGAATTTGGTTAAACAATATTTTTAACCCTTTCAAATCTATGCGCGTGTTTTTTGTATGGGTGGAGTTTATTGTATGGAGGGAGGGGTGGAGTTTATTGTATGGAGGGAGAGGTGGAGTTTATTGTATGGAGGGAGGAAGTGTTGAGTTTAAATGATGCATGGAAAATGATCTCAATCCACTTCAAATTCGTATGGGAGTGCAGTGAAAGCTGACTTGGATGTTGGTGAAGGCAATAACCAGAATATATGGAAACATGTTTTTGTCGTGAGGATAGTGTTTTTTGTTCTGGAGGAGTGATTAGATGTAACATTTTTGGCATTAAGATCCCCAACCAATAGTGTGGGAATGTTCTCTTGAAATAATTATCTACAATTTGCATAGTGAATATTTGTTTAGAGGGATTCATAGCCCACTATTAGGGTTACTATACTTGTGTCTAACTGAAATTGTGTGGATATTGTTTTTATTCCGGGGGCAAGGGGTAAATTGATTTGAACATATGGTACAGCACTTGAATTCAGCAGATGAGTTTGGCATTTCAGTTTAGCAGATTTATTTTTTGTTCAGTTGCTGTATTGCCAAAATTGCTACTGAAGTATAATGAATGAGGGATGCACATTGTAGACGATTAAGTTAATTATGTTTATTATATGAGTTGTGTTGGAATTTGTTAAAGTGTGTAGGAATGAACTATTGTTATTGGAGTTTGTGCTGTTTGGTGCTTCTCGGTTAAGTTTGGGTTGAGATGGTGGAATTAAGCTCGGGGTTGATGTTGCGGTGAAAATAAAGTTTGGGATGCTGTTTGTGGTTGAAAGGTTTGGGAAATTTTGGGGTGATAAGTGATTTGGGATGTTATTGTTGGGATGGTTCTGATCTTGGTTCTTTTTGAATTACTGAATGGGATTCTAATTTTTTTTGTAAAAGGAGGCATTCTACTGTGCGTTGGTCTCCCCGATGAGCTCCATTACAATTTTCACATGTTGGTGGGAGGTTTTTTGAGAACAAATAAGTAAATAATGATCCTGGATGCAGTAAATACATACTATTTTATGGATGCAGTTCTTTTGTCATAATAAACACTGCAGTGATCCGTTGAATTTTCGTTTTTCTTCGGGCTTAACACAAATGTTGCCTATTTGGATGACTATTGATGCAAGAGTTGACCGTCGAAATATGCGGTAATGTTTTTTATTAATATATTATTTTTATGAAGTCTCTCAAAACTATTATAAATAGCGCTTTTCTTTAAGGTCTTGGAATATTTTCTCTGGGGTTATGAAAGTGTGTAGGTGTTTGAAGACGAATTTTATTTGCTTGGATCTTGTATGTATGAAACTTTTCTTTAATATTAGATGTATGTAATAATGCGGACGAATATGGGTGGAATTCTAGCATTTTCGATTACTTCGTAGGACGTGTCATTGATGAATTAGAATCTGTTATTTTCTTGTTCGGTAATATTTTCAAGCGGGCGAATTCACTGGAACTGATGTTAGTTTTTAGTTAATTTTTTAGATGGATCTGATGAGCTAGTATCAATATGCCCTCTTTTATCACAACTATTCATGTAATCAAGGCGAGAGTAACTGGGGAGTACGTTTGAAGGCTGATTCAGGGCTGCGCCTTTGGCTGCTGTGAGGGTAGTGACCTAGTTTTCATCAGAGGCATGTTCTTGAAGCGGGATTTCTCTAACCGGCTGGTAGTTTACGTACTGCATAAACGGGTTGAGTGTGAGGAGTTGATGCGGCTGGTTCCTTTGATCTTAACTGCAATGTCCCTACCAGTTGATCCGAGGTTCCGTCGTTCGACGTGTCCATGGCGCCCGATGCATTATACAATAGCGCAATGGCGTCTGGAAACCAAATGGATTGGTTTCACATCTAATTATTAAAATAATTGCAACTATTGGTTTGTGTCACATGATAACTTGCATTTCATTACAATAACACACTGTAAAGCGATCCGCTACAGGCTAAAGTTGACTACAAAATGCGAAAAGAAGCTGGAGGTGCTCTCGACAACTGTTCGGAGCGAACTGAATGTAGTACCCTGAATGTTGGAGGACAGTAGGTGTGTATGTACTTTGGCACAACCAGCGGCGTCCCGGCCTTGGGGCCATGGGTTAAGGGGTACATGAGGTTGGCACATAGCCATTCCTAGGCCATATCTGGAAGAGAGTATACGCAACTTATAATTCCATTAAAAAGCGTAACAATTTTCTCTATCACAACCACTTTCTTTTTACTTTCTCGCCTTACTACGTAAGAGGGAAAAGTATTGTAATCGTGCACTATAAATAGGCGATTTTTCGACAGAAAAACCTATTGTCGGGCTCCGGTAACGAAAAAGTAGATCAATGGTTTTCCTAATTGATGAAAAAATTACTTCTTCTAATACGTCTTGTCAGAATCCTTGTTTTGTGGAAATTAAAAACTTCGGAAAGGGTCGTTTCGTAGTTGTGCGCTTGAGCTAAAACTTTGTGCAGATCGTTTTTTATTTTTTTTTATTTTTGGGGGAACTAAATAGAGGGGTGGGAGCTAAACGTTCAGAAAGTTGAAAGATAAGGGCCACCCAAGGCATCATCTATATAAAACAACGTATCTCATTCCTTTTATTAATGTACGTCAAAAACAGTTAAAAGCTGTATGCGACGTGCCACGGGAAGAAGTTAATTTTGTGCACATTTTCATAATTCTGTGATCCCTACCCTAAGGCAGGCGGCGATGGTGGCGGCAGTTTTGGCGGCGATGGTTTAACGGTAAGCGTATCGGACTGTTGCCCAAGTTCGCGGGTTCAAACCTAATCAAGTTGTGGATTTTTAAGAGCGAAAAAGTCCTTCAAACGCCTTCCTTCGGAGGGGAAGTAAAGCCGGCTAACCCATGTTAGTAGATTTACTGCATATCAAAGATCCTCATGCCTAAATGAAGCCTTTGAGCTAAATTCAAATCGCCTGTTTCCACGGCCGAGTAATGCCTTCTTTCTCCGCCAGATGGTGAAATGAGCGTAGCGAAATTTGCGTGGTCAGATAGAAGAGCAGGCCTCATGGCCTGAGTCTCGCCACGTAAAATAAGGCATAAATCCAATTCAATTAAGCCATATAGTAGCTGAATTTTGAATATAGAAGAAATGAGCATTTTTGCGAGTGGCGTTAGTTTATTATGTTCAAAATGCATAAATATTCTAACATTTCAACAGATTATTGAAAGTGCATATTTAATGAAGGTTGCTTTGTTTGGCGAGTGACGACGGCATAACTTGATAATTTTGTTAGATGAAGATGTAGAAGACCAATGTTCAGTAACATTTGTAAGTATTCCTGAAAAATTGAATTCCTGAAAGATTGATAAAACTACTAATTGTTAAAAATAAATTAAATTTGAAGTTGATCAAATACTACGCATCAATAATGTTTTGGTCTAGTTAGTTCTCACTTATGTACGATATTCAAATTCTTTAAGTTAAATAAATTGAGTTCATGAAAGAAAAAAGTTTGTTTACCATCCTGGTAACACTTAATGACAGCACGGGTATAATTTAAGGTAATATTGTGATGTAATACTGTAATATTTCGCGAATCTGGGGAAACGTAGTCAATAATGAACCAATAAACCACACTAGTTATTTACTTAAGTAGCACAGAAAATGAATCTTTGACGTACGGTTCAAATGTTGACGGAAGAGGCGACGATAGAACCGTAGACCGACATTTTGTAATGAGTTCGTCAAAGATAATTTTGAACGAGTTGCGTACATTAAGTAATAGCACGAATTCATGGCAACTTACGTACTGCATAATCTTGCGATCATTCTCATTCTACGAAGCAGCACCCATTGCCGCCGAAGCATGTTGATTCATGTTGCCCTTGTTTTTGGCTCACTTTACAGAACGCAGTTGTTTTATACGTGCATGACTACGCGTACTGCAAAGTCTACTTCACCGGAGTAAGTACTAATTTTCATGCACGACTGATGAAAAATATATTTTAAATAAATTCTCCCTTTCAGTATTTTTGACTGTAATTTTTCTTCCTAATGACATATTTGAATAAAAAGTAGTACAATTCATTTTCGTGCCACTTCAAATGTCTTTCATTAGAAGTGACGAAATATAAACATTAAGGCAATATGGAAATAATAAATTTAAAATATAAATATATAAATATAAATATAATAATCACAATAAAAACATTAATTGAAATGATACACATTCACCCTCACCACACTTACCACAAATCGCCATCACTTTCCAAACACATTTTCAGGAACAAGAAGCGGGTCTAAGTACTGTTCGTCCTTTATCTTAGTGTGAAATAATTACAATGTTACAATTAATTTCTTCGAAACAATATTTAATAAAAAATTTCCGAGTTGCCGAAATGCAATGGAAAGGTTTATAGATCGTCACTTAGGGTCACATCGTTTTTTTGCTCAAGTTCTTTTGATAGTTATTGATGAGTTAGACAATTTTCGCGTCGAATCAAATCACGAACGTAATAAACGTCAGCAAGAGGGTGAAAACATTCAAAAATGTCTCTCCCGTATCAAGCACAAAAATACGGATTCTAAAAAAAATCTTCTTGAGGGTGAAAAATTTATTTTGAGACAGTTCATGAAGTGGGCAGAATCAGTAAAAATTTATTTTGAGACACATTTAAAAAATAAAACATCCACTCAGAAGTGACCCTCGTATAATGTTCGCTATTTAAGCAACATTATTTTCAGGCTTTGCTGAAACTGACAATCAACCTAGGCTCAGTAACAAATTAAATAAATCAGACGTGTTTTAAAAAAAATTAAAAAATATATTTTTTTAGTGACTTCAAATCAATTTCGAGAATTTATGGAATTCTACAAATAAAATAAAGGTTGTATAATGTTCTTTTTATCTACATCTGATTTTCATTAAAAATCAAAATCTTCTTTCACTATTCAGAATACACAACTTTTCACATTTCATAAATATCAACAGTAAACCCAAGAGAGTGCAAGAATTTCCGGGCAACAAGTTAAATGATTAGCTAGAGTAGCACTAGTACACATATTTCATCTCATGCAGTCATCACTGAGCACAATGTCACACGATTCTTGGCTGAGCATTTGCTCTCAAGCTACGAGCAAATTCGCGAGTCAAAATCGCGAAATAGCGAATAAGTTGCATGCCGCTTCCAGCAAATATTCTATGCTTATTCATTTGTACGATGAGTAATGTGTACGGCTCGCAAATCGCGTCGATATGAGCGTGCCGCCCGTTGCATTCCGCCATCTTAGTTTTCTCAGACCGGTTCCCGACATCCAGAGCGCAGCGCGGCTTCAGCTCAGCTCTGCTCAGCTCAGCGGCTGCGCGGTGCAGCGGCGTCCGCGCCCTCGCCCTCGCCCTGGCCGCGACGTCTGCGCGCAGCTTGAGCCCTCGCCGCCCGCACCGCCCGCGCCGCCCGCGCCCCCACCCGCGCTCGAGCCCGCCCCCGCTGCCGCCCCCGCCGTCCCAGCTTGCCGCCAGTATAATGTAGTGTGTATATTGATTCTTGCGGCTGCAATAGCAAACCGCAGCGGGTCTCTGGAGTTTTACTGTTACCAGAAGCAGCCCCGCAGTCGCCGATAATTCTAGCAGCCGTGACATTTACGGCCCGCCGGCCGAGCTGGCTGGCTGGCTGGCTGGCTGGCGGGCGGGCGGGCTTGGCGCTGGCTGGGGCAGGCCGGCGAGCGCGCGAGCGGGCGCGCGGCCGACTACGGCTGCCGGAGAGCGGAGCGGGGCGGGGCGGAGCGGAGCGGAGCAGCGAGGAGCGCAGCGGAGCGGCGTGGCAGGCGCGGCGGCCGCCGGCATCCTGTGCGCCGCTGCGCACCCTATTCCTGGCGCGTCGACAGGAATTCATAAATCAAGGGGCTTATTTGGATTGCGTAGTGAGAGCGCCCTCCGCGCCGCGCCGCGCCGCCCAGGGAGTGACCAGCCGCCCGGCCCGGTGCGCGCAGCCCGCCACCGCCACACCCACGCCCCCGCTTCTTCGCTCTCGACTGCTACGGTCATTTAGTCCTGTTAGTGGAGTGAGTGTTCTCTTCGCGGGGTGGCGGTGTTCCTCCCCACTGGATAACGAAATCCGGCGCCGACATACTCTGCGGCGAGCCGGGGATTTCCCCCATGTGGCACCGCTCCAGCCGGGAGAAGCTCTAAGCTCCCGCGCCTGCGACCCGCGCCGCCACGCCCCCGCTTCTTCACTCTCTACTGCTACGGTCATTAGCCCTGTTTGTGGAGTGAGTGTTTTCTTCGTGGGAGTGGCGGTGTTCCTCCCCACTGGATAACGAAATCCGGCGCCGACATACTTTGCGGCGAGCCGGGGATTTCCCCCATGTGGCACCGTCCCAGCCGGGAGAAGCTCTAAGCCACCGATATGTTGGGTAGTGTAGTGCACGTAAATGTATGTGTGTAAGGGACAAGGAAGAGGAAGGAAGATCACACGCTCATGGTGACTCGTTTTGGGGACCTGCCCTGGCATTCGCTTGGTACTGAATGGAGAAACACGAAAAATACAACCAGAGCTGCCGGCCGCAAGAATTCTCTTCCACACGCGGCTAAATTATAACTAGTTATGTAGCTAGTGGTGAAAATCCGCCACCGTCGGGGCTCGAACCCTAGGACCTCCCGGCCAGAGTCGCTGCAGTCAGCGGCAATATTGGCTCTGAGCTAAACTCAGCCGGTGGAAGGGCGCCAGGTAGCCATTACCCGGGACGGACGCGGAAATTCGTCCTTTGAACAGATGCTCTGCGTTAATGATTGGAATAATTCACAGTGAGACAATATGACAACTTTCGTTACCTTTCAAGTACATATATACAAATTTGGATGTAAGCACCGTGTTGTTGAAACACAGTTACGATTTCTTCTGTAATGTCTGTGGTCTAACAAGGCTAGTTAATTCCCAATTGCCAATTTCAAGAAAACAGAGACAGAGACACACATATGGATCATGCTACGAATATGTACACAAACATTCATGCCAGTGGCGGGATTTGAACACGTCTCTTCGAGTTGAGGCATTTACCGCTCTTCAACCTTAACGGCCTCGGCTACCCAGGCTGGCATTACAACGATTAATATTGTAAAATACAAAATAAACAATATTAACAAGGTACAGAAGCTCTCTTTGGTTGCGACACCAGTGACTATAGCCACACAGAAATAGCTATTTGTGCAATACGAAGACAGCATAATGTGTTTGTGTACTGATAGGTTTTGAAGATTATCTTTGTCAGTATTATATGCCGGTTTCTTATTTTGGTTGTTTGCTCCATTCACTTGCTTTTTGACATTGGTGAATGTTCATTTCGAGTCTGATTTCGACTTCAGTAAAAATGCAATTTTACTAAACATATTTGAAGGACCAAGTGAGGAGCCCTCCTTAAATCCCCATCTTCGACAAAAATAAAATTGACTCCAAAAGGAGTTTGTGAATTTTAGTGTGCCTGCTCTGTCTTTATCATAATTTCACTTTATCATTAAAAATGGATCTGCAAAGGAAAACTTCAAGAAAACACTAAACGTAATTATTTGCTAAGATCGGCGTATATTGAGTTGCAATAAACAAAATAGCGAATTGTGGAAATATTGATACATGTAAAAAATCCACTTGTTTCTATTGCGCATTAAAAAATTTAATTTTGTACCAAACTTTGTGAATATTGCTACTAGAAATATTCATGTTAATTTTTAATAATGTGTGACACTTCAACTCTTGTCAAGAGTAATAAGAAGAAAATATACCCCAAAGTTCCAATTATCTCTGAGGTATGTAAAAGAACTGAGTTTTAAAAGTACGGCAATTCAGAATTCCCTTTTTTTTTTCAGGAGAAGTTGACATCTTTTGACAATCTGTGAATAAAATGTCTTATCTAGAGTTTCGAAGTGGAGGAATTAGAACAATTATCAAATAACAATTAACATTTATTATAAGACGGAAATAAAATTTTCTGATGTACTTTTACAACTGATAATTGTTCATTGCAAGCAATTAATTTCTGATTACTAGTGGCTGGATTTCCACGGACTATCAAATGCTAAACATGCACAGTTAGAACACAAACACATTAACAAATTTTAGTTCAGTACATTTTATTGCCATTTACTGTCAATTATATATTTTGTCAAAAAAAAATGCTTGTGAATGAAGAAAATTACCTTCCTTCGTTACAAGACTAGTTGGAGCGCACTTCAAAGACGAAATCCGACCCTTTGATTTTTCACCACAAATAATATTTTTTCTTACATTTTTAAAGATTTTCAAATCAGGATTTGAATTTAACACTTGATATAATTTCTCCTTAGCAGTCATAATCACATATCCAAATACTAAGGACTTCCAAAAACATTTTAATGTCTTCCACAATTTTCAATGACTCTCCTAGAGGTTTCTAATTTCTGAATTTCTATAGGTAATTTAAAAAATTTGGTTTACGCTATATTTAATTTTTACAAATACGTTGTTAGACATGGTTTACTTATTCACTTATTTATTGATATTTATTGATTTATTTATTTTGCACGCAAGCAGACTGAGAGTATGCTCTTGATTATTTTCCATTCACCCTGTCAGTTATCAAGTGATATTGAGATACGGCTTCCTCTGTTTTCTTTATTCTTTGTGACTCAATCGATTGACGTTAATTAATTTGCGACTGTTCTTTACAACGCGTGTGCTCGCTTCATAAATCTAGAATATGTACTGGAGGGTTGAAATTTATAACATAACAATAAGCAACAAAGGTAATATACTGCTACCGTCAGAATCTAAGACGAAGAAGCTATTTACACAAAAGTGTGCCTCAATTTTAATATTCACACATTATGTCAACAATTTTTAAAAAGTAATTAAATTCCTAGATATAAATCTGAAACATTCATAGAAAAATGTCAAAACATGAATTATGCATGAACTACCAACCAAATAAACTACCAAAATATGCAAACACGCACGGAAACGGTATATATTTTAAAATAAGTTTTCCGTAATTGAAAGCTCTTTGAAGCTTAAATAAAATCATGAATTTGCGTGAAAATCCTGTCTCTAGTAGTTATTAAATAATGACTGATCTTTGAACAAATTATTTGTAGATTACCCATTATTGATGGGAACAATTCAATAGAAAGTTAATGACTTTTGTTGTGAAGCTTGAAAGACGTAATTTGCAAATGATTTTTTTAATAAATGGAAGGGTTGCCCTAAAGTTTTTTATTATTATCTCAGAGCCTGGAAGAATTGTTCTGAAGATTGAAGTCTTCGGAATATGGTGGCAATCTTCCTTCGAAAACATCAAGTCTGTGAATCAACATGTACACTTTCGTCCAGCCCTGAATTTCTGTTGTGGAGACGAAGAAACGGATGGCTGGTCACTGAAGAACCCTGCGACCACGGAAAGTAGTAGAAGTCATGTTTCCTGCAACCGTAGACTATTTTCGGTTTATTTGTTGTCGTTTGCTCTTTGGACTTTAATGAACGAAAATGCACTTTCTATTAAAAGATGTGGGTTGAATCAGAAATCGCTTGCCCTTTACTCAAAACCTGTTAAATCTGTTTCGAAAACCTTTGATCTCGTAATGACATTTATTTCTTGAAAATCAACATTGTGATATATTGAAAAATCAGTGTTTTTAGAACCACCGTGTTAGGTCTCGCAGACACTCGTGTGGCGAACTACGCCTTTCCATCTTCACAGAAATGTTATACTTTTTCGGAAAATAAACTGTAAAGTGAGTTCTGGAATTGCATATTATTATAAATTTAAACTATAATATTAACTGGAAATTGATGATCAAGTAATCTTCTCATACATTTTGCACCTATTCATATATTTGACACTAAAGAACCAATTTGATATTTTTTAATACTTAGGAGCCTGTTTCTTACAAAAATGTACGATTATTTTCATAGTTGAATATAGAAGACTCACACTATTCAATATTTCAAAAACCAACCACAAAATTCACTAATATACTATAAAGAGTGATATGTCAATTACATTCACAATATTATTTCACACACATTCCTATTTACAATAATATTTTTAGAGCAGTTTGTTTAAATTGTCAATATTTATAAACAGACAAAAATAACACGTTTTACATCACAACAATTTACACCCCAAACCATCCGATCACATACTGTGAAAAACGTTTTATGTGTAATGGTGTGAAATGTGTTACTTTTTTCTATGAATAAAAACAGGGTAGCCCACCAACTATGGGCGACTCCCATAACTTCTAAACTGTTCACAATATCAAAATGCAGATTTCGCTCAACAATGCGGAATTTTGAGGCAAGTAATATTCCGTAGAGATATTGTTTGAAATATTTTTAGTCTTCGAGAAATTTATTCGTCTCTGATTTTTTTTAAATAACTATATATTTTTGTTACTAATAATGAATAGGTCATAAAAAGAGGAATCCAATGATATTTCGTATGCTAAAGGCTTTGATAGTAATTTGTTTATAAAAATACATTTTCTGACATGTTACGTTAAATTAAATTACCAAATTTCCTATAGCCATTGCAACTCTCGCTTTTGGGGAAGGTGACCTTTACGACGCCGACGCATTTACGGGGAGAGCGGGAGATTGAGAAGGGTGGTTTCAAGTGATAGAGGTGTTAGTACAGCATTCAATGGTCTTGTCAAGAGGGATTTTTGTAATATACTTAAAACACAAACAAGCTCTCTACGGCTTATTATTTGCCCCATGATTCCGCAAAATTGCTTTTCGATATCGCAAATCGTTTAGAAGTTATGGAGGTGGCCCGTAGTTTGTGGGACCGTTTTAAAGTACTGTAATAGACGTAGAAAAATTTAAGAATAATACATGTATTTCTTATTGAGTTAATATGCTAATTGCGTTCCAATATACGAGGTCTACAAAATTATTTTATTTTTTACTGATACGTTATCCCATGCTATTGCCTTCGATATGGAGCTCGACATACACTACATAACTTTCCTGGATCGAGAGGATCGTGGTTACGAGGAAAATATGAAAAGAGTTGCTACAAGCTCTCTTATGGAGGGAATTATGAGAGGGAGTTATCAATATTGGAGAAAATTGTCTGAACAATTTAGGCTCTACCGTTGACTACAAACAAGAACACAGACGAACTGCCGTCTATGTATTTTTTCGGTATCAAGGACCCACAGAACCTGGATTCTGGCTGACAATTTTCTATATGCTATATTAAATAACATACACTTCCCACTTAAATCGTGGTAACTAAGAAATTCCTAGGCATTTTAGAATCCCCTGGGTTCCCTAGACTTCCCCACGGGACCAAGACGTTCCTTTTCTGCATTTACTACCAGCAATGCTAAATTGCTCCATCATAGTTTACAAATTGTGTGTAGAGCTTAATAGAGCTTCTGAGAGCAATTAACGAGATAGTCAGTAGATCGCCTCGAGACGTGATCCCCAACGACTTGAGGGCACTGACTGTGGATCTTGGCATAGCCCCTGAGGTTCCAACCACCACTGGCAGGATTCTGGCATTGGGCACTCCATGAAGTTGGGCTGCCAGGGGAATGCCTTGGTATTTTACCACCTTTTCCTCTCCTGCTTTTAGAAGGCTAGACCCATCCTCGTGGCGGACAGTCATATCGACCACGTGGACCCCTTCCCGTCTTTTTATTACCAGGTCAAGTTTGAGTCTAACCCCTTCGGCAACAGTGAAGTGGCTTCCGTAGACATCACAATGTCCGATTTCTGGAGCATCTTCCCCTCTATGAAAGTTTTGATCTCGTCATGGCGCTTTATTCTTGCTGGCTTCGTAAAAATGCACTGACCGAGGATGTGATTCATGGTTTCTACCGCTGTATTGTACTTCCTGCAGTGTACATCCTCCCTGGGCATTCCTCTACTAAGAGTAGTTCTATTGGCAGCGGTATTTGATCTCAATTGGAGTGCAGTTATAAAAATAGCAGGTTTCAGAAGATTATAATATTTCAAAAAGGCATTTCCAATCGGAGGAAGTAATTTACTACACATAGGAACAAGATTGATCCACTTTTACGATACCAGTGCCCCACGATACGAATTTTTCCATAAAAATTGTCGATTTTGGCCGCATCATTAAAATACTTTCTCTAAACTGCGAAAGCACGTAGTATGTCGAGAAAGCAAAAATTAGTATAAACAATTTTAAGATGACATACATCAGATTTCGCAACGGAAAAATGTGCTGAAGTTGACAGAGAAAATTTAATCGTGATTTGTATCCGACTGTGTAATGCAAAAAAATGCGTTTTTCTGTTTTCCACGTGTTTTTATTAGGAGCTATTTTATTTGGGAATGAGAAAAGATAATATTTTTAAAACATATTCAAATCGATAAATACAAAATGAAAGAACTGCAAAGACCAGACTATAATCATAATCATTTTACTGTTGTTTACTGTAGTGCTTAGAGAGCGAGCAGCATTTAAGAGCTCCACTCATCAACAGAAAGCTCTCTTCTCCTGATGTCATGAGCGTATTATCCCTGAGAGAGATTAAATCACCAGAGCCCAACTAGCGACGTTCATGAACCAACACGCCAGAAGATAAATTTGTAAAATGGAAAAGGAATCTCTTTTAATTAGGGTTTTTTATAGAATATGTTTTTCACATATTTCCACTTATTTGTTGTTTGCTATGTTTTTCGACAATAACACCTTTCTAAACATTTTACCTATTGGTGAAAATTCAATGTAGCTCAAAATATAGGGGGGAAGGATGTAAATGATCCCCCCTCCAAAAAATATTACTCCTCTTGTCATCACTTGAATGAATCCAATCAGCCGCCACTGTTAACAATGAAAACTGTAGTGATATTTCCGCGGTTTCTATGCTTCGCGACCCATGCAATCGGCAGGGACGAGGTTGTGGCGAACTGTAGGAATACCAGGAAAATCGCGAAAATGCAAGTAATTACCGCTCGCTGGTAAAAGCCGTAAATAAGTCACAAAACAATAACAACAACAACAACAAACAGATCAGACAAAATAGATGGATCATTTCCACTAAATATTATGTTACACTCAGCAATAAAAAAATCATCAAATACGAGAAAATGCAAACCACTAGAAACCAATGCCGTCAACATCAACACTACGAGCACAAAGGAGAAAAAAAGAATGTATTTACTCAGACCCCTTATCCAATCCTCGTTACTGCTAACTCTCACATACGATTGTACGCAGTGGTTGGGGTGAAGTCTTTCGAATTACGTGCATTTACGTATTCATTTGTGTATAGTAATAAATATAATGTGAAAATTTAATTTGTTAAATCTTATGCTCTGATTTAAATTTCTTCCTGGTGAATTAGGAGAGGGGACACTGGTAACCAATCGGGAGTAAACATTTTTGAAATTGAGGCATCCGCTTTTATAGAGCAGCTCCCTCACCCAACTTACAAGAGGACAACCAATTTAAATCAGATAGGACAAGAAAGGTAAAAAACAATTTTCCTCTGAGATAATATTACCATTGAGTCTGTTTTTGTCCTGTAATTACAGGACAAAAACAGACTCGTATCTCGCCATTGACTGTAACGGCAAAAATAGCTACATATCGACCTGCGATGTGCTGCAAGAGAGATTTGGATATCTTTGTTGCGGAAGGCATCAGGTGGTGAGGTCGGCCGGCCGGCGGAGAGAGGCTGCGACAATTCTCTGCTGTGAAAGGTTGGGTCACACCATTTAAATACTATATACCTCTATTCGCTGTACCTCCCTCCGTTCGCAGCCATTGGTTTGTAATATCCAAGTAAACATTAGTATTGTGAGTCGGAAGTAGCAATGCATTGTAAACCACCAGGCTCCCAGTACATGCGTAAATCATTGTTTTGCATTAGATTTTCAGTTAATGAGAGAAAATTGTGATGCGACTGTGAATCAGATGTGCAATTGCGGATTGTAATTACGGGTCATATGAATGACAAAAAATTCACACTACAAATATTAAATTCTTTATTTAAAAATAGAGACCGAGTAAAAAAATTGGGAAAATATTACGTACAAAATCTGCTTTACTGCGTCCAGAAATAACACCATTCCCTATGTGTCTAAGTCAATAACTCACAATACAACTGAACTTCAAAAATCAAGAAACATAGCTTCTCAACTACCATTAGCCTGCTTGTGTCATTTTCAATTGGTATTTTTGTTCAACATTGAATATTTTTCGTTGAACTTTAGAGGTGTGCGTTGATTTATAAGATGCCTCAGCTAAGCGTGATATTTCGCCCTTAGTTAACAAGCGCGCCGAGTGTCGGTTAACCGTTTCATAATTATCTTCGTCCATGGGGGTACAGCGCTGTTTACTCTGCCTAGGTGCCGGCCGTCGGTGTTCTTGGCAGGCACCAAAATTATCTGAGATACTAGATATCCAGTTGCATATATAATGTAATTGATTTCAGTAATATCTAATCTCTACTTGGGGACTGTACCACCTCATTTAAGAGAGAATTCGTTGTCTCTATCACTCTTAGCTTTGGTATTTTCGTATATTCTCATCAATGGAGCACGAGATTCAAATGGAAGTTGACGAACTCTTTCTATCTCGCGTCGAAGGAATTTCGTATCATGTTCTTATCGTGTAATTCATTCCCAGATGAATTTTCACCACTGACGTGTTTCATTGGAAAGAGACGAACCTTCAACGGGATCGTCGTTTTCAAGTTCTACAGTTCGTCATGTGGGTAATTCGAGCGAAGAACATACTACGCATTTCTCTGAATGTCAGCAAGTTGTTCTGCTGTGAATTTTCCACTGCTGAGTATGCATCATCGTTGACTGGCAAGCATCTTTGAGTCTACGGTAGGTCCCATATCTGGGTTCCGCTCTCTCCATACCTTGAAAAATTCTATTTCCGAGTCTCCGTTTTTCGCTTTTGCATAGTAAAAGCACCACATTACCTCCTTCAATTCATCCCGTGTCCATCTCTGACGATGGATTAGAGCTACTGCCGACTCTGGGTCCCTGGGACTACGATCCGTGGGATGGTCAGATGTCAACAAGGTGACATTAGCTCGGTTTCTGAGCAGGTATGGGACATTGGTAGAACAAGGCACGTTAAGATTCATTACATTTCTTGTTCTATCCATTTTGCTCATTGGTTTTTAAGTGAAGATTCGCAGGACGCAAGTTCGAGTTCACAGATCACACTCAACCCTTGGCTTGTTTCCTGCTATCCGTTACTGCGACGCACAGTGGCCTCGGGGCATCCCCCCGCAGGGGCCAGCAAAGGGTCGCCAGTCGGCATTACTAAGCACCACGGGATTTTCACTGACTGCTGAAGGCAGCCTCCTTTGCTGGCTAAAGCAAGGTTCGGGCCTCCACACTTAATCAGTGGCCTGGTGTGCCAACCCAATTTCTCTCCTGTACCCTCCGAGGGCCGACAACAGGAAGTCCAAAGGTTCATGACCCTTCCCTCTCTACTTTCTTCCCATTCTCCTCAAAATCGTGTACTTCGTCTGACCCCTCACCTTCAACCTATTAAGCAAGGGAGGCCGTACCAGTAGCTAGGCTACCACTGACGTAGCTCTCAGTCTCCACCACCAACTACAAGGCCGTGTACACCCTAGGTGGAGTTGTTGTTCCTTTTGTTGTTATTATTATTATTATTAGTAGTAGTAGTAGTATTACAGTAAACTGCCTCGGAATTGACCCTCGGCCACCAGGAACGGCACCCAGACCGTAAAAAGATTTGGCCAATTAACCTGTCGTTCCCTTAATAGCGTTAAAATACATTATATCAAATACAATATAGTGTTATAATACACCATATTTATCAGTAAACAGTAATTATGTTGTCTACTTTGTTCTAATACCGTATGCATAATTAAGAAAACGTATCCTGGAAGAACATCCTTTGTAGAGAAAAAACATAACACGTTACTGCAGGCTACTGTATTTATAGTATATAATTGACTGGCTGAGTCTGGCTCAGAGGCAGCATTGCCAATGTCTGCACAACGAATCTGTCCGGGAGGTCCTAGGGTTCGAGCCCCGACTTTCAATGCCAGCTAGATGGGAAGGTCGAATTCAATCGATATACTGGAGGAGAATTCTAACGACTTGTTTGCTCTGATCGGTAGTTTTCCGTGGTTACTCCGAACAACACCAGGCGAATGCACGAGTAGTACCCTAACAAAGAGACCACGAGTCGCGCTTTTCTCTTCTTTGTCCTATCCTCTCTCCTTACACACATACACACTTACATGCACAACTTAGAGCTTGTCTTGGCTGGGGAAGATATCTGGAGGAAGAATTCCCTCACTAGCCGACGTGTAGGTAAGCACTGAATCTCATCATCCAGCAGGGAAGGAATGACAACCACCTCACAAGATAAAACATTCCCTACACTAAAGGTATTAATCACCATATCAATTAACGCGTCCGAAACATCAAACTACATAATAGCAGTACGTTAATGTGCATATACATGAATTAGGGCTTATTAAACCGGACATTAAAGCCCACACTCAATAAACATATTACTATATTGCACATATAAACAATAAGTCATAAAACTAATCATGGACATCCTTTTGTTTCTTTGCAGTTAGAGACATTTCGCGACAGGTGCGTGGATCATCATTGTCCCAAACTCGTGGCGGCCATTAAAGAGAAGACCGGTTAAAAGATGGCGAGTTGAAAGGGAGTATGTTGTATCATTACGACTACAACCACTACTTCTATTATTATTATTATTATTATTATTATTATTATATTATTCCTCTAAATCACGACTTAAGATGTTATGTGTCGGCCTGAATATAAAATCTACTCCAGGTTGCAACCAGCTACCTAAGGAGCAGATCTAGGGACTGTCGGTGCCTCTACAAATACTTTGCGCAAAATGTGGGCTGTTCCAATTAAAGCTATTTCTTGCACTTCCCAGTCTTTTGGATTACCTGGGAGTTTAGACAAGTTCTTACACAAATTTTGCGGAACAAATCCTAGAGCTCCGATAACTATCGGGACGACCTGTGCTTTTACGCCCCACATTCGGCTGATCTCGATTTCCAAACTCTTGTATTTAAGACGTTTCTTTGCCTCCTTGGTAACGACGTTTTGATCGCAAGGTACAGCAACATCCAAAAGTAAACACGATTTGTTCTCCAAATCCCGGATAACTATATCCGGTTTGTTTGCTGCTATCGTGCGATCAGTTTGAATTTGTTGGTCGTACAATATCGTACACAATCCAACAGACGTCACCGGTTTCGGTGAATGTTCGTACCACTTGGGGCTTGTGTTCGGAACTTCGAGGGCGGTACAGATCTGCCAGTGGAGGTAGCTACACACCCTGTCATGTCTTTTCAAGTATTCGGTCTTTGCTAGGATTGGACAAGCTGAGACAATATGATCGATGGTTTCTACGTGTTCCTGACAAATGCGGCATTATCATCTTGGGAAATTTTGAGAACCGCTTATCATAATGTCGTGTTCTCAAGGCCTGATCTTGGGCAGCTATTACAAGTGCTTCCGATTCTGGCTTCATTCTTCCCCTTTTTAAGCCACATAAATGATTGATCTTTATTGATCTGCACCTTGTCCATTCTTTTTAGATATTGTCCGTGGAGTGGTTTGTCTCTCCACGATTTCTTTAACATTTTCTGTGTCTCAAATTTCATGTTAAGTAGCATCAGAAGTTCAGTGTCTCTGTCATTCTGGTTGTCTTGCATAGGCTTGTTCGCAATGCTTCTTGCTACACTTACAATGCCTCTGTTTCCCATTCTTCGGTCAGATTTCATGACCTGCCTCATTAGTGGGTCATCTTGATGGCTGACTACATACTTTCCCATCCCGGTTATTGCATTGTGCCAGGAGGCTTCAATTTGTCTCAGGCCTCTTCCTCCTTCTTTACGTGACACATAAAGTCTATGTATATCAGCTCGAGGGTGGGCAACGTGATGCATTGTAAGCAGTTTTCTGGTTTTTCGATCCATGTGCGAATTTCCTGTTCAGTCCAGTCTACTAGTCCGAAACTGTATTCGGCTACAGGCAACGCCTATTGCTAATATTTTATTCCTTGAGTTCAGAGCGGACTGCAGGACAAGTCTCACTCGTCTATAATACTCCCTGCGAATTCTCTCTTTCATTGTGTCGTTCGAGATGGTCTCATATTCTTCAATGCCCAGATATTTGTAAGTTTTACCTGGCTCAAGATCTTGAATCACAGTGTGTCTATCAACTTCAATGTTCTCTGACGTGGTCATTTTGCCTCTTTTTAAGTTGACTTTTGCACACTTGTCAAGACCAAATTTCATGCAGATGTCATTGCTAAATCATTGATGACAGCATTTGGGAGAGAATCGCTTCATTCTTAGGAAACACTTTAAGATCATCCATATAAAATAAATGTGATACAGGCCTTTCATCACCATGGAGCTTGTAACCAAGTCAGTGTGCGACAGCTGTCTTGATAGAGGAATCAAACTAATGCAAAACAGCAGAGGGGATAGTGAATCTCCTTGAAAAATTCCCCTGTTAATCTGAATACTTCTTGTTTCTACTACTCCCTTTCCGCTGTGGATTAGTAACCTGGTGCTCCACGACCTCATACTAGCCTTGCAAAACTCAACAAGTCTAGGATGAAATCGATAGATCTCCAGGGTCTTCAAAATCCAATCGTGTGGTACACTGTCAAAGGCCTTCTGGTAGTCAATCCAAGCCATGCTTAAATTACGTTTTCGTTTCTTTACATCATTCAAAATTATTTTATTGAGAAGCAAGATTTCCTTACAGCCATAGGAACCTTTACGACATCCTTTCTGTTCAACTGGCAACAGATGGTTCTTCTTCTTCTTCTTCTTCTTCTTATTATTATTATTATTATTATTTTTATTGCTCCTTCTATTAATTCTTTTTATTACTAATAATCATGATTCTATGTTCTTAAATCACTGAAGTTGACTAATTTATTATGAAGTAAAGAAGTAAAGGGGAAAATTATAAAGTGTGTAGAAATACAAGTAACAGGGAAAAGTGTATTATTTTCAACGCGAAAGACAGTTTTTCAACAAGAAATATATGATTCAATGTAGTCAGTTTTACGATATGATAAAGATTCTCGCAGTTTGTATTCTGTCAGTTGTAGATTCTCTCTTTTCATTGCTTTGATTACTAATATTATATTAACTATAAAAAGTTGTACTATAAGCCTAAACTAATATTGTGTCACTTCAAATGGTTGAATAACACTTTATTATATAAATATATAATGGTTAAATAACACTTTATTCGCGTTGCCTGTTCAATTTTTGAAATTAGAAACAGTTGTATTTAAAATAACAATCCGTAATTTTATAATAAGTAGTCCCCAAAACTACGTCGAGTTGACAAATTAACACTTGGAACCATTCTTTTTCATTGTTTATTGACCATGTTTCTGTGCCTTTTTCTCTTAGACAATCCGCTTGGCCACATTTGTCAAAATAGACCGGAAAATAGTCTATACCTTTAATATGTAGTACATGTATATTATATGTATGTGATTTTAATACGTTATATAATCAATAGTTATATATTAATGATGAATGCTATCTGTTATGTCAATATGTTGAAATTAAACATTTGGAGTTGAAAATAGCCAGCCCTAGGTCGCAGCCTACTTGGGCTAATGGAATAGCCGCTCTCTAGATTCGCATTAACGCAGCCCACGTGCCGCGGGCGCGGGGCGAGTGCGTCCGCCGCAGGGGTGAGTGGGCGGGGCGGGGGGGGCTTCAGGCGGCGCGGCAGCGAGCAGAAGCTGTCAGCGATCCGTGTCGAAGGGCCGCGAGGCCGGCCGTTGCCGTGGCGCCGATGTGTAAACCGCTAAGTGGTGATTTATTTGATCGTACCCACTTTGTCGGCCGCAAATAGGCCTGCGGGCGAGGCGGCGGAGGGGGGGAACGGCACTCGTGGGGCCCCTCGCTCGGCAGCGCAGCGTTGCGTGTGGGAGCACAGCCCTGCTGCGTTCGCCGTAGATTCGGCGCACAGACAGATCCCGCGCAGCCCCCGTTGGCGTGCCAGCCGCTGCGACGTCCTCGATGCCATCAAAAAAGTGTTGCCTGAAGGGACTAATAACCTTAGCGGTTGACGCGTTCGGAAACACCCAATCAATCGTCGCGGTCGCCAAAGCCTAAGTCGCCTATCTTCTGCTGGAAGATAGGCGACTTAAGCTTTGACATAGTCGGCCTTCGAACTTAGCGGTTGACGCGTTCGGAAACACCCAATCAATCGTCGCGGTCGCCTATCTTCCAGCTGAAGATAGGCGACTTAGGCTTTGGCGACCGCGACGATTGATTGGGTGTTTCCGAACGCGTCAACCGCTAAGGTTATTAGTCCCGTAAGTGTAGTACATGATTTATCGCGGGAGATAGTGGGTCATCTCACCTGGACGCCGAGATCCGGCGCCGACCTTCACGTCGACTTGCCCGTTTTCTGGTATCTCCTATCAGCGGGACATCGCCTCAGCTGGACAAGTTCTAAACTCCCGACATATTTGGTAGTGTCGTGCGTGCAAGTGTTCATGTGTATAAATAAAGGATGTGCGTAGAAAAAGGAAGTGGAAGGAAAGATCGCGCGCTGTCATTGACCCGTTTGTTAGGGTACTGTTCCGGCATTCGTCTGGTGTCGATAGGAAAAACCACGGAAAAATATCGATCACAGCAGCCGGCCACTAGACTTCTCCACCAGACAGCAGCTGAATTCAACCTACCTCGAAATAGTGTCGAATCCTAGGACCTCCCGGTCAGAGGCACTGCAGTGACGTCAATTGATACCTTGAGTCTCCTAAGCCGATGCGACCGTGACGAATTTCTACTTTCTGTGCAATGGTGAATTCACACATACAATGACGTCCTTTCTCGAACACGCAGTATAAAGAAAGTTATGTAAGTTGCAAAAAATGGATTTCGAAATTTTGACGAAAATACACATTTCCATTTCAGGGAACCCTTTTATCGAAAAGAGTGTTTTTTTTTCTTTTTCTTAAATGTCTGTGCGACCGTATGCTTGCCCCCAGATCCGTCCGTTTTGGGCGTACATTACATCAAATCCCTTGAACATTTTCAAACTCTTCTCAGAAAAGTATCCAATTTTTCGTTGACGGTTTTTGATAGAATAGAGAAAAGTGTACTTATAGAACGGTACAGTCCGATTTTTAATTAAAATCTCTAGAATTTCTAATGTGGCAAAAATGTGGCACCCTCCTGCAACTACGTTTTAAAGATAGAGACTTTTTTCTTAATGCAAAATAATTCCTTAATGCAGTCTATTCCTACCAATATTACATCTTTAAATTATTTCCTGTGCACTTTTTTCTAAATATGCATTAATTGTTTTGAGTTATATCGTGACACTTTGAATCTTAAGCGTTTGAATCACCGCAATATTAAGAATCCATTTCAGCAGTCAGAGCTTACGAAGCGCCTTAGAATAGACAATAGAGGAAAGTCTCACCTCGTAAACCTAGGAGCTAGAGTTCAAATTCCAGCCCATGCAAATATTTTTTCTTGAAACGTTTTCAAGAATAGAACACAACACCCTATGTTCTTTGGTAGAAGTAGCATTTTTATTAAAATCTTGGAATTTTCAAAAATTAAAGATATTCTACTTTACCAATAACACAAGAGAGTATGAGTTGTTACAGCACAACTAGTTTTTACTAGAGCCGTATCTCTGACATGTTTGCGAACTAGTCTCAGAGAATTGATAACTACTTTTCCGAGCTGTTAGAAATTATTAATGACTAATATAACAGATAAACATCCTTAATATTGTAAATATATTAACACTGTGATCTTATGATTTACTTAAGTGAGTATTAGGGGAATCTCAATACTGTTTACATGTCTGCTAATCATATCTGGTTTATATGTACTTGGTGGATATACATTAAAAATGTGTCGTGTAAATTTTATTGGAAATTTCACCTGCCGTAAAAATGATATGATTTTAATATTTTTAATCTCCAAATTCAACTAGATGTATTATTATTGGCGTATGGTTCACAACTGACCGCGCAACAAGTTTCTCTCTTCCGAGGCCCAGTCGTATTCTATCCTGGAGAGATCAACGTGTGGAATTATGGGGATCAGCCTTTCGTCTGTACCCCTTCGTCAAGACAAGGTTGTTAGCCTTGAATAATCACTTATATGGTGATAGGATGGTGTTATTATTATTTTTATCATTTTTATTATTATTATCATTATTATTAAATAGGGTGATGATGAGGGGTGAAAGAACGAGGATATGGTGGAGGGAGGTGTTAGGTGTGGTAGTGGGAGGTGTTCGTGGGCTTTTGGAACCATTTTTGCATTCGCCTCTTGACCAAGGGAAACCACGAAAAACCCGGTCAGGATCGCCGGCCCGGGGATCGAATCCGGACCTTCCGATTGCGAATCCAGCGCCCTACGCACTGAGCCACTTTGCTTGGTTTAAATTAGATGTATTTATTAAACTTTGCTTGAGTGGGAAGTTTTAGGCCGCCTACATGCGAGAAGTGTCCATCCAGCTTCGTAGACTCCGAGGGATTTAGAAGCAACCCGAAACGCCTTCCTGCAACCACGAAGTTGATCCACAAAGGATATTTCTTTTCTCCATTGAATGCCACATCGCCTGAGAATTGCCACTAATGTAAATCTTACAGCAATGGAACTTTTCGCTTTCATACTTTCATTACGAAGTCATTCCTATCCTCGACGACACGAAGTCACGGTTTCTCCCCGTCAAAAGATGTGATCCAACATGTACAATGACCGTATCTGGCATTGCAAGGTCATTATCAACAATATCGCAGTTGTTCGGTACGGATTCCCGGGAGGCACACAACGTCCATGCTTTTGTCACTCATACTGATGTGTCTGACTATCGAGACCCCAAAAACGAGTGGATTTGCTCGCAGATGAAACCTCTACGGTCCTCTGGGCGGTGTCATCAACTCGAAGTTTCTCCTCGAGAGCTGTGTTTAGCACCCGTAGCTCTTAAATTGAAGCTTTTCCAGCTTATCTTCGAGTAAACGCATTCGCTTTTTCCTTGCGCTTACTGCAAAACTACTTACCAAGGTCCAGGACCCTATTTTTTTTCACAACTTGCGTGGTACCACAGGCCGCATGATTCGCACTGCTTGCCCGAATTTAAATTGTTATTTCAACCCTACACAATATGTGAATTGCCGGCCCGGTGGTCGAGATCGCTAAAGCAGTAGTGGCGTAGCGATCTCGGACCGAAGGGTAGCGAGTTCGAGTCCCCCCTCGGGCATGATTGTATGTGTTCGTTCTTTCACCCCTTATCATGACCATATCGCTTCATCCTCATAGATATCATAACTTTTAATTCCAAAAGTGGTCGTTAATGACCTAGAAGTTGATGCGACCTTAAATAAAAATATATGTGAGTTGCACTTACTTCCACAGCTGCAGGACCTGGACGAGGTTCGACACCGCCGACTGTCAGTAGCGCCGTTAACTTGGTTGCGCACAACGATGCTGCTCCAGCAGCTGCCTCGCTCCGAAAAGCACGGCCGAGGGTGCCGTAGCGACGCACGAGGAAAAGCGTGCATTTGACCCAAACGGTTCTCGTGAACAGTTGTAAGTAACGTAACGTCCAATATAGTATGAAACTCGAAGAGAGAGATTTTGCACAACGCCTATGCTTCAAAGGTGCTGACATCTGGTGGCAACGGTTGAATGTTACACAAAAGTTTGGTAATTTTCCGATTTCGTTACAGATTTTCACTTTTTAACTTTACTACGTACTTAGCAAAAATATAAAATATTGTAATGCTGTGTCAAAAATCCGCAATATTTCGACAGAAAACGGACATATTTTGAGGCCCTGGTATCGAGAAAGTGGATGAGAAATCTTGCTGAAATATGTAGTAAAGTACTTCCTCTATCACTTTGTGTAGTGAGAAATCATGTTTGTGTGGATCCTTGATACCGAAAAATCGATTGACGGCAAAACGTGTATCGGCCGGTCGGTCCGACCGTGAGTCCGTCGGTCTGTCTCACTGTCTGTAGCCAACGCTAGCGCCTAAAACGTTCAGCCGATTTTCTCCAAAATTGATATTCTTCTATCAATTTTAACGATATCGCGGCCCTCCGAGTTCGAAACAGATATTTTGATTTTTGAGGGTACTTTACATAAGGCATCAACATTTTCTAATTTTCTCAAAATGGATCCAAATATTTTGATTAAACGTAGTCCTTGGATAGCGCAGAGGACGCTATTTTAATTGTGCAAGTCTCATTTTCGTTGAAACCCCGAATGTTTGAAAATTGCAAAAATCAAAAAGTTTTCCGCAACTTCCTGGAACTACAATATTGAATATAGATTTTTTTTCCATAATTAAATTTATTCTTCAAAGACAGATCTTGAAATAAGATCTTGTACAATCTTTGAAAATTTGAGCTGTTTTGTGTAATTTTGCATGAAATATAGGCAATTTTTAAAGTTTTTTTCTTAAAAATGGCTCCAAATTTTTCTTTAAAATTTCTCCGCGAATGTATCGAAGGATATGGTATCGATGGACAGTAAAATGGTGCTGGTCCCATTTCCGGCGAACTTTGTATTTTCGAAAATTGCAAAAATTGCAAAAGTATAATACTGAAGATAGAGATGTTTGCCTTAAATGAAATCTGTTGTAAACGTCTTTAAAAAAGGTTAGTTATATTTTTTTGAAAAAGTGTTTAAACAAACAAAACGTTCACTTAAAAGAAACTCAGATCACTTCCTCGAATATTAGCAATAGCTTCCTTTCTCAAAGTAATTTCAATTAACATATCACTTTCAGACCACAATATAACATAGTAGTAGGAAATATAGAATTCCTTTAGTGGTAGGAAAGATAGAATTGACAATCCCTTTGAAATGTTGATAATTGACGGGCAAATAAGCAATACAATCCAATTTCATTAAATTATATTTATTTAATATACACTCTTTTTTCCGTGAGGAACTGTAGAAAACTTCATAAAAACGCAGAGGATGGTGATCACTCATTCGTGCAGAGTGGGATTCTTACGCACTAAAACAACAAACCCTGCACGTAATACATGTGACTGTACGGACTCTCTTGCAATGATGAGGGATTGACGTTAAAATATGAAACAGTCTGATTTCTGGACAGACAAGTACGGCACATTGGACAATACGGTTCCTGTTGTGTACCTAGTATCCACTTTTTTGACGGTGACGATTCTGATTTTTGTTAATCAAGGTAGGCAAAATGCGTAACTATTTTGTCGAAACCCAATTCCACTGGCAGCCTTACCTTGCGTTAACTGTGTCCTAAGCAGTGACCCTCTGAGGAAGAGTGAAATAGTTAGTAAGCACATTACCAGAATTGACGAAATAACATAATTAAATTTTTGCATTTTTCTATTACATTCGGAACAATTTCATTGTTTTTTATTTTTTCCCGAGTTCCTGGGTGCCTATTGAAGCCATGGAAACCTATCACATGGCAGGAGGCTGAATAGTGCTCTATCAATTCATAGATTGTTCTGATGACAATCATAAGATTCATAATAAAGTCTACAATTTTAAGTGCATACATTTAATGAGTCAAAACATGTCTTCCATGCAGAATTCTTCTCATAATAATCCTTCGTCCAGGTAGTGTTGACATTCGAGTCTTCCACCCATGGCGTTTTATTCTTTTCTGCTCAGATGGCCTTGGAAAATGACATCTAACATTAGTCCTTTTCGTTGTTGTTTGTACATTTTCTCCTACTTGTAGGAAAGAAGTGGATGCTCCAAACCCAGCATTTTGAGTTGTAGCTAAAGTAGAAAAATTGGATGGATTTCCGGGAGAGAGTATCCGTGGAACACCAAGTATGTGCTTGGAAATTGGGAATTCGCAGTATGTCAGAACATTTTTTAACAAATTACCCTGACTTGGACGTAACGACCTAAAAGTGTCTATCATCTTGAACATAATAACTCGAGCCATGATCACTAGCTCCTATTCTTATTCCTTCCAAAACCCAACCCAATTCATGCGCCCATTGGCAATTAATAATGTAGATTATTGGTAAGTGAAAAAGCGTGATCGCAATAGTGACTCAGCACATTGTTGTTTACAAAGACCACCCAAAAATAATTTAGCTATTAAAAATATAAATGTCTTCGCACATTATTTTAATATCTACCCATAATTCAAGAAGGGCGTTTAACGAGTGTAAACATGTCATCCGTTGCATCAAAGCGAGGAAGCGAGGGAAAGAATTTTCAACACGGGTCGTAAAGTGCAGCACGCATACGAAATAAAACTAGTGGAGCGACAACAGCATTTACTTTCTCGTATTATTTGTAACGGTTACGAAATGTTTAAAGTAAGCAGAAATCTTAATTCTTCAGCACTAAGCAATTTAATTCTTCAACTATCTCTTGAAAACTCTTAAGCAATGAAAGGACATATAACCTTTCTTGTTCGTAAAATTAGTGTAGTAGTGGACTGTAATTCAGTGGTTAAAGAGATGGTTGCTGACAGAAAGGATAGTGATCAAAACTTCGAGACGAGAGACCTCTTTCTTCTTTATTCATTTTGTAAGGATAGGAGACAATACACTAAAGTCAGCAGCAGAAATGCATTTATTATAAAACTTCTGAATTGTCTAAAATGAAAGAAGTAAATTCATTCATTTTTTAGATATAATGAATGTTGGAATGTAGATATAAATAAAGAGGATCCGTATTTCTGCCGCAAAGTGGGAGCTATAATATTGAAGAAAGTAGTCACTTGGGAATGATACGATCTACCGGTTTACTCCGGACGGTAATTGACTAATCTCAAGCTCTTTAGTGACTCTTGGCAACTGTCGGACTCAGAAATCACCAAAACAACAATTAGACATATACAACATTAAGAGCGCCGAAGATAATTCCTTGTAAACTAACGTAAACTTGAGAATGTTTGGTTGCCTTTCCATGTTATCTCATGTTTGCGTGTTGCGTGCTGTGCTGGTTAATCTCTTGTATGGGAACCCACGGCGCAAACGGAGGTGATGGCGGAGTGGTTTCGTTCGCTTGAGTGATAGTGAAGGCGGTGCTTATATCGATGGAAGAGAAGGACGCCGAGCCCGTGGCGGAGGCGGGGGTAGTGGCTGTGTCCATGCGGAGGCGGGGGCGACGTGGGTGGCGTTTGGGCGAGGGTGCCCTGGATGGCCCCGGCATCTGAGCCGGTGTAAGCGGGGGCGCCCGGCCTGCCCTGAGGCGCCTGTTGCTCATCGGCTGGCGACCTGCGGGCCATCTGTCGGCGGGCCAGATAAGCATCTGAAGGGTGTGAATCCCGGGCCACGTCAGTATTACGCCGCATCTCCTCGTCCCTGCTCTGGCACTTGAGCAAGCTGCACACATAGACTTCTAAGACACAGCATTTAGGGGATGATTAGTTTTATTTTTTTATGTAATCATACAAGTGCACACACATACATGTACATATATATATATATATATATATGTATATATATTTATGTATATATATATATATATATATACATATATACACATACACACACATTAGGCTGTATAAAAAATATATATACATATAAATATATATGTATATATATTTATGTATATATATATATATATATATATATATACATATATACACATACACACACATTAGGCTGTATCGAAAAAAATAGAATTCAATGGCTTAGTGAAAAAAGTAGTTTTAGATGCAAGAACAACGTCGGCACAAATAAAACCTTTTTCAACCTGGGTTTTTGAGTGCCACAAACCCCAATAAACTCCCCATTTTTCGGGTTTTTCACTAATTTTTAGGATAAATATTATCTAATGATATTTTCATCAGCGAATGTTTGGCTGAGGTGGTGCCCCCGCAACAATTTTATGATCATCAAACCATACTTATTTGACTCAATATGCTTTATCAGTCCTAATGTGGCCAATTTTACGTCAAAACCTAAGACACTTTTCAAATAGCCATAGATCCGTAAATTTTTATCCAATATACTTTTTATTAAGATAAGATTAAAGCTTTCAACGAACAATTCATTTTTTAACGAGAGAATTCAATGAACAATTTCATTTTTTGCTTCGGAATCCGAAGACACTCAAATTCTAGCCACGAAGTCATTCAGAAAAAATCATCTCAAGTAAATCTACAGAACTAACAAGGGAATGCCGCGATGTGACATGTCGAAACATGCACTCATATTTTTCCATTGAGTTTCCATTGATCTCATGATCAAAATTTTGGCTGCCGATACACACTGCCAATTACTTTAAGAATTTCCAAACTTGCCAACATTTTCGCTCTATTTTTCGTTTCTACAGAGAACTTGGACAGCCCTCGCAAGCCGAGCAACGAGCGCGCGACCGCCGAGGCTGGCGTTGCAGAGGGTTGTTTCCTCAATGTCAAATGACATTCGGTGGGAGCAGGCCATTCCCAAGACACTTATTGCTTTTCTTATTGTATAAGTCCATTTTATTTGAGATATTTAATTTTTTTAATCATTTCTCAATGAAAGTTTGTTACTTTTTTCATTACTATGAATATAGTCAACATGCATAATTATTAAATATTGAAAATGTATATCGTATAACGACTATATCACTTCGTATTTAATTGTAATTATGTAAAGAAGATATTTAAGAGTTGTTTTGTGAATGAAATTCACATCTCGTGGCCTCATTTTGGTTTTTTGTTCGCGAAAATTATGGTTCTTTAATTTCTTCCCTTACAATGTTTTAAGGAGTATATCTCTCACGGGAATAATATTCACGAGTATTGTTGTACGTAAATCATAATTATTGGCATTTTTTAAGATATCAGTGACTATAGATATCTAAAGCACAAGAAATAATCACAACTGGTTTTAATTTTAAATTATATCACGAAAATTGGACATTCATCATTTAATTGCTGATTGGTATCAGGAAATGTTATATCCTATCTTCGAGAATAATACAATATATAACAAGCTATTTTGCATATACTAAAAATGAAGAGTTGTTTCAAGAAACTACAATTTATTTACAGTTTACAGAAGAATTATTTAAATTTCTATATTAATTTTATATAGATTAAATTAATTCATATTTTGAAATGAAAAACATCCAATTTTGTGCTTTAAAATATTCTCAAATGAACATTCAGTTGCTGACATTCCAACGGATAGCAAACGTTAGATAAAGGTCGGATAGGCCAACAATCACCCAAAAGTAAAATATTATAGAAAGAACATTCAATTACAGTATGTTTCCACTTGGGAAAAAATCTTTTCTCATGACTACTAACAATGTTTATAGCAACATACCTGTCTATGTCGATAAATCAGTTATCTCTCGGAAATTCAGAAACAACTTACAACTTTTCCCCAATTTTTCAGTTTGCTCTGACATTTCGCTTGTGATTTCACAACTGAACTGTTTCGCAGTAGACGCGGACAAGAGCTCTCAAATTCGTAGGCAGTAAGATTTATTACGACGTATTTCTTAAAAAAATTTATAACAGATAAAACTAAAATTCGGAAAAAACTTTTATCAGTAGTTTAGACTACATACATAGTTATTAGTGTTATTAGTTTTATTATTTTAGTTGTTAGGAGGGGCAGCTAAAATAATGTCCGCCTGCCCCTCGCTGGAAATGACCATGGAAGCTGAGTCCGCCGCTTGCAGCGAGCGGTGGTGTTGAGTCACAAGCGAGCGTGCAGGGTAACGCCTGCTTTGCAGGGTTGGCCATTTTTACACCGGCAAAAGCAAAGGGCCAATTCGCAAATTCAGGATGTTTTTTAATTGATTTGCAATGTGTATCGGCACCCAAAATTTATAGTATGAGATCAAAAGGGCATGTACATTCAATGAAAAAAATGTGAGGGTATGTTTCGACATGTCACATCGCCGCATTCCCTTTTAAGACAGTTCGGTCACCTAGGGTTTACATTCTACACTGCTCCGCAAAACGAGATTACGCCTTAACGTCATGAACCTCCGTAAGTTTCCTGAGCCTGGATGAAATAAAAACTAGTGGAGCTTCAATGGCACATACTTTCTCAAATTATTTCCCAATTTTGCAATTTTCGAAAACTGAGAGAATTCAACGAAAATTATAACTGCGGCATTCTTTTAAGCGACCCTGTTATATTCGTAAAAATCATTAAAAAACATTTGGACCGGTTTGAGATATTTTCTATAATTTGCATTATTTCAAGGCAATAAAGGCAAAATAGAAAAATACACTTTTTTCAGATATTTAGAATATTTTATTTAAGATAAAAATCCCTATCTTCCAAATTTGAAGTTTTGGAATGTTACCTTTTTTTTGCAATTTTCGAAAATACAAAGTTCACCGGAAGTGGGACTGGCACCAGTTCTTTTAAAGTTCTTTGATACATACGAGGAGAAAACTTAAAGAAAAAATTCGAGAGGTTTTTGAGAAATAAGTTTTTTTTAAATTGCCCAATTTCACGCAACATTTTGCTAAAACTACTAATATTTTCCAAAAAATATACACGATGTTATTTCGAGATGTCTTTGAATAACAGATATTATTAGGGGAAAATCTCTATCTTCAATAGTGTAGCTGTAAGAAGACGCGGAAAAATTAAACTTTTGCAATTTTCAAAAAAATAAGGATTTCAACGAAGATGGGACCTGTACCATTCATTTAAGCGTCCTTTACGCTATCCGAGAACATATTTTAACAAAAAATCGAGCCTTTTACACGTTTCATTTAATGATACTTCACAATCTGTTTGTTCGGGGCTACTATACACTTAATGTTCATGAGTGGACTGTATGAATGGACTGTAGTGATGAAGTACAGTAGTCCCGAAACCCTTTGATAGCTCTTGGGATTGGCGCAGGAGTGCAGGATGCATACACGAGCAAATTTCCAGCACAAAAAATATTTAATTAGTAAATGCACAGTATTAACACAGTAAATGCACAAGAAGCACAGTATTAACATGAAATTTTCCCTTGGTGCATTAATACACCTGTTCAAGCATAGTTATTGTAGTGACTCCGTGGACCGCCGTGGCTACCTTGTGCCGACCAGAGCAGCCGCGAGTTACATAGTTCAACCAAAATTGCGGGCGCAAATCCACGCAAGAGCGACAGACACAATTAAAGCGTGCACTGCCACGATTAAACAATTTATGTGCGAGCCGTATGCAGCTCATTTGCACGATTATACATTCTTTACGCGCTACTGCGCGGAGCCCTGAACACACGCGACTATCTTGCACGGTGTCTTTATGCGAACTACCGAATTCGGTTAAGCCGAATTTGGTTGGGGCAGAGACGTTAAGAAAGGGCTCTCACGCGCGGCAGAGGTGGGGATGGCGATGGCCAATTACCATTTGCCATTTGATCTAGATTTGGAATGATCTGGCGGTTTTTGTCCGTTGCTTCTCCAACGGACCGAGCTGTGGGGGCGAGATCGCCAGGCGCACACGTACGAGCGGCCACGCCCGTCCGTTGCCGTCCGATGGAGAATTCGCGGAACAGCGGATGTGAAGGTGATACGTGATCTCAGCGGTCAACGGCCGCGCTCTGCCGATTACGCAATTCAACTGTTCTGCCTTGCTTGTGAAATAAACGTATTTATTTCTGCTTTGCTGCGGGCCCGAACACTGTTTTTTTTAATTTAAAATTCAGTAAATCGTTTCTTGATTATGAACATAAGGACATTAAACATTGCACAGAGTATCTCTTACATAATTAGTTGGATTAGAAAGACAAGCCATGGATTCGACGCTTCTTGAGTCTTCCAAAGTTATCACTACTCTTCGACTCATTTTTGAAAAAAGTAAGAAAATGTTAAGATTACATGTAAACTTCCCCAACTGGGCGTCAACTGGTGTCACAGCAGTGTCTCTGATCGGGAATTCCTGGGGTTTGAGTTCCACCGGAGGAGAATTTTCGACACTAGCTTGTCAGTTAGGTCGAATTCAGACGCTCTCTGGAGGAGAATTCTAACGGCCGGCTGCTCTGATCGGTGGTTTTCCATGGTTTCTCCGATCAACACCAGGCGAATGCTGGAGAAGTACCCTGACGGACCACGCGCCACTGACCATGGACATCTTTCCTTTTCTCCACGGACCACGCGCCACGGACCCCGGACCACTCGCCAAGGACATCTCTCCTTTCTCTTCCTTGCCCTATCCTGGCCCCTTTCTTATACACACTCACACTCACATGCACTACAGTACCACTCGTCGGCTGACCAGTCGAGAGTTTAGAGCTTGTCCCGAATGGGGTAGTGCCCCGCTGGTGGGAGACACCTTGTTGGTGAAAACCCTCAACCGACGTAAGCCGGTGCCGGATCTCGCCATCCAGCGAGGAAGATCACCGACCTCCCTCGCGAAAAAAACACGCACTGCACTGACTAATGACCTTAGTAGGAGAAAATCGGCTGAATGGTTCTGGAACTAGCGTTGACTACATTCATAATTTTGCAGTGAATCCATTTTCCGGCATGAAGGACACACAAAACATGGATTCTGACTACACAACGTGTTAGACGAAGTAATTTAATACGTTTATATATATATATATATATATATATATATATATATATATATATATATATATATGAACATGTTTTACCGACTTTTTCGTTACCAGGGTCCGACAATAAGTTTTTCTGTCAAGAATTCGCCGTACTCCAGCGCACGAAAACAATACTTTCTCTTTTTGCGAAGTAAGGACGAGAAAGTAAAAGCTACATGAACGTATTATCGCCGAGGAATATCGGGCAGTACCGCCTGCTACTTTCGCCACCTCACCTGAGAGATCTTCGT
The DNA here is from genome assembly GCA_031308135.1 of Acheta domesticus. Taxonomy (NCBI): domain Eukaryota; kingdom Metazoa; phylum Arthropoda; class Insecta; order Orthoptera; family Gryllidae; genus Acheta; species Acheta domesticus. The sequence continues at coordinate 191,681,901 of JAHLJT010008446.1, forward strand.
ATGCTCTGCGTATATAGGCAATCCCCTCAGGCGGTGCTGTACGCAGCGGATGCACCCCGCCCCCTTGCCTGCGGCTCACCAGTGGACGCGACCACGCACCGCCGACCACAAAGACGCCACCTTAATGCCTGTCATGAACAACAGTGCATCAGGCTCAAAGTTATGTCCACGTTAGTACAAGAAGATGAAGAATGTAAATATTCATAGAGCTAGTATCGGTCTAATAATGTTTCTTAGTGTTTAGTACAAAGTGTACATTGTACAGCGCAATGTGTAGTGTTTAAGAAACATGAAGACTTCTAATTTCCAACAGGAACTGATGTCAATAAATATGACGTTTATGTTCCCCCTCCTCGTTTGTTTCAGGCCATTGACTGATGCCAACACCGATAACACGTGTGAGTGTGTGTGTGTGTTTGTTATTTTTTTGTTATTTGAGGTCGCATCAACTACTAGGTCATTAGCTACCACTATTGGATTTAACGTTATGTTATGAGGATAAAACGATGTGGTGATGATAGGAGTAAAAGGACGAACACATACAACCATGCCCAAGGTGGGATTCGAACCCGCGACCCCACGGTCTGAGATCACTACAACACTTCTGCTTTAGCGATCTCGGCTACGTGACCGGTAACAAGTGTGTTTGTTTAGTACGTAAGGTAGGTGAAGGTAGTTATTGATTAGTTTTAGTGTCACCCCCAATATTGTATGTATACTCAATATAAGGAATAATAGACATTTTGTTATTAATAATAGTTCTATTTCTTAATTAATAGTTATGTTATTATATGAATATTGTAAGATTATATATGTATACATATGTACACACACACCTTATATTTATATATCTTATTTCAAAATCTATCTTTAATGAAAAGATTTTATCAAGGGAAAAATCTCAATTTTTAATATTTTAGTCGTAGAAAGACGCCGAAAAACTGTTGAACTTATCAAATTTTCGAAAAATCAGGGTTTTCAACGAAATGAGACCTGTACCTCCTAAATGTCCTTCACACCAACAACTAAATTTAATAAAAAACTATGGAGGAGTTTTTTTGAAAATTTTGAAAATGACCCAGGAGCTTCATGTCAAGTAACCCTCCCCCAAACAATGGCTTCAAATTTAAAGGGCCGTGACATCAGCCAAATCGATTTTGCAGACAATCGGCTGAACAGTTTAGTCGCTAGCGTTGTTCACAGACAGACGGACAAACGTTTTGCCGTCATTCGATTTTCGGTATCAAGAACCCACAAAACATAAATTCTGGCTACACCACGAGTTAGAAGATTTTTTCTCTAAACTCAGCATCTCGATTTATCAACTTTTTCGTTGCCAGGGCCCTGTAATAAGAGTTTTTCTGCCGAAAATTCGCCGTTTTTCGCGCAGCATTACATAATTTTCTCTCTACTCCGTAGCGAAAAGTAAAAGTGGTTTTTGAAACACAAAGAACATGCCAAGATTTGTATTCTCATTGACGAACCATGTACAGTTTCAAAGAAGTGTTGTAGTCATATTTATGAGATGTAACATTGGTAATTCAGATGAAGGAAACGTATTTCTTGATTTGAAGGATCTTACTTTGGCAAACTAACAAACTATATTCGAGACTTCGTTACGTTGTTTGAATGAACACGGTTTTACTGAATGTTATATTCATCATTTAATATTTTTCGGTTTAGAGTGGCATGATAGTGCAAGTGCCATGTTCCGTAGAAATGAAATATTAAAATATATCAGGTGTGACCACTAGACTTCTTCGATATTTCTCAGTGATAATTACTGTTTCAGCCGCAAAATTTGGATGGCACTGCTTTATGCTGTGAAGACAATCTATTCTGTACAATATTTTTGAGTTGTTCATTGACAATTTTTTTATTACCTCCTGTTCGGCAATACTGCCGGGTGTTAACAGTTTACATAATAATACTCTTTGCCTCTCATTCTCTTGCTAATTGTCCTGATTGTTACAGGCTATTTTAAGAGATGAATTTTATAATTCAGTTCAACTGATGTAAAATGGACTTACACTCGTCTTGGAATACAATAACTGGGGTTAAATTTATTTATTTGTTTATTTATTTTAATTGTATTATCGAATGTTAAGAATTAATGCTATTGAATGTATATGGGGGTCTGAATTAGTCCTTGGAAAATCGTGAGCACTCTCGGTTAGGTTTTGAATAATTTCTGCCGAGTTTGGAGGAGAGGGATGGCTGGAGTTTCTGAAAGAAATTTATGTTCGATTATTATTGTTAACTTTGGCATCGTTAGCGATTCAGTTTAATATTTAGATAGATCAAAGTACTTTGATTTTATTTACCATGTTGAAGGATTGGTATTAACGACTGTATTATATTTTGAATTCGGGGTATTATAGCTGGGAGGACTTGGTTTACTATTGTATTTACGAGTTGAGCTACGTCAAATGGAGGTTGCGGGCTTGAAGGTGACTGAGTCGCTTGCGAAGCTAATGGCTTGCGTTACAGGAAACGAGGAAAGTGATGATTATTTAAATTAAAAGAAGGTTGCTCACTACTCTCAATTGTCTGATGCGGTTTATTGAGATTTTTATCTGAAAGGAATGCTGACCGTGATCGACGGACTTCTTGATACACACGGCAGCCTCGATAATTCGCGGTGTGCCCTTCATCGCAATTACAAGTTGGTTTAGAATATTTTGGTACTGAACATTTAGAATAGTGATGCTGTCCATCACAGCGAACGCACCTGGAAGTTACATGACAATTAGCTTGAGAATGCCCAAATAATTGGCAGTTTTTACATTGCACAGATGAACTAAGTTTAATCCTAGATTGAACCTGAATGATACAGTGCATAAATTTGTTTATTTTATAGATAGATTTTGCTTCTTCAGACTCTGATAAGTTCATTGCACATGTTTGTAGTGGCTGTCTTTGCTTATTATACAGGGTGGAACAGCTAAGTGTTAACACCCCTTGTATCTCCTCAATCGCGCAAGATACGAAGATGCCGATTGGACAGTCGATTGATTGAACAGGGGCTACTTGATTACTGCACACTTCGTCTTTGGGCTATTTTTTACTATGAAGATATAAGGTCAACTTTGTTTTTTTAAATGGAACCCTATGCTAAATTTTAGCGTATCGTAATGCGCTTAAAAAGACGATTTCAAATATGTGTATATCTTTGTATTTTAGCGAATAGTTTTTTAGCAATTGATGTGCTTTTGTAACATATTTTTGCACTGAAATGGCACTTTTCCACTCGACCTTCCGTGCTCTCCGCTGAAAAACTAAAGGGAAATGACTCGTGAATGGTTTTGCCTACTTTCCGAAAACGATCGAAGGCCATGTACTACGTAGATAACAGAGCGGAGGCCAGAAGTATAAAATGCGCCGCTGGGGTTATGATAGCGCACTTCTACCAGTTTCTTAGAGCAGTCACACCATGTACACCAATGAAGAGAAGTTAGATATGCCACTAGTGTATGGTAAATGCGGAAGAAATGCCGTTAGAGCAGTGCAATGATATGGAGAGCTGTATCCTGATCGTCAGCTTCCTTCACGCCAGTTTTTTGCGTGTATGTGCACGAAACTATTGGAATTGGGAAGTTGGAACACCAAACAGAGGACAAGGCAGAAAACTGCAACTGTCGAAAAAAATGAAGAGGTTATTCTGGCATTGACGCAATGCAATCCACATGCCAGTTCGCGACATGTAGCCCAGGAATGTGGTGTGAGTCACATGAGTGTCCTTGGCATATTGCGTAGAAACAAATTCCATCCGTATCACTTGTCATTGCATCAAGCACTCGGAGGTCAGAATTTCGAACGGCGCATGGAATTTTGTCGGTTTGCCTTGCAACAACTGAAAGATGATCCATTTTTTTAAACGAGTGCTATTTACGGATGAAGCGACTTTCACTAACCACGGTAATGTGAATTTACGAAATATGCATTACTGGGCATTAGAGAATCCTCACTGGATTCGGCAGTACAACATCAGCAACCTTGGAGTGTTAACGTGTGGTGTGGCATCGTGGGAAATTTCATGTGGGACCTTACTTCATTCCAGACATGTTAAATGGTATTATGTACGAATATTTTCTTCGAAATGATCTACCCACATTATTAGAAGAGATACCATTGGATACGCGTCAGTGCATGTGGTTTCAACATGACGGCTGTCCAGCTCACTCTTCACGTGTGGCAACAGATGGATTAAATGAGAAGTTCTTGAATTGTTGGATAGGACGGCGTGCTGAAGTAAAGTGGCCTGCCCCGTCTCCTGATTTGACTTCTCTTGATTTTTTCTTTGGGGGGCAGTCAAAAATAAGGTTTATGCAGAAGTTCCAACAACGCCAGAGGATATGAAGCGACGTATCACCGAAGCTCTTTCGAGTATATCAAGTGACACCCTCACATCTGTTCATTTGTCCTTCGAACGGCGACTGCAAATGTGCATTGCAGCAGATGGACAACACTTCGAGCACATGCTTAAGTAAAGCATTGTTCTGTAACAATGTATTTGGTATGTTTTTATTTCTATTTCGCTCCATGTGTATTCTTTGTACGTGACGGTTAGTTACGAATAAATTATGATTAATAAGATATTGTTCATTTATTTTTGTATTATTTACTCCCAATTGATAATAGAATGTGTTGTCACCGTTTTCAAAACAACAGTATAGTAATTGCGTGGCAAAACAAGAACTTTCCTGAATCTTGAATGCAGCATTTGAGTCTTCTTTGTACAAGTCATCTTTCGGCAAAATTAGTATCGAAGAAAGTAGTTCCTACTGAGCTGAAGTAAATGACCGCCTTGTCTGAAGGACGGACTCGCGAACTTCCCCATTTAGTTAGCAGGAAGGTCAAACAGAAAATCGCCGCCTCAGTGGAAAAATGTTACAAAATCACATCAATTGCTAAAAAACTATTCGCTAAAATACAACGATCTTTTTAAGCGCATTACGATACGCTAAAAATTTAGCATAGGGTTCCATTTAAAAAACAAAGTTGACCTTATATCTTCATAGTAAAAAATAGCGCAAAGACGAAGTGTGCTGTAATCAAGTAGCCCCTGTTCAATCAATCGACTGTCCAATCGGCATCTTCGTATCTTGCGCGATTGAGGAGATACAAGGGTGTTAACACTTAGCTGTTCCACCCGATATATATATATATATATATATATATATATATATATATATATATATATATATACAGGGTATCCGGGGAGGAAACGTTGAAACTTCGAAAATAAGCTCTTAAGACAATTCTAAGCATATTTTGTCTAATAAACTACGAGGATATTCCGAATAGTTGAGCCGCAATAAGCACTCAAATGTTGGTTTGAAAAATGTGTGTTTCTATGTTTCTTTAATGCAAATGTTTGTCTGTAAATCAATTTTTCAAACCAACATTTGAGTGCTTATTGCGGCTCAACTATTCGGAATATCCTCGTAGTTTATTAGAAAAATGTGCTTAGAATTGTCTTAAGAGCTTATTTTCGAAGTTTTCGAAAACATTTCACAAACCACGTTTATGAAGTTTATTGGTAAGGCTCTTGCTCATGGAGATGTTTTGTGGCTCTTGCTGATTGAGAGATTTTGAGAAATCTCGGACACCATACGACTGCTAACACACGCTTCAAGAAGAAGAAAAGTACAAAACATTTGCAGAATCAACTAGCTTTGGGGCCATTTTTGTAACCTCCTGGCAGAATTGTTAAGTTCTTAAATTCCTGCATACATACATGTGCAGAAGCATGTTGCATTAAAACTTTTCTGTAGAAGCATATTACATTATTTAATGAACAATTTCTTCTATTGAAATAAAAAATTAAAAAGTTTCTAGCAATCTTTGGATTAACCGATTGGTACAAAATTAGAATGTCAGCACTGCATTAAAACACAAACATAGAACTTCAACAATTTTATAGAATTTCTTAATGGAAGACATATAACATTGGTGCAAGTTGCAAGATTGCGCCAGCAATGTAAGTTTTCCGTGTACTGCTTTCCGGAATAAAATTGCTGCGTCTACAGACTGGAGCACGTGATTGCTCCAGCTTGCGCTTTCCGGTGTAAAGAGCACCGCAATCAATTGCTGTAACAGCGAGCAGCAATCACTTGACAGTGTAAAGCTAGTATTGTGGCGCCTGCGGTGCGAAAGCATGCTGGAAGCATTACTAAATTTGTTCGAAAGAGCGAGTCACAATGAGTCTTAACGATGCACCATACATTTTCTAATAACTGAGAAGTTATGGAAATAACTGAAACAAAAAATTAACTTAATCTCCATTATATTATGAATTTAAAGTTACTCGAGATTATTTCAAAACGATTGACCACGATTTTACGCAAATTTTAATAACAACTGAGAGTGAATCTTCACGATTTTCAGCATCTGATGAGCAATGCCATTATTCTTGGAAACTTTTTCAATTTCTCAAAGATTTGCTAGGCGTAGTGTGACAAGAACTGTAAGTAAAATGCGTTAGGACCGCCCACTGCAAAGCTTGCTCGTGGTTCTCCTTGCAACGTAGTGCATACCTATATTGACAAGACGCTGTCAGTTCTAAACAGTTCCTTGTTGCAACAAGAAAGTTCACACGCCTTTGATCCCGAAAAAGTGACGACCAAAGGTGATTTCTCTTTTCAACTTGTGAGTAACAGACTTGTGACGACAATATACCACCGACTTTAATGTCCAAATTTTTCTGTCAGTAAATGTAGACAACTCCTTAGTTGTTGCCATTTTTGGTAGGCTAGTCGATAACCGTCATTGGTAATAGCTGTATGATGTAAAAATAACTATGGGATGGTGAGATTAGATGCAAGATTCTCGACGCGATGAAATACTATGGAGCCTTTACATGCGATAAATGGCAAAAATTGCCCAGTAAACATCGCTACATACCTCCAGTTCATTTCTAAAACTAACGACATTTTCTATTCTATTAGGTCCGCGGCCTGTCTCTTTTGTCTCCAAACATTACTTGCATTTCTACTGCTCACTGTCGTAAAGAAATCGTTATGGATTTTGAGTGCTCCTGATAATAATTTGTCGTCCAATCTCTCCTTTTTGACAAAACGTCTGATTGCTTCCTCAAAAATTTAAAAGAACTCCTACTCGTAACACGTGTGTCCCGCACGCCTTCATTTAGATGCTGCCCTCTTCCGCCGCCAACGCCCTCGTGGTGCCGCCCCTCCGTGCGAGCACGGGTTCATGCGTGTTTACAAAATGGCCACCCACTGCCCGGATCCTTGGCAACAATCTGACAACATCTGCTGCCGAAAGATGGCTGTCTGAGAGATAAACATTCCTATAATTAGCTTCCATTAATCTGGAAAGAAACTGTAATATTGATCCGCTCTAAAATAGTGAACTTTCATAAAAATAAACTAGACGCTGTTAGGGTTAAGTAGTCAGAGTCGCAGTTTTGATATCATGACACGTGAATGTAGGAGCGAGAGTAGTAGGGGTCTCCGGATCTGAACGTCAACAACTAGGGTGAAGGAGAGATTGCCATGCTCAATCGGAATTTGCACAATATAGAACCTCCGTCATAGAACCTCTTGACTTTTCTTTTAAAACAAAAAAAAAAATGAAACGTTAATGAAGATTTAAACACAAATGTTCTGAGAAAAGTTTCTAGGATAACTCCTCGTCAGCAGTTCTCACGATAGAAGTGCAATAGTTTCGTGAGGAAATATTGCATTGCTTCGAACACCTAAGAATAAAGAATATAGTTGTTAACTATATTTATTAATTGACATATTATTATAGCTTACACTTCGAATTAGATCAAAGACTAGATTCTCATCTGTAAATCCGTCTGATTTGATTTGACAGACCATCATGGTCAGAATTAGGAAATCATGGAATTTGCAAGAAGAATTTCAAAGTTTACCGATGCCTCCTCGCGTGATGGAACAGTTCTAAATAGGTGGCTATCGACCCACAAACAAACGCTCTTCAAGATACCTTTAATGCTTTGCCAAAATTTCTCATTTACATGCGAGTCTAAAACAAGAGGAGGGCAATTACATTTCTGCGCCCCCCCCCATGCATTAAACTCTTTAATTTCCATACACGACGTATTTTACTAGTAAATACATAAAACATACTTCAATGAGGATGATATTTTAACTAATAATGCAATTCTTTTTATGTGAACCACTTATGGCAAAATGTCTTGGAGAGCCTCTTTCCCAAATGACGTAAAACAATTTCCCAAATTATCACATAAAAAAGGACGAAAATTAGATCAATAGATCGTTTGTGATTCCGAGCGCGTCAACTGCTAAGATCATTAGTCTCGTAAGTGTAGAGCTTGCTTTTCCTCGGGAGGTGGCGGTGATCTTTCCCCGCTGGATGGCGAGATCCGGCGCCGGCCTACTGTCGGATAGCGGGGTTTTCTCGACCAGGTATCTCCTACCAGTGAGGCACCACCGCAGCAGGGATAAGCTCGAAGCTCCCGACCAGTCTCCCGGCATGTATGGTAGTGCAATGCATGTTAGTGTGTGTGTAAGTAAGAGGTGAGGATAGGACAAGGAAGAGGAAGGAAAGATCGCGCGCGGTCTGTGACCCGTTTTTATGGTACTGCTCCGCCATTCACCTGGTGTTGATCGGAGAAAGCATGGAAAATACCGATCAGAGCAGCCGGACGCTAGAATTCCCTCCAGACTGCAACTGAATTCATCCTAGCTGACAACCTAGTGTCGAAAATCCTGGCACTGTCAGGACTCGAACCTAGGTCCTCCCGGTCAGAGGCACTGCAGTGACATCAATTGATATTTTGAGGCCACCTCCTCCGGTACGAAAATCAGAAATTGAACATATTTAGAGAAATAAAATATTTTAGTTACTAAATCTTCGGGACCATTTTAAAAATTTCAGGGGTGATAGTCCCCTGCTCCCGTGATGTAGTAAACTAGTTTGCGAACGTTTTTGACGCGAGTATTGCATTCAAAGTAAGAATTTGGGTATTTTTTCTTGTGATTTTTACGTGGCGAATAAAATAATTCAGTTCGACGAATTACTAGTGAATTTGATACAACGCGTGTTTATAATTGAGTCGCCCATTTGCAAAACCTGTTAAATGCATCTTAGATGGAACCGAGGAAATTTTCAAAAACATTTTACGGTTGAATCCCACTTTGCCCAACCTCTATTTTTTGGCAAGAAATGCCAAAAAATCTCCGAGTTGACTGTTAAATCTGTATAATCTCACTTAACAGTTTCTATATATTTAAAATAGTAGTTTTCACTTAACAGGTTTTGCAAGTGTAAAGCAATTAAGACGGGTTTTGCTAGTTGACGTTCGGCCATATGCTAAATTAATAAGCTAAATTACTAGCTAAAAACTGCTAAATTAATGAGCTCACAATAACAAATTATGAGATAAAGCTTGTATCTTCTCGAAGGTTAATCTCTAGAAAAATTTGACAGTTGGATAAAAAAATTAAAAACAAGAGTTTTGGGACAAATTTTAATGAATTTTTGAAATTATTCTTTATAAAAAAATTAAACTGTTGACTTAACATCATGTGAGTGACTGTAATTGGGAATCCCTTGGAAGAGTAGCTGAAGAACTGAAAACCGATGTTTGCAGTTATGTTGCCTACTAATGCTTATTCATATCGCACACATGACTCTACACTTCATTACATATCTTATTATTTTACAATGATATTTTAATACCTCCATTTTTGCAATACGCGATTCGTATTTCTTTTCCAGGTTGCTGGACGTAATTTCTTCTTACGCGGAACACCGGTCTCCTTGCAACTTCTGGTGTATCCTTGCAACTGGTGTATCATTTGTCTCAGCAGGATCAACATGTATTAACTCAGCCTCCATGGTTACTACTTGAATGTTTTTTGCGCTGTTTTCCTTGACACTCATCGTAAATAACTAAGATTTTACGTAAAAGCAAGAACGCTGACTAGCACACGCTTCAACTTCACGATGTAAATAAACGACCCAATTGTTGATTCTAACCACCAAAGCAGCTGAAAGCGGTGTCGACAATATAATTCCGTGAAAATCAGCTCTAACGAAAGAAATAATCTAGAAAGAAAAAGTAAAACACTGTATTGAACTCTCTCAATGTTAAAGTTCTGAAATAGATATTTTCTGGTTTTACATAGGTTTTGCACCATGCAGGCGTCTGTGATTTAGCTGCTTTTGCAATTGGACCTTTTTTAACAGGTTTTGAAAGTGTAGCCATGGCAATTTTGAGAGGTTTTGCTAGTGGACGAGACCTCTTTAACGAGTTTTGAAGTGATTAAAATGGGTTTAAGTAGTTGATAAATACATGTCTTTGTAGAGGTTGCTGAGACCTTTGCAATGACCACAACAACTTCCTTTTTTATTTTCGTCGTTTAAAAGGTTTTGCAATTGAACGATCGTATAAAAGAATGATAGTTCCCGTTTTTCCTCGGAAGGTGATAGTGATCTTCCCCTGCTGGATGGCGAGATCCAGCACCGATATACACGTCGGCTTGCGAGTTTCTCCCCAATCAGATATCTCCCGCCAGCAGGGCACCGCCCTTATCCGAGACCAGCTCTAAGCTCCCGACTGGTCTCGACATATGTGGTAGTGTAGTGCCTATAAGTGTGTGTATAGGGGGAGAGGATAGGACAAGGAAAAGGAAGGAAAGATCTCGCACGGTCCGTGGCCCGTTTGTTAGTGTACTGCTCCGGCATTCGCCTGGCCTTGATCGATCGTAGAAACCACGGAAAACTACCGATCAGAGCAGCCGACCTCTAGAATATTCCTCCAGACAGCGCTGAAGTCAGCCTAGCTAAGTAGCTAGTCTATGTAGTTAACTAGTGAAAATTCTGCCACCGTCGGAACTCGAACCCCACGACCTCCCCATCAGATGCACTGCAGTGACATCAATTGATGCCCTGAGCTAAATTACATTGAAGTTGCTATGTATTATGTCACATATTTTTCGTAAGATGAACGGGGTAGAGCAGGGTTGTGCCTTTGGAGGCCTCGGTGCCATTTATTGTGGCCCACAAAAGGTTATGAGCCAAAAGTGGAAGTCCTGTGCAACCATGTCAGGTGAGAACTAGCGCGCCTAGCGCACGTGCCCTGCCAGGGTCAACACCCCCGTTAATGTAAAAAGAGTGAAGTTCAGATTTAAGAAATGTTTATCTAGTGAATTCGGAAATTCAAAATCATCCCAATGTGTTTCACTGCTTTATGCATAATACGGCCTGGTATCACGCATGGTCCCCATCCCCGTTTCACAGCAGCCTGGAAAAATGCCGAGATCAACATTATGGGATATCAGGTGTGGATCACCCGAGTAATGGAAACTAGTGGTGCTACAGAATGGCACAGACTTTCCCGTATTAGTTTTTCCTTGGATCTTCGCTAGCTATTCGGAATTGCGACATACTCTTTCTGGCCAGCTACCATCTATCACCGCCAAAAGTACATTTTTTTGTCATTTTCTTAATTTTTCCGTTTCCTATTGGTAGAACGAAAATATTAATTTTAGAATATTAAAGAACACAGAAACTAGCCGTAAATGGCAATTTTCTTTTAAAAATTATGTGCCGTTTAAGAGAAAATGGCATTTTAGCACTACTAAAAATGCGAAATTTGAAGCTCATTTTCACAGAAAATTTTGAGTTTTCAAAATACTTTATTGATAGTTATTTGAAGCACATACACTCACAAATATAATAATGTTTACAAATTGCTGGTAATGTGCATATTAAAGATGTGAGAGATCTTTCAAAAAAATTACAATTATGTAATTTTTGAAAAAACAAAAAAATTACTCAAATAAACTTTACGCTATACTAAAGAGTGTAATTATCACTATCTGTTACAAAAGTATCAAGAAAAAATGTGCAGCCGTATACGAGAAAATGGCGTTTGAGCATTTCTGAAAATGGCGAAATTTGAGCTACTTTTCACAGAAAACGGTAGTGTTTTCGAGAAACTTCACTTGACATTATTTAAAGCATATATACTCGTAAATATAATAATGTGAAAAAAATCGCTGATAGTGTAAATATTAACGACGTGAGAGACAAGTAAAAAAATTTACATTTTTGTAATTTTTGAAAAAACCAACCGATAGACCAATATGGCTTTTGTGTCATCTGATAGAGTAAATTTACCATTATCCCTTCCAAAAGTTTAAAGAAAAAATTTGGAGCCGTTTTTGAGAAAATCTTGTTTTTGTGATTTTTAATGTTGCACATATTGCACGCAATATTGCACGAAAACTACTAAAAGTTTGAAAAACATTTACAGGACCTTTATGAAAGAACTCAATATGCAGAACAAATTTTATTTGAAGAAAAAATTTCTATCTTCAATTTTGTAGTTGGAGAAAGACGCCGAAAAAAATTCAAACTTTCACAATTTTCGAAAATTCCGAGTAGTACGTGAAAATCGGATCTATGCCATGTTAATAAGTGTATTTTCCTCTATTCATACAAGAAATTTAAGAAAAAATTTGGAGCCGTTTTTGAGGAAATTTTGAAAATCGCCGGGGGGCTTCATATAAAGTACCCCCAAATTTTGAAGAATCTTTTTCAAAATCTCAAAGCTTCGACTAGAATCAGATCGACCGGGGAATATCCATTTTGGAAGAAATCGTACGTATGGTTTAGGCGCTAGCAGTGTTCACAGACGGACAGACGGACGTTTTCCTTTCAATTGGGTTTTCGGTATCAAGGACCTAGAAAACAGGCTTTCTGGCTACACCACGTGTTAGGGATTTTTTTTCTTAATTTAACAACTGGTTTTATCCACTTATTCGTTTTCACGGCCCGGCAATTAATTTTTTTCCGCCGAAAATTGGCCATTTTTTCGCGCAGCATTACATAACTTTCCCTATACTACGTATATCACTCCGTGTATACGTACGTATACGGGAAAGTAAAAAGGAACAGATTTTGAAAGCATAATGATAATACTTATGGAACTTTCTGCGACCGTTAATGAAATGAAGACCGTGGAAAAGAAATACAAAATGAATTAGGATTATTGAGAACGATATAGACCGCAGAGAAAAGCATTGGATAAGCAGAGGAAGTTAAAAAACTCAGAGAAAAAGTGTCAATGAAACTTGCGAATTTGAAACAAAAACTCGAAAATGTTGATATATTCCAAAAGGATGGGAAAGAATGAAGTGGAAAAATGCCAGTAGAACTTGGGGAGATATCCATAGAGATTTACAATAAACTAGGAAAACCCAGCAGATGTTCTGCCCTTCATCTCCCTCTTTCCCCTTACATCACCCTTTCTCACTGTCTCTCCCTCCTTCCCTCTCCCTGAACCTGTCTGTCTCTGTGTGTCTCTATCTCTGCCGCTCTCTGTCCCTCTCATTCACATTTACTTCCAGATTTTGCACGTCTCTGAGCGGGTGAGGTAATATCGGGAAGCGCCGGACCAGCAAAAATGTAATAGAATGTTCAAGGAGAGCTCCTTCTGTATATTACCGTGTGAAAACGTTTCTTTGAAACAATTGGCCTCAAAATTTTAGTTTTTCAGGCCCTAGAACGCCTCGTTTATGAGTTATTTAACGATATAGATTCGAAAAGCTGCCAAGTGTGTTGCGGGTTGCATTTGACGTGAATATTTTGTTTTATTCTACAGCGCCATTTAGTGGAGTTACAACAGAATTAACAGCACATTAATCTTCTGGGTGAAAAACACGTAGAAGTGCCAACTTTCATGGAGATCGGTCCAACGGTGTCGGAGTTTAGCTCATATATATGTAACTTTAGCACCTTCTGTAACTTTTGAACGGTTGAAGTTATTGCAATGCAGTTTTACCGAAAGTGCATGAGGGAAAGGGACTAATTGATACGTATATTAATTTCTATTTTATCACTTGTATTTTACGAGATTTTTGAGGTAACTTTGGTTTTTCAAATGGAACTATACATATTCTTTCAGTCCACCATGGCGAGAGTAAAAAGACGAATACGCATTGCAATATCTTCAACCGTTCAAAAGTTACAGGAGGTGCTAAAGTTACGTGACTCACCCTGTGTGTGTGTGTGTGTGTGTGTGTGTGTGTGTGTGTGTGTGTGTGTGTGTGTGTGTGTGTGTATTACAAAACAAAGGAAAAAGAGAAAAAGATGAGAAAACTGAAAGGTTAGAAAATTACAAAGACATAAATAAGAGGCTACAGTTAATCGAAAACAATGAAAAAAATAGAATTAGAAAAGAAAAAAGGAACAATGTAATAATCAAATGTACAGAAATAAGAAAAACACGGCAGACCCTACTAAAACTGTAGTAACAATTTTCGAGAAAATGAAAGTCAATAATGAACACGATTGAATGGACACGAACACGAAAGATTTATTTCACGTAAGATTTGACCCGAAACGTAAAAAAAATACCAACCTCTCGGAAATCACCCGCCATACTTACTACATGGGCTTAGAAACTTTTGATTACAATTTAAGTTGGAGGAAGTTGGTGCCAACCCCAACTGAAATACCCAACGTAATGGAAGTATTGTAGCCAGGGACTTTTCCTTGGCTGGTGACTGGCACACATGCGTACAAATTAAACTTTGTGCCAACTTCAACCGTTTGAACCCTGCAACATGTGTGGAGATACCGAGCTTTTGCTCTATAGCGAGCAGTGGCGTAGCGTGACTCACACGTTTGGGGATGCTCAACAATAACACACAAATGTCACTATCAACTACTTCATCTAGCAGGCGAACGCAACACAAGGCAGATACACTGGGACTACTTCCACGATCTCGATTGCTTACGACGGTGTAGGACTGTAGGCGCTTCCCACAAAATCCTCACAGCAGTCAGGGCTGCCGATGTCTTGAAAGCAAATTATACAATGGCTCAGCTTTAATTCTTATACGCGAATGGCAATAAGACCATTTGTTAATTTATACATTGCAGACTTAAATAATATATACTCTATTTAAGAGATAATACAATTTCTTGGATATTAATTAAGAAATAGTAGTCAGGCACTATTTCTACCGTTTGTACCCATGACCAAGCGGGGACTCCGAGTGAGAGAGAGATAGTTTACTGACCGCCTGAAGTGTGCTGCGCTCTCGTGCACAAACGAGCTTCTTTCCGCAGTAGACGCTAGCGTAAAGCAGTGGGGTTTCTCTGGGCCAGGGGTGAAGAGGGGAGAGGGGAACCTCGCCATCTGCGCATGCGTCATTGCTCGTCGCAATCTGGCGGCAGACGCTAGAAGTATTTTAGCTTCCAAGCAATCAGAGGCCAGCTTCAACAGCCCGCCGAATTCAATCATAGGAAATCAATTTAAAATTAATACAAAACGTGTTTCGCTCAACAGACCACTTGTAAGATTATCAATACAGTATTTAAGATTCTTATATACGGGGATGCTCAGCATCTCAGCGTCCCCTGACGCTACGCCACTGATAGCGAGCACCATCCCGCACTTGCTGATTTAAAAATCGTTTTCCTTGCGTTTTCAAAGCGTGATTGGTTTCGGAAGGGAACTTAATTGTGTTTTTGATTTGACATTTGTAAAATACGTCTTCTAATAAGTAAGCAATTCTCCAATTAAGTAGAAAAGGTGGTGGATATTATCAAGTGGTGAAAGGCAAGTCCTTCTCAATGTTTACTAGTATAAGAGCGACAAAAATTCTCGTAAAGTGCAACTTCCTGAGAGCAGTATCATTGCCAAAGTGGATTTAATTGTGGGGGTAAGCTATTAATGTCACAATAATTATTTACTTTTTATTGCATGCCAGAATGTTTTCACGATGAACATGTGTATGTAAATCATAATTTTTTAAAATTTGATTTGTACTGTTGTCTTCTCACATAGTTTTTTTGTTATATAAAGCTTCACTCTTTTCAATATAGACAGCACAATAATTATACTTTATTACTGTTGTTATTGTACATTTACATAAAAACAAAAACTTATTTAAAGTTTTTATGAAAAACAAAAAATCATTAATCAAATGAAAAACAAATTCTCCACAGGACTGGATAATATCCCTGACACCCTCATTAAATATACAGCAACAAACATAACACTGCTCAACAAAAAAAAACTTTTTTTCACTTGCCCAGGATTTGGCAACGAATTTACAGGTGAATTACTGAATCCAGATATGTCATTAGTTTCGCTGAATTGGCTCTAGTTTTTGTGAATATTGAACATTGTAATAAATGATAATTGTAATAAATGATAATGAACATTGTAATAAATGATACTATCACAAAACTCAGAACATCTAATGCAAATATCTGTCTTTATACAAACACTGTTTTTTTTCATTTGAAACATTGAATATTGCATTATTTTCAGGATGTAATTGACCATTTTATTAATACAGGTTTTTTTTGTTACAAAAAAATCAGTTCTTTAGGAAAACCTTGTTTGAACGACTGTAATGTATTTGACTACATTTCTGGAGAATTTACGCTACAAAGACAGAAAAGAAATATTACAACCTTTGTAGAAAAATATACGAAACATATTTTGGTATAAAACTGGGTGATAAAGATAAGTCGTAGACTCCTGATGTTGTATGCAAAACTTGTGTGGAGTGTCTCTGTCAGTGGAAAACTGAATAGTTTAAAATTTTGTGTACTGATGGTATGGCGAGAACCCTAAAATCATGATGATTGTTATTTTTGTTCTGTAAATGTAAAAGCCTTCAATCGTTGCAAGAAAAAGAACAGGGAGTACTCTGATTTGGAATCAGCAGAGCGACCTGGGATACACGGAACTGATGTTCATCACACTCACTAGATGTCCTGTGTCTGATAGTGAGGATATACAAATTCTGGACTGCAATTCAAGAGTTAGCAGTGGCAGTGAATACGATGGAAGTGTTGTTACAAAAGAGCACTTCTCCCAAGATAAGCTCAGTGATTTAATACATGACCTCAGTGTGCCAAACAAAGCGGCTGAACTTTTAGCATCCTGTCTAAAAGAAAAGAATGTCTGACACTGGAAGCGAAAAGAACACTTAACTGATTATTGGTACAGGCATTATCATAGTTGTCAAGAACTTTTTGGCTAATCATAAAGCAGAAAATTATCCAAAACTGGTGCCAGACTTGCTTTTAAACTTTCAAAATTTGGGTGCAACTACGAGCATTAAGGTACACTATCTCCATAACCATCTAGACAAATTTCCAGAAAATCTTGGCAGTATGTGTGAGGAACAAAGCGAGCAGTTGCATGAAGAAGTAACAGTAATGGAAGTTAGACATCAGGGCAGATGGGATAGACACAATGGCAGACTACTACTGGAGCCATCAACGCGATTGCCCTTCTTTTCCGCATAAAAGAATATCATACAATGTTTTGTGATTCTTTGCAGGCTGTAAATATAATACATAATTTATATTTACAGTTAATGTTATATTAATGTTAAATATTTCAAAAGTTTAATTTTGTATAAATAGGCATATCTAGTTACATTTAGTTCAAGTTTTATGCAATTTACGAATAGCCTGTACTCAGTAAAATAAAATAAAATTTTTCTATGTGATTTTCATTATCTCAAAAACTAGAGTCAATCTACCAAAACCATTGCCATATTTGGAATCTGTGTATTAAACATACCCTAAAATGGCTTTAAATTGTTTGGCAAGAAAATGAGTGTTGACCAGTGTAATAGAACCGCTCACTCACATTTGTAATCACTCCTTAATGACAGGTATCTTCCCAAAAATTCTCAAATTATTATAATAATAATAATAATAATAATATATTTATTTGTACTAATAATAATATATTTATTTGTCACATAAATACAGCACAAGCCATGTATGACAAGTCAGCATATGTACATAATAATAAAATGTACAATATAGATATTCAACAGTCAGTTTGGGGATTTCAAAACATGCAACAGAGTATGTAAAAGGATTAGTACTTGTTTATATTTGTGTAGATACATGTTTATGATGTATATATCCTTTTGTACTGTAGAATGTATGGTTTTAACAGGAAAGCTTTCAGTTTATTTTGAATGTATGTACAGAGTTTAAGCTTTTAAATTCACTAGGGAGTTCGTTGTATAGCCTTATAGTAATGCCTTCTATAAGGACACTTTTAATAATGTAAGGGATGGACCCAGACCAGGCATCAACTCATAAGAAGACGACTACTTATTTATTTATTTATTTTTCTTTCTTTCTTTTTTTTATTAGTATAGTTTTTCAATTTTAATATTTATTTCTTTTTTTCTTCTTTCTGCATTTAATACTTAGAAATATCTATATTGTACATTTTATTATTATGTACATATGCTGACTTGTCATACATGGCTTATGCTGTATTTATGTGACAAATAAATATATTATTATTATTATGTTTGTATGCAAATGTACAATAACAACAGTAATAAAGGACAATTATTATGTTGTTTATATAAAAAAAGAGTGAATCATAATTATTTTATTGAAATATATTACTATATTACAGAGGCCTAATACAACACTGGCAAAACTTATTAAGGATTATAAGGCAGGAAAACCTATTAAAACTCCGAACAAGAAGAGGAAGCAGTTACTACCTGTGAGGGAACCAGGAAGCTGATAATGATAAGATATTTTGTATTTAGAGGAATGATGAAGGATGTGACTCACTTTTGGAAGACTTTCCAAGACCAATTCATTTTGCCACAGGCAGGAGACTCTCACTTCAAAAGGTATGGCAGTATGTGAAAGAAAATTATGATATTTTCTTATTCAAAGGGTTGTGCACAACATTGTATGGAATTATTAAGGCATTGGATTTAGCATGGAGGAAAGGAGACTCAAAAATTCGTATTTGTGACAAATGAAATTATTGTAAAGAGGGTGTATTTTGTGGTGGACTACATGAAAAATAAGAGAAGTCAAAACCCAAAGACTGTAGTGTACCTACGCGAGACATGGATCTGTATGACTGGTAAAAGAGCTCTTTGGAAACGGTTATATTACTTATGTGTAAAAATTATGAGACAAAACTATATTTTCCATTAGATTCAACTACATATTCATGGCTTCTACCAGGCACCAGTAAAGGAATAATTAAGAGACCAGCAGAAGGAAGGAGACTAGTTGTGGTTCATGCAGGAACAAGAGAAGGTTTTGTACCAGGTACATGTGTTTTGAGTTTGAATGACATGTACAAAACTAAGGCATGTATACGAGTCGTGACACTTTGTAAGTGCTGGTCTGAAAATTTGCTACTGACTTAAAAAAAGGGGCAGAATTATCACGGAGCAATGAACAATTCTACTTTTGAATCCTGGGTTAAGAAACAACTGATTCCTGGCATTTGCAATTTAAGACCTTGCATCATTGTCATGGACAATGCTCACACCATTCAAGACAGGTAGAGAGGCATCCAACAACAAAGTGGAGAAAGGTTCAACTGATTGTAAGCTTCAGAAATGAAATGAAACTTTGTTGTACTTAATGAAATAAGTAATGTAACCAAAGAAAATTATTTTAGTAATGGCTGAACCAGCGAGGAGTGCAAGTGCCAGATGCTACAAATAAAATATCAATTGCTGCCCTGGCGAGCCAACATTGTGGAAGGATGAAGAGGTACCACGAGTTACATATCAGTGCATTTAATAATACATTTCATTATTATTTTGAATTACTTTTCTGTTGCATCATTATAATAAAATTTGAAAGTATACACCTTAAATATGTAAAAAAAATATGCATTAACAATTGTGATAAATAAATGATATATAAACTTAATATAAAACTGACCACAGCAATATGTTGATAAAGGTATGTAGTTGATGACATGCTGCCTGCAGAAGGGCTCACAGTTTTGAGACTGCCACCGTATCATTGCAAATTCAATCCTATTGAACATGTGTGTGGCATTTCAAAAGGGTACTACAACAAAACTGTATGTGAAAGGCCAGGTCAAGGAATGGAGAGAAGAAAGGCTGTGTGGAATGAGGCAATAAATCAGTTAATGTTTTCAATACACCACTATAAGAAAAACAGTAAATATATTGTAACAGTTATAATTATAATTTTTGAAAAAAAATAGTTACAACAGGAATCTAGAAAATTATGTAATGCCATTAACAAGTCACATCGGAAATGTAATCAGGTAATTGTAGGTAATTAAATTAATATTATTACATTACAGTCAATTGTTCTAGCCAGTGGTTCAGTCAGTCTGTTTAGTGCGAGCATTGTTGCAAAATGAAACAAGTGAGTATGCATTAACGAGTAAGGAATAAAAGTGATAATTTTGTTACATATATACCTCTCTATATTACAGATGTGCCCTCGAATTAAAAACTTATGCCCCCTTAAAGCAACCACTAATGTTAAGTTATTGGGGAAAATTGGGCCACACTGTCCTACGGAAAAGGTATGCTTGAATTTACACGATTGTAAGTTTGTGGTATTTGCAGGTTATTAAATTAATATAATTACATTACAGTCAGTTGTTCCAGTCAGTGCTTTAGTCAGTGTGTTTGGTTTGAAACTGGTTGCAAAGTGAAATGAGCATGTAGGCCTACACATTAATGAGTTTGGAAAAGAAGTGATAATCGTGTTTCTAATGTACCTCAATGTTACAGTTGTGCCATGAAATGAAAAAAAAATCCTGCCTCCTCAGAGCAACCACAAAAGTCTAGTTTGTGAACACGTTTGGCCTCACGGTGCTATGGAAAAGGTATGCTTGAATTTACACAATTGTATGTTGGTGGTAATTGCAACTTATTACATTAATATTATTGCATTACAAACAATTGTTCCGGACAATGTTTCACTGTGTTTGGATCAAGCTGGGTTGCAATATAAATGAAGTGAGTATGAATTAATAGATTGAATATGAGTGTCACGTAGTGAATGAACTTTTACCTTCTCAAGTAAACCAAAGAAACTAACTAAGAGTACCATTTAATATACCATTAGTTAATCACTATTAATTAACAGTTAGTCATTTTCTTTTACGTCATTTTCATAATACAGTTAATCATTACTGGTAGGACTTAAGATTTTTTGTTCAGTTGAAGTACAGATGCTAAGTGATTTAAATGAAGATGATTCAAAGTTTTGAAATGTGAATGAAACATACATTACTTTACTAAATGTTTCAGATATGCAATAATGGAGTTCTGAAGATGCATAATTTTATTTAGATGGATTGTTGAAATGGAAATCAGTTGTTATGTGGTATTAGTGAGTACATATTTCATTATATTATTTGGCTTGATAGAGAGTATTGCTTAATGTTTACTATTGATGCACTCTTCCTTTTTGGCTACTAATATTTCATTTTAAGTAAATGTTCAATGGTTTTCTAGTAATTTTTGTAAATTTTATTGGTTTTGTAGGTACACTTTATTGTCATGTAATATTTTGAATACTTTAATGTGAAGCAAATTTTCATTCTGGACAATTTGGATTTTCATTTGTGTCAGGAGTTTCAAGTAATATAAAAGTTAAGTAGCTAGTTTTTTCTATGACATGTGGTAATGTCTTTTTTATTTTCTTTAAAATTTCTTTTGAAGAACATTATTTGCTCAAGGAATTTACTAGATAAAAATGTTTGTTTTTATAACAATAACATACCTGTTTATTGAATTTATCGTATTTGGACATTAGATACTGCATTAATTTTTCTATGTTGCAGGGTTGCTGTGTTCACAGAAGATTTTTCATTTTCTAAATAGGATTCAATTGCATTTTTATGTATATTATTTCATTTATTTATTTACGTATTTTTGTTTAAAGTGTAAATCTCCATTATTTTGACATCAGTCATCATCCTAATCAGGAGGGATGGGTATGCTATCAATGTGTGCGTGTGTGTGTGTGTCTATATATATATATATATATATATATATATAAATATATAATATATATAGATATATATATATATATATATATATATATATAAAATTTTCAAGTAGTTAATTAAATTTTAAGGTCAGCCAGATTTCTTAATGCTGACTTTAATGTAATTTTTTTAAATTCAATTGAGGATCAATTATGTTTTTTATTCAATATTTTTATTTGTATTGTAGCATACTTATTCCTTTGTTTTCCCTGATTGCTTAAGGTAAATGTCGGGATGTTTGTAATGTTTGTAAGCCCAGGGGCATTAGGCTCTAAAATTGTTGTAAAAATTCAATAATTGATGTGAATATAATTTGCTGTGGACCATTGGTGTTCAAGAAATTTTAAAGACTGCTTGCAATTTGTCATTCAAATCTGATCACCCATGGTGCATAAGTTTATTCTTTACTGAACCTTCAAATTATATCAAATCATGTAACTGATTTATTCTATTTTCACAAAATTTCAAACATTTGTCATTTCTGTACAATGGATTTCTTCATTCCTTTGATATGCTTTGATTGTGGTCATGTGTTGATGTTATATGCAAAAAACCATTAGGATTCAAAAATTTCTAGTTCAGTGAAGAATAGTTTTATTTCACTACTTTGTGTATTGTTTGAAAATCAGTTATTTTGTAGTATTGCATTTCATTTCATCTTTATTCTATATATCCCCTGATATTTGCATTGTTGCGTTTTTACTAGTTTTGTAATAAAATAACATTCTATTATTTTATTTATTTCAAAAAGATTTTATTTGTACTGGAAATACAAATGGTTTTAAAATTATAAGTAATTTATTTAATGAAATGTATTATATTTTATTTTAAAATAATAAAAATTACTATTTCATGAGTAAATCGTGAATTAAATTATTTTGCCATATGCCTGTTTCTATTTATAAGTCAAAAACAACATCAATAATAATAATTTAAACAAATCTGCATTTCTGAAGGACACTACGTACATTTAAACAAGCCGCGTCGGTATCCTTAATGCACTTTCGCGTTTCATTTCGGTGAGGTTGGCAGTGCCGAAACCCCGCCATGTTGAATTTTTAGGGTATTTTTTTACTTGGATACACTTATACACTGTTAGTTCCACGACGCGCCGCAATCGCATCCTTCATTCTTCGCTTGGTCGAGTTATAGAACACTAAGCAAAACCCACATGTCCAAAAGAGCTATAGAGTATTAGAAATAATGTTTGTCAAAGAATACTAAAAACCTTTAACAATTTCTCAAAACTCTTGCAAGGCTGCGATAGCATTAAATTAAAGCACACTTACTAACCAGGCTGCGTGATTGATACAATAAAGAAGGTGAAATTAGTTTAAACATTGCAAAGTATTCTGAAGCCTACGAGGCACAAATGAATAATTATTCTAAACACATGTCTAGACGTTACAAACAAGACTACTCTCTTAATAAAAATTCTCCTCCTTTTACATATCAGTCCAGTAGGGGGGGTCTAAATGCACTTCGCCGAAAAAAAAATGTCCACAGGCTGGGTTAGCTTCGCCGTGGTCTGCTCTTCAAGTCCAGTCCAGTGCTTTGCCTGTCTTCGCCCTGTTCTCGCTCCATTCCCCGCCGTCTTCAGCCGTCCGCGCCAGCCAGCCACCCTCCTCCCGACCACCGCGAGGTCGCTCCCGGCGGGGCAGGAGGGGGCTAGCGGTCGCCAGGCGCGTGAGCGGGCGGGTGGGCAGTGGGGAGAGAGCGGAGAGGCGGGCGGCGGCGACGGTGGCGGCAGTGGCGGCGGCGTGGCGTGGCGTCAGCCCCGCCGACGCACGCCTCTGAATGCACGAGGCCAGTGCTCCATGCGTAGAGGCGCAGGGGAAACAATATTTTTTTTAAGTGGGGCGCGCGAAATTCATGTTCATAACACACTGGTGCCACCATGAAACTCCCATTATTGGCGGGAAAAGCACTAAGAGCGCCCAGCTGGGCGAAAGTCACTGCAACTTTAACCGCGCCGGGAAAATGTGCTAACATGTTTTGGAGGTGTTTTACACCAAGACACGCATAGCACATTACAACAAAGGTTGTAGAAATCATCAGGGGCGGCTCGTACTAGGGGCCGGGCCCTACCAATATTTAATAAGCACAAAAATGTTTATATATCTTTACAGTAATATCTTTGTCATAATTGATAGTACTTCACTGGAATTCTTTATTCGTGAACGATCGACAATTCGTCCCCAGAACTCATTCCATAGCCCCAATAACCAAGGAATTGACGGTCATAGTTCCTTGCCGCGCTCAAAGATAGCGTTAGTAGTGCTCAAGGGGCCGGGCCTGCGTGGGCCCCCAAAGCGGTAACCGCCTCCGTTTACAAGGTCAACGCCCTTTCGTACTGGGCGCGACCACTGCTTGCTAATTTTAGCTGTCCTAGGGGCCCGCACCAGCGAGCCCTTCGCAGAGAAACGGCAGTCTGAGCGCGCCGTTTTCAAAGTGCACGTGAAGTTCTGCGCGCTGTAAGATGAACTCAGTGGATTCATTACACTGTTTTCCGTTTTCTCCACTCAGATTTGAAGAAAAAATGATATTAAACGGTTAGAGCACATCAACCGAGTGACTTATCATTTACACAAGTTGATGGAAAGAAGAAACAAACATTCTGTATTTCGAGGTTTCAGAAAAAAATCATGGTTGACTGTGAGTGAAGAAAAACAAATCTAATTTTGCTTTTATTGTTTATTATTTGATGAGGGATTGTGGACGACAGTAGGCTGTCAGGATATGAAACATTTGAGCGAAAGGATAAAAAAAGACGAAGAAAGTGCACTCCATTTAGAAAATGCTTGCAAATTTAAAACACTTGGAACTGTGAACATTGTTGTACAGATTGATTCGGCGATGAAAATTTCAATCAAGAAACGTAATGAACAAGTCGCAAAAACTAGACATATTTTAGGTAGAATAGCTGAGTGTTTAGTTAAATACCACGGCACTCATCATTCATGAACTATTAGCATTGAGAGGGCATGATGAATCTGAAGATTCAAAAGATCGTTGCAATTTTTTAGACTTACTCGGTAAATCTAGATAGTGTGTTAGATGATAATTTAAACAATTCACACATGACAAAGAACGAGCTGCTAAATTATATGTATGAAATGTATTTGGAGGAAATGAAGAAAGGACATGTAGCTGACTTTATTTATCTGCAAGCCGATTAAACAATTGGCATAACAAGTCGAAGTCAACTTGTCTTAATTTTACGATACGTTCCCCTTCCGAACTTTCGTCATTCCGAAAGATAAGCTATGGCATTAGCGTAATTTTTGTAAAAAATCTTTTGTTTCACTGACATACCAATATTTGATTAAATGACTTAATAAAAATTTCTACTTCTGTTTTTTGTGAAAAATGTATAGATTTAAAAGTATAATTAACTGGTAAATAATATTAATTAAACAATTAATTAAATGACGATTCTTTAATTAAATAAGTTTTTAATTCTGAGATGATATTCGTGCTTTTACACCTGGCCCCACCAGGAAAAAAATGTCACGAGCCGGCACTGGAAATCACGTTCATCAAGTGCCAGTATCAACAGATCACTACAAGAAATCCACGTACAATACATTTACAACGCTTTGCCAGATGACATAAAACAATTAAAGTCGGTACACAAATATAAGTTAGAAGTAAAATATTTTCTGCTGCCAAACTGTTTTCTATACAATTAGACTATACCGATCATTAAAAGGAAAAGTAATGTTTATTTTAACAAAACAATGATATATAATTAATTAGTTTACATTTGTATTGTACAATTTAAAAAAGGACTTAATACGCCTGTATCAAGCAATGTACTGCAGCTTCTAGGTCAATGACCCCCATCTCGATCAGGTATTTGTCCAATTTCCCTGATCCATTGAGTAAACCAATCAATAAATCCGGAGAAGCCGGTGATCCTCTCCCGCCAGTACTCATATGTGAAATGCGGCGTCCCCCTCCAAATGTAGGCATATCCCCGTTAGTCAGAATAAACTCTAAGCTCCGTCTTGTCTCCGAGTTGTCTGGTAATAGAGCGTGAAAGTGTATTTATGGCTAAAAGATGAGAAAGTTAAGATAACGCGCGATCAGTGGCCCCTTTGTAACAAAATACAACTCCGGCATTCGCCAGGTATTGATCGGAGAAACAATGGAAAACTAAAGTTCAGACCGATCACTACAATTCTTTTCCAGACAACGTCAGAATCCGACCTAGTTAGAATATGGCTCGTCTCGAAAATCCGCTTCCGTCGAGACTCGAACCCTAGGACCTCCCGGTCAGAAACTCTGCAGTGTCAATAGTTCCTTCGAGCCATCTCAGCGGTAAACATAACCATTATTTCCCCCAAAACACCGGTATGATTCTAATGAGGTACTGGTATTTTCATGAGAAAATACTGATATACCTTTAAATAGAGTATTTTAAACGATATAACGTCAAATAAAGGTAAAATACTGCCTCTAAATACCGATATTTCGAATAGAGGTAAAGGTATTTCTACGCCGGCAGTGTTGGGCAAAATACTTGAAAATGTATTTCAGATACAAAATACAAAATACTTCGCCGAAAGTATTTTAGATACCAAATACAAAATACTTTCATAAAAGTATTTGAGATACAACATACAAAATAGTATTTTAAAATACTTTTGAAAATATAAAATACAACCAACGATGTTTTACACATAATAACTTCTATCCTATTTTTCTCTTTTAAACAATCATTCACGTTCAAAATTCACATTTAAAATCACATCATATTTAAAATTTTATTATTAAAAATATATAACATTCTTTATACAAAAATGTTTCAAATGAAATTTTCAATTCATTTCAGGTATCAGTACGGGGTCATCCATAAATTACGTGAAGCTAAAGGGGGAGGGAGGGAGCTGAGGCAGCGTTACGCTGCTTTACATAGAGATAGGGAAGTGCGTTACAAGGGGGAGGGGTATTGAAAATACTCGAAATTTGCATTCCGTAATTAAGACGGCCCCTATCATTTGTGATGTATATTTTAAGTCTGAAAGGCATCTTGTCCATGCTAAGAGGCGAAGGAATACTTGGAGTGTAAAGATATCACCATGAGTTCTTGGGAGGTGATAGTTTGGGACAAATTTTGCAGGTTATAGACAATTGACTAAGGTGCCTTTCAGACTTAAAGAATGAACATACATCACAAATGATATGGATATCTAATGAATACCGCGGATTTTTAGGTTTTAAAATATACATTTTAGGTACCTAAAATAGGTTCTTTCAGCATCTTTTTGGCTTTTTAAATGGTAGAATAGGCTCTAATAACTCGTAACATACAAGAAAACTCACTTTTTGACCATTTATTATATTTCTCAAAGATAAGAACATAAATCAATATTACGTAAAATCAGTATTGAACATTTTGCGATAATACTATTTAATAAGTTTAGTAGTTAGAATTATTCCTACAGCATTTTACCTCACAATAATTACTAATACATTCTCCAAGTTTTCAAGAGAAAATGAATGTTTCTTATCGGTCAAGATCACTTTGCTTTCGGGGAAATTCAATCGCTTTATCTTAGAAACGGAGGCAGCTTCTCCACGAAGTCAGGAAGTAGTGGCGTGAAGACTTTTATCGCTAGTTCCTTGTCCGGTATATTCATTCTCGCTCTCTTACAGGTGCCAAAATGAGACAAGGGGATAAAAAAGGTAAAAGAGGACGAATGCAATTTAGGTTGTTAAAAGTAACTTAAAATTAATATCATCCTTGTCTGTTGTGCCGACACAGAAGAAAAAGGTAAAAGGATCCATAGACAAAAGAAGTTAGGCAAATTAGTCTCATTTTAGGTTATTAAATGTAGAATAGGCGCAAATAAATATTAATATTAAAATAGGCTCCTTCAGGCGCTACAAAATTGACTGTTTTAGTTCAAATAAACCTAAAATGTACATACAAATCTTCATTTAGTACAAGGTACCCAGGAAAAAAAATAGATTTTTACCTAAATATACCGTAACGAAATATCAGCTCTTAAAAACACCGCAAACACAAGTTTTTAATCACTGCGCACAATCATAGGGCCACCAGGCACACACATGGGCAGCACTCGTTCTGGCACGCGGAGCCTGCTCTCCGAGAAATTGAATCAGAGCTCGCGATTACAGCCACGGTGTAAGAAAGAAGAAATAGAAATATATCTTACATCGTGATTACAGCACTCCTCCGGTTATCTCCGGTTGAACGGACGACGGGGGGAAAACGTAATCGGAGAAACCGGAGGTCCGGTTCCACTCCTCCACGTGGCGGGACCCTCTCCATTTACTGGCCCAATGTTTGTGACGGATTAATAAAAAGTATTTTTGTATTTTGAAAATACAAGATACTATCAGAAAGTATTTTCGATACAAATACAAAATACATGTTTAAATATGTATTTTCGATACAAAATACAAATTACAAAAGTATCGAAAATACGTATTTTAAATACAAGTATTTTCGATACTGCCCAACTCTGTACGCCGGTTAAAATACCTTTACCGTCATTATTTCGATATTCCGTCCTTGCTTTCCACCTGAATATCACGTAAATAAAATACAATGGGACGTCCAAAACACGAACATTGTAGTCTCGACTCTGCCCTTCTGGTACAACAGATCATCATTACGTAGGGATATTAAGGAGGCAAGCTAACTATATAAGCTGTATTATTTCAGTAGTATACCTTTGGGTTCCGGCTCTCACACGCAACCAATCATATAAATGAGGGCTCTAAAGGAAGAGAATTTCACGGAGACTTGACGAATTCCACTTTGACTTTAAAAATACGGATGATTCCTTAAAAAAACGCATCGAAATATTGATGTCCGCATCACATGTCAATCTACATCGGCAAATAACTCATAAACAAAGCGTTTTAGAGCCTTAAAATGTAAAATTTTGAGGCCCTCAAAGAAACGTTTTTTACATAATAATCTACAAGATGAAACATTCTTCGATCCATTCAATTAACTTTTCGGTTCAACGCTTCAATACTATCACGGTCACCTCAGTATTTCAGCTCTTTCTGCTGGTAGCAATTTTTGGGGCGACACGCTTAGAAGGCTTGATTCGACAATCTTATTTACGCTTTCAGTTAACACCGTTGTTTGTGCAGTCTGACGAGGTTTACTTGCATAATCATTAATTCAAGATTTGCTCTCCAGCAACCAGTGGCGTAGCGTGACTCACACGTTTGGGGATGCTCAACAATAACACACAAAATGTCACTATCAACTACTTATCAAACAGGCGAACGCAACACAAGGCAGATACACTGGGACTACTTCCACGATCTCGATTGCTTACGACGGTGTAGGACTGTAGGCGCTTCCCACAAAATCCTCACAGCAGTCAGGGCTGCCGATGTCTTGAAAGCAAATTATACAATGGCTCAGCTTTAATTCTTATACGCGAATGACAATAAGACCATTTGTTAATTTATTCCATTGCAGACTTAAATAATATGTAATCTATTTAAGAGATAATACAATTTCTTGGATATTAATTAAGAAATAGTAGTCAGGCACTATTTCTACAGTTTGTACCCATGACCAAGCGGGGACTCCCGAGTGAGAGAGAGAAAGATAATTTACTGAACGCCTGAAATGTGCTGCGCTCTCGTGCACAAACGAACTTCTTTCCGCAGTAGACGCTAGCGTAAAGCAGTCGGGTTTCTCTGGGCCAGGGGTGAAGAGGGGAGAGGGGAACCTCGCTATCTGCGCATGCGTCATTCCTCGTCGCAATCTGGCGGCAGACGCTGAAGTATTTTAGCTTCCAAGCAATCAGAGGCCAGCTTCAACAGCCCGCCGAATTCAATCATAAGAAATCAATTTAAAATTAATACAAAACGTGTTTCGCTCAACAGACCACTTGTAAGATTATCAATACAGTATTTAAGGTTCTTATATACGGGGATGCTCAGCATCTCAGCGTCCCCTGACGCTACGCCACTGCCAGCAACAACTAGAAGTACTATTATAATTGCTTGATACCTATACCTATGAAGATTCTTTCTTATGCGTGTAGTGAAACTATTCAATTAACGTTTTTTCATGGTCTATAAGTGCTGTGTACTTAATTGTGGAAGGATGTGGGTGTTCAGTGAAGAGTGAAGACTGTGTTTATTACAAGCAAATTCTCCATGATATTGAATAAATATTTATTGAAAATTTCTTTTACACATTAATTGCATTGTTTTTATTTTTTATTTGTAATTGTGTTAGTACATTGCAAGTTACCTTTATAGATACAAATAAAAGTATAGTAGTATAGGTAGTAGTAAGTAGTATAGATACAAATAAACACGTTTCGTTAACTACTTTCCCTCTTAGAATGAAAATAGGATAGGGATGAGTGTAGGGTCTAACATGCGAGAGTTCTCGCACGGGTATACATATACGCAGAGGTAGTGGGGGAAAACTTGTGCTATGGCACAACACAAAGAACAAACTTTTTAAAGTAGCTAAAGTAAAATAGCTTGAAATAAATGGAAAACAAAAATCAAAACGCGCTAGTCTACAATACTACGTGAATCAATTAAAAAACAACTAAATTTAAAATTATAGAAAGAACAGTGCAAGTCACCCGACAACTTCCAACGATCGCAGTCCAATCGCACGATTTAATTGTTGGCGACATCTGGAAGTATGTACACTAACGCCCAACTGCAAACTCATATTGTAAATAAAACATCGTTTGATATTAAACTCAAGGTGTCGGTTCGTTAAGATATTAAAAATGCTAACATAGTTTGAGCAACATTCCCATGTACCAAAGTGGGCTTACTAATGCCAACTAAATTGTTTCTAATGCTAACAAATGTTATTTTGTACTCAAAGGTGAAAATTTTAGTTTGATTATTTTTTGGCTCGGAATTGTTTTTCTTGAGGTACGTAAGGACGCAGAAGATAATTCAATACTTTTTTGTAAAAAAATAATTTTTCAATTTTCTCACCCCAGCAAGCTGGCACCCTGACTCTCCAAAACCCACTCGGTTCTTCATAAACAAATCAAGGAAAGTTAAATAATGTTGCAATGAGTAGGTCTGTTCTTGCCCGATCCGGTATTTTCACACTACTTTACTTGGCTTTCTCAAGAGTACCTTTTCTATTATTTGACTATCAAGGAAAGCGAAAAGCTAACTCTCAAGAAGATTGAAAAATTTCTTCAAATGTTGTTTTTTAAAGAAGTATGAATTGTTCCAAGAACATCTCTCTATAATGTTGAATAAACTTTAATTGAAAATTTGTTTCAAACATCAATTGCATTGTTATTTTGTTTGATATTCTGTAAGTACATTAGTACTTCCTCTCCTTTATGGAACGGATAGACAAATGGATAGGGAAAGGGTGGGATTTAACATGCGAGAGTTCTCGCACGGGTACGCTAGTTAAGACTAATTTCCTCTCTCACGATGTCGGACTCTCGGATTTTTATGGGATTTTATCTGTAGATAGTGCATCATCCGAAAAACATACAGCTAAATTTTTAAATGCTGTTGACTATTAGAACTCGTGTTATTAACAAAAATATGAAGTTTCGTGCGAGCACCTTTGGGGCCGTCCATAAATTACGTAACGCAACTTACCAGTATTTTCAATACCCCCTCTCCCCCTTGTAACGCACCAGTAACACGCGCTTGACCCCCCTAAATAATTACGTAACACTTGCGACAATCTCCCTTTTAAGCAAAAAGTGAAAATAAATTATAACACAATAAAACAATTTGTATTTATTTTACTTGTGTTGAATATTACAATTAATGATAACACAGGCCAACAAAATAAAGAGTTTCAAAAAACTTTTTAAATCTTAATAGCTGATTTTTGTAGTTTTTTGAGTGCTGAATCCGCATCTGAACTCTATTTCTTTCCATCACCCACAGTTTAGTCAGAATTTGATCTATTAAGATATGAGAAAATATGCTATACATGCAATTAATATGAAAAGTAAACGTCCTCTAAAATACCAACAGAACTTTATTTAAACATTGAAGATGGCTTTACATTCTTACCATTACATTCTATAAAGTCTTTACGTGTCATTGACGTATATTTTCTTTGTCTCTTTTCGTTAAAGCCCCTGATATAGCTTTTTCTCCTTTGTGCTGTTTGCTGACTCCCTCGGTGAGGTGACCAACAGTAATCTCCCATCATATTGGTGTTCCAGCATCCCTGATAACGTTTTTTCATCACTTTCAGATCTTAATAAAAACGCACACCTTGTTCTTCACTTACATCCCCTAAATCGTCCGGAAAGAATTGTAAACGATTGTTTAAAACGTAAACCTTGAGACTCATTAATCATCCCAATTTCTTGAAAGCATTCAGCATATTGGCAACAATTGCTTGATAGTCTGGGTCTTTTTTGTTGGCTAGGAAGTTATTAATAACGTGATTAAATGCACTCCACGCTTCCATTTTCATTTACTGTTATATGTAGTTCACATTGGGGATCAAACATCACTTTTCTAACATCAGTCTCAATGAAAATACCCTTTTAATAAATTTGCTTCAGACAATAGCGTAAACTTTTCACAAAGGTCATATTTAAGTAAGGCCTTGACAAATTCTTTCATGAGACCTGATTTTATGTGCAATGGAGGCAGCAGAATCTTGTGTTCATCTACCAGATGTTCCCGTAGAATGTTCTTTTAAATTAAATATTTTCTTGCAGGCCAATGCTTTCTAGACTAATGCTTATCTCGTGCCCTATACTATTCTCATTCACATAGTAAATATGGTAATTTATAACTTCCTGCATCTTGTAC
This sequence comes from Acheta domesticus, assembly GCA_031308135.1. Classification (NCBI taxonomy): domain Eukaryota; kingdom Metazoa; phylum Arthropoda; class Insecta; order Orthoptera; family Gryllidae; genus Acheta; species Acheta domesticus. The sequence continues at coordinate 191,714,515 of JAHLJT010008446.1, forward strand.
ATCTCTACATACCCAAAGTAGCATTTGCCTAGCTACATAGAGAAAATGTTTAAAATGTGAACAAATGGTGGGTGATACGGCATTTTTAATGTTATTTTAGGAATCAGCACATTTAAAATGATAAGAATTAGGTGAACAACAAAAGGTTTTTTGGTCGTTGGCCTGTGTAATTAAAGTAGAAATTAGTTCGCGATGCCGGTTGCACCTAACAATAAGACTGGGGCAAGTTGTGAGTGAAAGAAGAATGCTTGGACGAGGAATGATTGATCAGCTATGCACACGCCGTTGTGGGTGATGCAAGAGCAAGAGTATACAGCACCAATTTAAATGGATTCGAGAGTACTGTTCATATCAGTTTTGAATATTTTCTTCGTAATCTTACAGATTCAAAAAATGATGAAAAAATATTTCCATTTATTGTAACAATTTACAACTAATAACTTTATTTTATGTTTTTAAAATAAATTAATTAGTTAATATTTTAATGTTTTAGTATAGGCCTCAAAAAAATTATTATTTCAGCAACTGTTGAAAAATGTAAAAAAATATATATCAATGTTACGTAACATTTAACTAATACCCCCCTATGTAACGCAGCATAACACTGCCTCAGACCCCTTCCCTCCCCCTCTAGCATTACGTAATTAATGGACGACCCCTTTGGCTGTTAGGAGGGAGTGGGAGGTGGAGGCAACGAGTGGGCGCAACTTCAATGGCAAGGAGTCACACCAGACCACCACCATCTTACCAGCGCAAGTGCCAACTTCAGATTTCTGATAAGTTGACAAGGAATCAGATAGAACACGATATTTGAGTCTACTGGATTTCATCCCTTCGATTTGTGTCAATTTTACGCTCTTCATATTTTCATCTGATTAGAAACAATTTAATTATAAAAAATCTTGAAATGGTAACATTAATTTACTTTTAAATTATAATTTACAAGTTTACTTTTATGTAGGTTTCATCAATTTTTTTTCTTCATAATTTTGATTACTTTATCAACTATGAACTGAATGTTAAATCTTAGCACAAAAATATGAAAATATTTATATATTAGATATTAAATATTTTTCTAAGAACAAAATCATACCATTAAGGTATATTCATGATTACAAGTTAATTTAAATAATTAACAATAAGCATTTTTTTGCTTTTTTAAATGAATTATGTACAGGCACATACTACATATTTATGAATAATTAGAAGTAATTATTATTTAAAATAAAGGTTACATGGAAAAAGTAATTTATTACTACATTATTACTAAAATTAAAAGTCTAATTACAATTTTTAAAATTCATTTTTTATATTCTCTTTCACCCTCTTTAGTACTGTGTAAGGTGTTTTTAAAGTCTTAAAGTCAAAAATTCCTTTTCTCTTGTGTTTTTTGTGGGTTTTACCTGGTTTTAACAGTTAGCAATGTTGTCCCATTTCCAGGCTAACTTTGCCGAAGCTCTTGTTTAAGTTTTTCGCACAGAAAATTGTACACAAATTGTGAAAATAGAGATCAAGGCTAATTGTTTGAAATAGGTTTGAAACAATTTTTAAAATTCATTAATAAGACAGCAGTCAGCAGTCCTAAGACAGCAAATCAATTGAAAGAAGAAAAAATTGTAGCAAAGTTGCCCCAGTTTACGATACTAGATATGAAACTGCAATAAAAGAAATAGGATACAGTAACCACAATGCACAAATTCTTTCAATTGCAAATAAATACATCACTGAGATATTAAATAATACACTTCTATGTTTACTTAATGTAAAACTAAATTATTCATTGACTATTTGCTGTAGGAACCGTGAGACACAGTTTACAACTTAATTGCTACAAATGAGCAATATTATTACATTTTTTTACGCTTTTATTTTACTTTAATATGGGCTTTACTCTATTTAAAAAAATTCATGGAAAAGCAATACTTGGATAACACAAGGGATTAGAACATCATGTAAAACTAAATAAATTCCTTATTCTTAATCTTCAAAATACAACTCACTGTTAAGAAAAGTCATGAGGCAGGCTAAAATCATGAAATATGGTAAGGATAAATTGAACTTAAATAACAACAGAAAAACAGTGCGGAACATAGTAAACTAGTGATGCTACAACAGCACATACTTTTTTGCGTTGTAATGGCTGCACAATATACTATTGCACAAACCTACAAAAGTGTTTCCAACCAGCAAAACTTCTTTGTCGAGATTCCAACTCAGGTCCATACAGTTAACTTGCCATGTGCTTTACCACAACTACTCTTGCCAGACTGTACTCACCATTAGTTTTTTAAGGTTTGGCAAAAGTATCTCTCATTATTTTTTACTTTTGCAATTTCAGAAAATTCAGAGTTAAAACTAGTGGAGCTAAAACAGCATATACTTTCTCACCCTTAGTAATGGTTATGTAATAATATTTATACTCATAAATACTACAAAACATTTGACTCACCACTTTATTTTACTTTTTTTTCCAATCTAAGATCTAACTGTAAAAGCCAAGCAAAAGGTGACTTTGCAAGGTTTAATGAGAATCTTGTACAACATATCAGTACTAATAAGAGGAACTTCTGGAAATACATTAACTCTAAGAAGACCAGTAGAGGTTTGTCTAACTCTAGGAGGATGGATTCAAGTGTCTATGCAAATACTATATGATAAATTCTGTGGTCACGGGGTAAAAGTTCTTAAGTCAATTTTTGGCGAAATTGGGTAAAGTACTGAAACTTCAAGTATGTATATTGTATTTTAGTAAAACGACTGAATTCAAATGTTGCCTCCTTATTGACAAAAAAGAGCATTAGGAGATAATGTTGAGCATTGGGAAAAGCGTTGGCTCAATACTTTAACCCGTTTTCTCCTAACTAAGATTTTTCATTTAGGAACTTTTACCCCGTGACCACACAATTGTTATTTGAAGGTCTTGTTTCCAATGGAGTGGAAATCCTCATACATTGTACCAATATTCAAATCTGGTGATAAGAGTTGTATTACTAATTATAGACCAATTACAATTCTGAATGTAAGTCCTAAATTATTCTAATTAATAACTGTTGCTAAACTAAATTACTTGATCTGTCCATTTCTGTCAAAGAGATAGTTTGGTTTTATTAGTGGAAAGAATGTAGAGGCCAATCTCATATATTACTCTCAATTTATACTCAATGGAATGGAGGATAATATTCAAGTCGATAGTATTTATGTGGACTTTAGCAAGGCCTTTGTTTCAGTGAATCATTCCGTTCTTCCATGTAAGTCGCAACATTTTGGTACATGCAGATTTCTCCTTCAATGGTTTAGACATTATTTGTTGGGGCGTATACAATATGTTAGAAATGCTACTTCTCAACCCATAGATGTTTTACCTGGGGTACCCCAAGGTTCCCACATGGGACCCCTATTGTTTTAATTTTTATTTTCCTGTATATGTATGTATACACAGAGTGATATACGTAGTATAGGGAAAGTGTTGGGCTTGCGCGATGCGAGTAGCAGTTGTCGCGCTTGTGTCGCCATCTGCCGCTTCTTCCGTTCTCCCTGCCCCGGCCTGTGCGCGCCCCGCCAGTCTGCCCGCGTCGGTCGCTCGCGAAGTGAGCTGTGTGCTGCCCTGCGCCCTTTGTGTAATCCTAACAGGTTATGGGCCCAGACGCGCGAACGTAATAATCGTGAAAACGCGTTGATTGACCACGTGTGTGACTCATTAGAATCGCCATGAATTCGAGCACGTCAAGGATTGAACTCCTTGGTAAGGACAATTACGACACGTGGAAGCTGCAGATGCAGGCCGTACTCATTAAGAACGATCTGTGGAACTATGCAAGCGGAGCCACAGCGAAGCCGGAACCGGCGGAAGACAATGCGAACGCGGCCAGCATACAAGCATGGACGACAAACGACCTGAAGGCGCGATCGGACATCATTCTGTCGATAAGTTCGAGCGAACTTAAGCAGGTAAAGAATTGTGAAACCTCGCGGGACATGTGGCGGAGGCTGGAGGAAGTTTATCAATCCAAAGGCCCCGCCAGAAAGGCAACGCTTCTGAAAAAGCTGACCCTTCAAAAGATGGCAGACGGAGACGACGTGCGCGCGCATCTCAACCGTTTCTTCGACTCGGTGGACAAGCTGAACGAGATGGACGTCGAGATAAATGAGGACCTGTTAACGATTCTGCTTTTGTACAGTTTACCCGCGAGTTTCGAGAACTTTCGTTGTGCCATTGAGTCGCGTGATGAATTGCCCACACCGGAGGCTCTCCGAGTCAAAATTGTCGAGGAGAGCGACGCGCGAAAAGGTGAGATGAGAAACGCGTCGTCAAGTGCTTTGTTCGTCAAGAAGGGCGGCAACTGGTCCGGTCAGAGCAGCAAGTCGGAAGCGCACAAAAGTGACCGCGAGAAACGCAAGTTCGAGAAGAACATTCGATGCTTCAAATGCAACAAATTGGGACATAAAGCCAACGTGTGTCGAAGCAAGAGCAAGACGGAAAGTGCGGGTCGCGTGGACGAGTACGACGTTTGTTTGAACGTTTCGGGCAACGCGCAAGTAAATCCGAAACTAAAGTGGTGCTTGGACAGTGGCGCCACCACCCATCTGTGCAACGAACTCGAACGTTTCTGCGAGATCGACGACTCCAAGCTAAGCAAGATCAACCTCGCGAACAGTTCGACGGCGGAAACAGTCGGTGAAGGGAAGGTGCATTTCGTCGCGAGTGTGCGTGGTGATGATAGGAGTGTTACCCTGAGTAATGCGTTGTATGTTCCGGATTTGAGATCAAACCTTTTATCTGTGGGAAAGATCACCGATCGTGGACTGACCGTATGTTTCCGAAAGGATGGCGCGACCATCGAAGATTCAAATAAGAACGTTGTGTTGACAGCAGTGAGAAGTGATGACCTGTACTACATACGCGAGGCCGAGCCAGTTCATGGGGCATGCGCCGTCGCGTCAAGGAAACCGGCAGGGGTTGCCCTTAGCGAACTTCACAGGCGGCTAGGGCAAGTCAACACGCGTGACATCGTGAATGCTGTTCGAGACGGAGTCATCAGCGGAGTGGACCTGATAGACGCAACTGAGACCTTTGACTGCAAGATCTGCCTGAGAGGCAAGATGACGAGGGCATCGTTCCCGAAGGAGTCCGGTCGCAAGTCGAAGATTCTCGAGATCGTACACACGGATGTGTGTGGGCCGATGAAGAAGGAGTCTCTAGCGGGAGCGAAATACTTCGTGGAATTCATCGACGATCACAGCAGGTGGTGTGAGGTGAGATTCTTGAAGTCGAAGGCGGAAGTGACCAGAGCTACGATGGAGTACATCGCCCTCGTTGAGAATCAAAGGAACGCCAGAGTAAAATGCCTGCAATCAGACAACGGGCGCGAGTTCACAAATAGCGAACTCGAGGACTGCCTGAAGGAACGAGGGATCAAGCGACGGCTAACTGCTCCGCACAACCCTGAACAAAACGGAGTGGCGGAAAGGAAGAACCGTACTCTGAATGACATGGCCAGATGCATGTTGATGGAGTCAAATCTCCCCAACACATTCTGGGCCGAAGCAGTCAACACTGCCAACTACATTCGGAACCGCATGCCCACGAAGAGTCTGAACGGTCGCACACCATACGAATCTTGGACAGGCAAAATTCCAAATGTTTCCGACTTCAGGGCATTCGGAAGCCAAGTCATTTACCTCGACAGGAATCCAGGGCATGGAAAATACAGTCCTCGAGGTCAAGAAGGAATTTTCCTAGGCTACGCCGAGGAGTCTAAGGCGTACCGAGTTTGGTCAGTCGACAAGCATCGAGTACTGATCACTCGAGATGTGAAGTTCGTGGATGGTTACAATCCTCAGGATGATGAGCAACGAGCTGAAGCAATCGTGCCGTCTCGAGATGTGGAATTCGAGGCCCCTCGATTTTTGGAAATCAACCCTGTTTCGGAAACTCGTGTGGGAGGCAGGGAGGAGAGCATCGCCTCTGAAGAAGAGTTCCGTGGGTTCGATGTTGCAGATGAGGATTTGTTTCGGAGCAGTGCCGGTGCCAGCAGAGACGAAGACTACGTCGGCGGAGACGACGGAGATGAAGACTCGAACCAACCCCCTGATCTTCGTAGAGCTGCGGGTCGACCAAGAATCGTCAGGTCTGGTTCAAGGGGAAGACCTAGAAAACTCTACAACACCGTTCCGAGCTCTGCAGCAGCGAACATCGTGGCCGAGCAATGTCTGCTTACCGAGGTGAGCATGAATGACGCGCTGAGTGGACCAGAGGCCGACGAGTGGCGTGAAGCGATCGCAGACGAGATGAGGTCCATCTTGAAGAACGAGACCTGGACACTCGTCGATCGACCTGAAGGGCACAAGGGATTGGGATGTCGCTTCGTCCTCAGAAATAAGTTTCAGGCCGATGGAACTTTTGACAAGAAGAAGGCTCGACTAGTTGCCCAGGGTTTCAGCCAGAAACCAGGGATCCATTTCACGGAGACCTTCGCTCCAGTGGCCAGAGTCAGTTCCATTCGTCTTCTGGCGTCACTTGCGGCTCGGTACAATATGAAAATCAGACAGTTCGATGTGGAGAGTGCCTACCTCAATGGACACCTCGAAGAGGAGATCCTCATGGAGCCACCAAAGAATCTGGAGGAAGTTCTACGGTGCATTATCAGCAACGGTCAACATGACGACGTCAGTCGGAAGGCAAAGGGGATGCTGAAGAGTGTGCAGAGGGGGGACAAGGTCTGTCTATTGAAGAAGTCTCTCTATGGCTTACGCCAGGCCGGGAGGAGCTGGTACACAACCCTTAACGAAGCCTTGAAGAGACTCGGCGCCACTCCCTCAAACTCTGATCCATGTCTGTTCTACATGGGATCTGGCAAGGACGTGACTCTGATTGCGACGTACGTCGATGACATATTGGTCGCGGGGCGCGATGAGAAGAAGATCGCCCACATCAAGGAAGGACTGTCAAGGAGTTTCCAAATCAAGGACCTTGGTGAGGTGAGACACTGCCTCGGGATCGAATTTGGACGCAGAGGGCGCAATGTAACGATGCACCAGAGAGGTTACATTCACGAATTGTTATCGAGGTTTGGAATGTCAGATTGCAACCCTGTAGCCACCCCTACTGACCCAGGTTCGGTGTTGACGAAGACGGACGATCAGTCACCAGAAGATCGGAAACTTCCCTACCGTGAACTGGTTGGAGCCCTCACGTATTTGGCGACGACCACACGTCCTGACATTGCATTCGCTATAAGCCGCCTAGGGCAGTACAATAATTGCTTCGGAGTTGAACACTGGAAGGCAGCTAAGCGAGTCTTACGTTATTTGAAGGGGACCATCGAAGTGGGACTGACCTACGGCACCAGCTCCAAGCCGCTCGAAGGATACACAGATGCTGATTGGGGCAGTTGCTCTGAAGACAGAAGATCCTATACTGGATACGTATTCAATCTTGGGGGATCTCCAATCTCCTGGGATTCGAGGAAGCAGCGGACGGTCGCCTTATCCACAACCGAAGCTGAGTACATGGCTCTTTCCGAGGGAGTGAAGGAGGCCATCTACTTGCAGCGGTTGCTACGAGAGCTGGGACTCATCGACCTCAGCCGGCTAAAGATATCGTGCGACAGCATGAGTGCTGTGAAGTTGGCGGGGAACTCGATGCTCCATTCGAGGAGCAAGCATATCGACATTCGCCATCATTTTGTAAGAGACGCGCTGAAGGAGAAGCAGTTCGAGATCCTTCACGTGCCCACAGAAGACCAGGTCGCCGACTTCCTCACGAAGTGTTTGCCGCGGCGGAAGCACGAAAGGTGTTTGGCCCTCGCCAGTCTGGACTCGCGGACAACATGCGACTCGAGGGGAAGTGTTGGGCTTGCGCGATGCGAGTAGCAGTTGTCGCGCTTGTGTCGCCATCTGCCGCTTCTTCCGTTCTCCCTGCCCCGGCCTGTGCGCGCCCCGCCAGTCTGCCCGCGTCGGTCGCTCGCGAAGTGAGCTGTGTGCTGCCCTGCGCCCTTTGTGTAATCCTAACAGAAAGTTATGTAATGCTGCGTGAAAAAATGGCCAATTTTCGCCAGAAAAGAATTCGTTGCCGGGCGCTGATAACGAAAAAGTGGATAAAACCAGTTGCTAAATTAAGAAAAAAAATCCCCTAACACATGGTGTAGCCAGAACCTCTCGTTTGTGTGTCCTTGATACCGAAAAACCAATTGAAAGGAAAACGTACGTCTGTGAACACTTAGTGCCTAAACCATACGTACGATTTCTTCCAAAATGGATATTCCCAGGACGATCTAGTTCTAGTCCAAGCTTTGAGATTTTGAAAAAGATTCTGTAAAATTTGGGGGTACTTTACGTGAAGCCTCCCAGACATTTTCAAAATTTTCTCAAAATCGGCTTCAATTTTTTCTTTAAATTTGTTGTAAGAATAGAGTTAAAAAACTTATTAAGGTGGCATAGGTCCGATTTTCACGGATAACTCTGAATTTTCGAAAATTGCAAAAGTTAAACAGTTTTTAGGCGTCTTTCTGGAACTACAAAATTGAAGATAGAGATTTTTCTTTTAAATAAAATTTGTTGTCCAAAATGAGTTCATTCATTAAGCTCATATAAATTTTTTTGAAAATTTTAGTAGATTTCGCACAATATTGCATGCAATATGTGCAATTTTAAAAAATTACAAAAACTAATTTTCTCAAAAATGACTCCAAATTTTTTTCTTTAAAATTTTGTTAGGGATAGTGGTTAATGTATTTTATCAGATATAAAAACCATATTGCTGTATTCTTTTTTTTTTCTTTCAAAAATTGCAAAAATATAATTTTTTGGACTTGTCTCTCACGTTGATAATATGTACATTAGCGGTGCTTTCTTCACATTATCATGTTTATGAGCACATGTGCTTTAAATAATGTCAAGTAAATTTTCTCGAAAATTGAACAGTTTTCTGTGAAAACTAGCTCAAAATTCCGCATTTTCAGAAACGCTCAAATGCCATTTTCTCATAAATGGCTAGAAAAAATTTCTTCAAACTTTTGATCGGATAGTGCTAAATGCACTCTTTGACATGATATAAGGTTTATTTTGAGGTATTTTTTGTCTTTTCAAAAATTACACAAATGTAATATTTTGAAAGGTCTCTCGCATCTTTAACATGCACATTACCAGCAATTTGTAAACATTATTATATTTGTGAGTGTATGTGCTCCAAATGACTTCAAATGAAGTATTTTGAAAACTCAAAAATGTTCTGTGGAAATGAGCTTCAAATTTCATATTTTTAGTAGCGCTAAAACGCCATTTTCTGTAAAATGGCATAAACTTTTTAAGAGAAAATTGCCATTTAGGAGTAGGTTTTTGTGTTCTTTAATATTTTAAAATGAATATTTCCATTCTACAATTAGGAAACCGAAAAATTAAGAAAATGTCAAAAAAATGTACTTTTGGCGATGATAGACGCCAAGGCAGCTGGCAAGAAAGAATATGTGACAATTGCGAATAGAAAGCGAAGACCCAAGGAAATTGAAAACTAATATAGGAAAGTCTGTGCCATTCTGTAGCACCACTAGTTATTAACGATGTTTGTGATCTTGTAAGAGATATTGATTTTTTCTTTTTGTCAATAACATAAAAATGTTTAAGATCATTAAATCTCAAGATAAAATTGTGTTACAGGAATCACCAAATAAATTTGTGAAATGGTGCATAAATAAGTCTTACCTTACATCCTTCTGCATGTAAAACAATTACTTTCTCTAGAGCTAGAACCTTGAGTGAAGGTGATTATACTATTAACACTATGATTATTGAAAGAGTGTTGACTATACGGGATCTAGGTGTTGTTTTAGACACCAAAATGTCTTTTAAAGATCATCTTCATATTACAGTTAATAAGGCCAATCAGATGCTAGGCTTTATTAAATGTACAGGCTATGAATAGCACTCATTACAAATATTGGGATCACTTTATTTAATTTTGATTAGACCAGTACTTCTGTACTCTTCTGTTGTTTGGTGACCTTGTTTTTTGAAGTTGTTTTTCATCTTGTCTTTCGATTTTTAAAATATGTATCCTACAGTCATTTATAAACATATTTTGTGATCATAATAAATCATAAAACTTTTTTGATATTTCTGTGTATGATTCAAACAATTGTATTGTTGAATTACCAGTTTGGAATGTTCAAATAACAATGTGGAATCTCCCCACTGTGTTGAACTAATCTAATTAATAAAAATCAATAATAATTAACAAAATCGAAAGAAATGTGTGTAATTGCAGCACAATAAATTAATTAACTTAAAGAATGTAAACAAATATTTTCATGTATTAAACAGTACCCAAATTTGCCCCCCCCCCATAAAACTCCAAAATCCTGCCCTGGGAACCAGCAGGCATTTTTGGGCACACAACGTATTATAAGAAAAAATTAATAAAAATCACAAATTTTGTATTTTATTTAAAAAACTTGTGTTCCAGCCTATATAAAAATTGTGTGTTAAAAATAATCTTGTAACAGGTGTTTGCTAACTTGTTAAAATAACATATACAACAATGAAATCTTTGATGACCTTTTTTCCAGTTGTGCCCTTTTGCCTATGTGCCCTTATTCTGGAATAAGCCTCAATTTTAGAAAATACAGAGTTCACTGAAAATGGTGCCAGCAACAAATTTTTACTGTCCCTTTGTACAAACAAGGAGAAAATTTAAAGAAAAAATTTGGAGCAGTTTTTTGAAAGAAAAAAAAAAAGGTTTAAAAATAGCCTATATTTCATGCTAACGTAAACATATTTTGAAAAAACTGATCATGACCTTATTTGAAAATCTGTCTTTGAACAACAGATGGAAAAGGAAAAAATCGCAATCTTCAATTTTGTAGTTGAAGGAAGGCACTGTAAAAATTTTGAACTTTTACAATTTTTAACTTCTCAGGGAAATTAAACTAAAATGAGACCTGCACCATCCTTTTAAGCATCCTTTGCCCTAACCAAGAACAAAGTTTAATCAATTCAGAGTGATTTTTGAGAAAATTTCAAAAACATTGAGGTTTTGTGAAGTATCCCCAAAAGTTAAAAGGCCAATTTTTATATCCTAGGGTTTTCAGTTTATTCAGATTGATCGGGGAATAACAATTACAGAGAAAATTGTCTGAACAATTTAGGGGCTGCCATTGACTGCAGACAGACGTTTTGCCATCAATCGTTTCTTTTGGTATCAAAACCCACAAAACATGGATTCTGACTACACAACATGGTAGAGGAAGTATTTTACAACATACAAGGAAGAAGATTTATCCTTTTTGTTACCAAGGTACAACAATCAAGAGTTTTTCTCTTGAAAAATTACAGATTTTTCACTGCACAATTACAATATTTTTTCTAACCACTTAGAAAGTAAGGCAAGGAAGTAATAACACAAATGGTTTGCCTCAAATATTAAATTATTAAAAAATATTTTATTTCAATTTCTACACCTTGACAAAACTGTACCTACAACAAACAAAACCGTAACAAAAATAAAATACAATAAACAATTAAACTGAAAGAAAATGAGATAAAACAATGAAAATGACAAAAAAATTTAATTGTTTTTAATTCATAATTTACATTTTGAGGTTCACTCCTTTATCCATAAGTTCCCCAACATTCTGAATATGAAGAGGAACTGTAACATTCTTTACTATGTTTGTTACTTCAAAAGCTTCTGGTGGATTGGTCTGAAAAGGGGAGATAATATAATTATGTAAAAAAATCATTAATATAAGATAGCATTTTGTACTCATGAAATGTAATTATTATTTCCAGAATATTTATTTTAATTATACACTTCTGAAAATTGTATTTTATGGAAAAATTAATTATAGTAGAAAACTGCGAACAGTGAAATGTAAAATTCTGTACTGAAATATGAATCACTAACTGCATTTTAACTTCGTTACCAAGGAATTTAATGTTGTATTTTGAATTTTTTTTTCTCCTTTTTCCAGTTGAAACAGAACCAATAAAAAACACAAGTATTGTAAATTTAAAAACTATTCTCTTTATTCACACTAACTTGCATGCTTAAATTCACTTATTAAGAAAGTATTTTTCTATAAGCCTATTTTCTTTCTTTACATAATTTCAAATAAGGTAAAAATTATCAGCATTGTAAAAATTCAACACTTTAAATGATAGAACTGCAGTCCTACTAAATATTGTACATACTTATGGCTGCAGCTGTAGCTGTTTTTCTTACAGTACACGATCCTTCCATGGATTATGCATTAATATCCCCCTTGTAAAAAGCATCCATTGTCCTGTTGTGGCTGCTGAGGTTGTTGCGGTTGTGGCTACAGCTATATTTCAGTAGTAACAACAGTCTTCGTCAGCACTGTTCTTAATATTATCTTACTATTAATCTTTTTCTCTTAATCAAACAGAAAATACTAGAATGTGATTTTAAGTTCTTTTCGTCATTGGTAGTGATTCATTTATTTAAACTCATTTAAAAATGAAAATATTTGTAATTATATTTATTTCAATATTACAGCAAATCAAATGAAATGGCAATTACCAGAATTGAAAAAATTAACAAATATTGGAATTTTCTACACTAGATTATAGTAGATGGTATGAAAGAAGTGGTCATCTTTTGCTTGTATGCAATATTAATATTCCACATTTTTTTCTTACGCAGATACAAAAAGATATTTTTTTGTAGCCATAGATTGCAGTCTCTATTTAATCTGATTTTTATTATTTTCAGCAGTATAATGAAGTTATGAATTGTGATAATAGACTTTTAGATTTAGTTCTGAGTAATTTTCAAAGCTTAGTTTCTTTAGAATTAAACCCTACATTCACTGTTCATGATTACCACCTCCCAGTCTCGGCAGCACGGGACCTCTTAAGAATTCTACTCTCCCTGCAACAGAAATAACTTATAACGATTAATTTGAAATAAAATTAAATACAATTTTTATATTTTGAATGAAAAAAACTTGGGGGGCCCCAATTAAGTCAGAGTTTGGGACAAGTTGTCTCAGTTACCCCTCCCTCGGGGAGCCTTGCTTACTTAATTAACTTTCCATATAGTTACTTCTTCTGATCCTCAAGTCAATGTTAATAATTTTTCTTATTGTTTTTCTAGCATTTACATACAATGTTGTTAGCATGATTAATTATCATTTGACTGCAATGGGACTATTTAGAAATGGTCAGTTTTAAGAGTATAACTTAGTATTCAAAAATAAAAGCTATGCCATATAAATTAACTTCAGCAATGGATAATATTCCACCATCACTGTTAAAAACTTTTTCATCATTGGTTGTGGCCCTTTTAATGATTTTTTGTAAAAATAATTACAGCAGCCACATATCCTGCTATGGAGAAGATTGCTAAGATATGTCAAGTCATGAAAGCACTGATCCTAGTCTTATAGTTAATTATAAGTGCAATCACAACAATCACAGCAGCTTCAACAGATGCTTCTTGCAAGGATTATTATGCCTAAATGAGAAGCTGAGGAGTGATAACGTTTAAAGAAGAAAATTGTAGCTTTGCAACTGGCAGTAGTATCATCCACTGCCAGTCATCCCTGTGGCAGTGCCCTCAAGCGGTTTCTGACAAAGTCTGCACCTGATTGTCTGAAGTGTGTTTGTCCAGATAATGCTTCAGGAGAAAATCTTGCTAAGTGTCCTGAACTCACATCAGCCCCTGTCGTTAACAAAAACAGCTCCATATTTTAATGCAAAATCTCAACTTATGGTCTGACTCCATTGGGACTGAAGAAAACTAGTAATGTAGAAACGAGCAAATTTAGTGTATTCTGGAAGTCATGGGTGGATTCTTTAATGGAAAGTACTTCTCCTCCAAGAGAAAATTATGATGGAATGGGAGGTCATTCGAAGCTTGGTGAATTTCATCAAACAATTCTTCACAATAAATTAAAAAGTTAATGTCAGATGACACTGTATATAGTTTGACTACAAAATGGAGTTGTTATATGGTTTGAACTGGGGTTGTTATCGCTCTTATTATCTTGAGATGGTTGTTATCACTGTTGTTGGTGGAACTTGGTTGTTGATGCTGTTTCAGCAGAATTTGTATTGCAGCACCAGCATCTACTTCAGACCTCTTTATCACTTTTCATTTTATCTTTCTATTTTTTCTTCACCTATTCAAACAAAAATAAATAGGTAATATTAGTATTGAGATTACAGTTTCCTCTAATTATTAACAATATCTACTACTTTTAAATTTAAAACAGTGAAACCTGTCTTAAGCAGTCTATTACTGTTCCAGAAATAAATGTCTGTTGGTGTAGGTGACTGCTTAATGGAGGTTACAAGAATAATGTAATCTTCCTTAAAATAAACAGAGAAAGTGGAAAATTACAAGGTTTAATTAACACATATGGCTATATCATTATGAATAATCCAATAAGAATAATAGAAAAGAGTCAAGTGTGTTAATTAGAGAATTCTGAATTCCAGATTATGGAGTACAAAAATAAAAATCCTTACAACAAGAATATCACACCATTATGCACAACTCCTTATGATTACAAGTAATTCAGTTCGAAATGGGCAAATGAAACAAAACAAAACAATTTTAAATAGATATGACAAGTAAATGAGGAAAATATGAATTATTTGAATTACTCAATATCCAAAGAAGAATTGGTAAATATGTACAGAAATTTACATGTAAACTTGGCATACACAGAATTTATTAAATTTTTCCCTATTATTTTAATGTAACCATACCAGAAAAAATACAATCAACAAAAAGGACAAAAGGAACACATCATTAAGGTCATCTAAGTCTCAGCAGACTCCAAGAAATCTCTCAACATTTATAAAAGAAAACAAAACTTTTAAGAAAGACTAAAGTACTTCTAAGAATGTAAAAAAATGTATACAATATAGTAATAAGACTTGCCAAAACAATGCACATAGAAAAGAACATTGCTCAAGCAATTAAAAAATCCAAAACAATTTGAGACATTACCAAATAAGAGATAGGAAATACAACAAACACAACACCCAGAATATAATGGGAATATATTTATCTCAGAAACTAATGACAATAATGTGGCTGGTAAATTCAATAACTGCCTCACAGGAATTTCAGACAAATGACAACTATACTTAGTTTTTTTCTCTCAGCGCATGGGGTCTTGTCTTCAGGATGGAATACTTCACGGTATTTCGAGTTGTTCTCCGTTGTGTCGCCAGGAATCGCATGATCGTGACTGTATTGAGCAGTGCTGGCGATCATGCGACTTCTAGCGGCACAATTGAGAACAACACTTAATATCGTGAGATATTCTATCATGAAGACAAGACCCCATGCGCCAAGAAACAACAACCCAAGTATACAGTTTGAAAATAACATTTCAAACTGGGGTGGCGTCCAGTCACCAACAGATGGAATGAAGAGTAAGCAAATTAATAAAAATTAACTTTAAATATTTGCATTTACCAGTTTTTAAATATATTTGATGAACTGCATAATTGGCCAATAAATACATGTACGTAAACAGTGTTAGTAAAGAAAAAGGAAAGAAATAGCTGTTACACAAAGGAAGATCACATTGGAACCACTAATATTAGCACACTGAATAGAGAGATTGCTGCTGCTCTTGATAACTCAACCATTATTCAATGACTCAAAAATCATTTGGTTCTCTGAAATTTGAAATGAAACTTTTAAATGCAGAAAAGCCGAATCTGTCCCTATTAACTTTGACAGCTGACATTACTGAAATAAACCATGACATTTTAGTGTCCATTTCTAAGGATTACAAATGATTCTGTCGAAATTAACTCTTTTGTTAGCCATTTGTTTTCTTAACAAAAGGGGCCAGTAAAAATATTTGGGTGTCTATTGGATTTTGCAATTTAAGTGATGTTACAAAATCAGTTAAAACTCATGAAAAAACAGAAAGCCTGGGCTCACGCTCAGTGGTAGGAACAAATATGCAGTACAGATTCGCATGCACCCAAACTGATTGCATACATCTGACCATGTTTTTATGTGGGGCACCTCGCATCATCAGTGCACAAATGTTTAAGAAAAAAATTATGCTGATTTTTAAATACAAACTACTTCTGATAGTTCATTAAACATTATTTTTGTGAAATAATTTCAAGAAAATTGGTTGAGTAATAGAAACTTTTCCAAAACGTGTTAAAAATATGCAACATTTGTAAAATTAGTAATATAGTACAAATATGTAAAAATTGGGATATGGTGCCCTGATTGGCCAAGATCCCAAAATTGAAAACGGTACCTAGAAACACACAAAAAAACAACGTAATTACATAAGAATCCAGACTCTAGTCGTAAGTCATTAAACATGGAGTAATTCTCCTTGAAGTTGGTCATTTTATCTAATGTCATTGCCTTTTATCCCTACTGCCCAGGTGCTTGGTGCCGTTAGTATCTAGGATTCTCATCCAGGAACCTTTGGTGTCTCGAACAGCTTTATCAGCGTTCAGCTACTGAGATCGGTACAATTTAGACTTCCACCAAGGAGACATGTTGATCCTCTTTTAACATCGCCAAAGTGATTCTTCTTTACAGAACCTAAGTTCTTATAAGCATGAAGAAAACGAGAACAAATTTCTATCCATGAATAGAATAAGTACCTTCTTCTTCCTTCAACTCAAAAATGACAATGCCCTCACCTTGAAACCTAAGGGTATGCAACTGTCAAAATGATGCTAAGTCACAGGTATTTCACACAGTTGCCAATTGATGACAACGTGGGGCTAGATTTCCAAATGTCGGTTGCAAGTAAAAATAAAAATGCTATTATTATGTACTGAAATGCTATAGATCAATTCTGTGACTAACTTTCTTTCTATTGATATTAACATGGCAGATGTTTTTGAAACAATTGGTAATCTGAAATATTAGCAAGGGAGATGGCCCTGACCTAATATCGAACATCATCTTAGTGAATGTACATATTCACTTTCACAACCACTTTGGATACTTTTTAATCAATCTTTGCACACTGTTATTTATCCTATGTCATGGAAATTAAGTAGAGTGATTCCCATTCATAAAAAGGGTGACAAATCAGACATTGCAAATTACTGTCCAATCTCTATCCTCAGTGCTATCCCAAAATTGTTTGAAAAGCTGATAACTAAATTCATCATGCTAAATTTCCTGAATTTGCTTTCTGACAGTCAGCACCGATCAACTATTAGAAACTTGACTTTTTTTGAAGCTTTATTGCCAATGCATTTGAGGATGGTTACCAAGTAGACGCGATTTTGACTGACTTTACTTAAGCCTTCAGCAGAATTAATCATACCATTTTGACTCGCAAATTGTCCAGGTTGGGCATGGACAAAGCTCTTCTGTCCTGGATAATTTCTTATTTGACCAGTAGATCACAGTATATGTCTATAAATGGCTTTTGTTCCGAGTCTTTTCCGATGGTATCAGGGGTCCCTCAGGGTTCTCATTGGGACTCATTAGAGTTCTAGATCCTCACGAAAATATGGTTATAGAACTGACACATTGTTAAGTTGATTAAAATATTTGTGGTGTTCCAAGTTTTTCCACAATTTAAACAACCAGTCTTTTCCTCATATTATAGATTGGATTACTAGTTCATATTTAGATAATCAATTAGAACATGGAATGGGAATAAAAGTAAAGGCTTATTCTAGAAGTTTTTGAAGTAAATACTTGTTTCAGTGAATAAAACTCAGACACTAGCTTCTACTTGTAGTAAATGCTACAGTAAAACTTCACTTGTATATTTTTTAGGGGACTGAAGAGAAAAAATGTATAAGTGAGAAAATGCATAACTGTAATTGAATATTATGAGCAAAATAAAATCTCAACATTTTTACATTGGCACCCTCTCTACTCTTGGACATGCTACCAACGTCACTTAGAAGACAAATGGGTCAGGCAAAGGATGCCTGATGGAAAAGAGAGCACTGATATTCACACTTTATGCAACCAGTCCTTTAAGGTCTTCATAAATATTTCATTTCCTATTTTAATATTTCCTCTAAATGTGCCGAATTAATATTGGTGAACATTATGCAAGGCTGCACCAGACAACACTAGTGTCCTTTCATCCTCTAGTTTTGTCCAAAATTCCAAAATGGAGAGTTGAAACCAATTGAAACACCCCTGCATAGTGACAAAAGTAAACAACCTGTACCTTAAATACAAATTCCTTGGGCTCATCTATGATAACATAATCTTTCTCACTTATTGGTTACCTATGCCACAAAATGTTTCAACAAAATGTCAAAACCATACTTCTCTTCAGTAGCAACTGTGCAGGACAAAACAAGAAAACCTTGATGGACCACTTTTTAAGCTCACTTAGTGAACCAGGAAAATTTCTTTAAAAACATCACCATTTTCCTAAACATGGACATTCATTTATGCTCTGTGATCAGACCTTTGCTCAAATTGAGAAAATAAAATGGAAAAGGGAATGTGTCTTTGTCCCAGAAGAATGGTTTGACATGGTAGCATCAGCTTCTTGAAAATTTTCACTTGTTAGAGTAAACCATTAGTACATGCTATTAAATTTCAAATGCCACCTACGATTCTTCAAGATCAAAATGTAATGGAGTCTTTCCGAATTAGCAGATATCGAATCTTCTTTTATGAAGGAATTTATTTTTCATATTATTATTATATATTATATTATTTATTTTATTCTGTTTCTACTGAGCACAGTGGTATTATGAGCACCAGAGAACTCCGCATAAATCATATGGAAATGAGGTTTCTGTCTAATTGTCTGAAAATTGAGTATGTTGTTCCTTACATCATCCTTATCAAAAGTCATAATGGCCATTACACGTGTGCATGATTTTTATAACTAATGTACATTTTTAAAGCGGAGATTATGTCGATTTGTCAGGTGATAGAAAGGCACACATGTGAACTCAAATCTTATTCAAATGAAACAACCTCACTTATTTAGACTTGTGAATTATGTTATTTAATTTTCTATAAGTCACTGTGCTCCATTACCATGTACCCCCTTGCCTTCCATGTTGAGGTACCTGATCACTGTAGGTCTTGCCTTACTTGGTAGGGTGAATCATTACTGTAATTCTCCTTGCCTCTCACTATTGGGGGTGCTTGATTATTGTGAGTCCCTTTGCCTCTCATTATCGGGGCACTTGATGAAGCATGAATATACAATTTTTGTTGTCTCAAGGGTTGGGCAATATTTAAATACTTGTATTTGAAATATGTATTATAAAAACGGGATTTTTGAGTTTTTTGGATATGCATTTTGGAGATGTATTAAAAAACCTGATATAGGTCTATTTAAAAAGAAATGCAGTACAACCCTGCTTTTATGTTCCAGGTATTTATGTTTCCTTGCACTCTACACTGATTTTCTCTCATCCCTTCAATGTTCCTATGCTCATAATGTTAAATTATCCCTGCTTTTACACTTTTCAAATTAAATTTTTCTCGCTGTTTACACTTTTTGAAGCCATCATGGATCTGTGAATGCCATTTTATCATGATATTTTTGCTTTCTGTAGCAAGTATTCTCTCTTGAGACAAGATTTATTTCATTGGCTACAAATTCTGGTCATAGTTTGGAGTTCATTCACTCTAGTAACGTTCTAATGTAGTGTGCTCCTTGCTGTAGTGTTGGGACCAGTATCAAAGCTGAGTATAGTAAAGTAGTTTTGTGCTATTTTAAGACAGTTTTAATTCAAATAAAGTGTTGATTTTCTCCTGTAATGTGTTAAAAAAGAAAGAGAATGAGTCATTATACACAAGAAAAATCCAAAATTCTAAAGGAAGTTGAAGTCCATAAAGGAACACATGTTTTATCAGCTAAAAACTCAGGGATATCATATCCACTCTCAACACAATAGTAAGAAACAAAGACTCAATAATTATAAACATTAACAAAAGTGAACATTTTTGCAAGAGGAATTACCAACTTTTTGAAGTACAAAGTTTGAGGAAATCGTGAATCCTGGTTCCAAATGACATGTACTTGGAACATCTCTGTGAGTGGTGTATTGTAATGTAAAAGCTTGTCCTACCCTGAACATGGCAGATAAGCTTTCCATTGAGAACATCTCCATGTCTAATGGCTGATCAATTCTGAAAGCAATACTGTTCGTAAGATTGTGTCTGGTGAAGGAAATGCCATGCTACAAGAAAGTGTTCAGGAATGGCAAGAGGGGGAACTGATTGGACTCGTGAAGAAGTATTCACCAGAGGACATCTTAAACATAGATGAAACTGGTCTAGTTTTTCTGTTCTTCTTTACAGGCAAGAATTGCCAAGAAGGCAAAAATCCACAACTTAAACCTATTGTGATGTTGGGAGCGAAAGCCATTGGTTCTGAAAAGCTTCGCCCATTTGTTATAGAAGAGCCCAAGAAACCTTGATGCTTCAACAATGTGAAAATATTGCCCATTAAATACGAGGCCAATAAAAAAGCTTGGATGACTTCCCACCTTTTCGAGAGGCAAATGTATGCTCTTGATGCGTAGATGGTAACACAGAACAGAAGAATTCTTTAATTTGTTGATCAGTGCTCTGTTCATCCAAAGCAAATGAACATGAGAAACATTAGAATTGAATTCTTGCTAGCAAACTGCAGAAGCACGCTATGGCCTATGGATTTAGGCATAATCCATGCTTTTAAGACCTACCTTAAAAATGTGCAGAGATTATTGAGTTTGATGGAGTCAGGGAAGGACACAATGACATTTAAAATATCTATCCTTAAAAGTGCATTATATTGCAGTCATGGAAATAGGTAAATCAATCCACTATCTGCAACAGCTATAGAAAAGCAAACTTTCTTTGAGCGAGCACATCAGGACAAAGTAAGTGAAGAAGAGAAAAATAAGATAATGGTCTTATTTCGGCATGGGAAAAGTTGAAAATGGATTGTGAAGTTAAAGACTTCCTCCATTTCAACTCGTGACTGTGCAAACAGTGTCTGTAGAAAGTATGATTGATATAGTTCACGGAGAAAATGACAGTGAAAGCAGCAGTTGTGATTGTGATGATGACAATGATGGTGATAGTGGTGTGCCTACTTGTGCAAAAGTAATAGTTTTGATAATGTAAATGAACTTGGAAAGCAAGTTGAAAGAATTCCCCGGGAGAAGGCAAAACAGTTATCAATATTACACTTTTTCAAAAAACTGGAATTCTACTAGAATTCTTGTACGTTAAAGTACAAAACAAAAGAAGTACAAAAAGTAGATTTTACTGATTGTTAATTCTAATAATTTATGGATTGTTAATTTTCAGTATTTTAATACACGTACAAAAGGACTTTCCCCTCTGTTTACACCTTCCCACAATTTACACCATTTTTTCTTGGTTCTTTGAAAAGCATAAAAGGGGGGTTCTTCTGTACTTAAAATACTTTAAATACAGATGAAGAAGATAATGAGGATATTTTCTTTTTGTTTGATTCCACTAGTGAATGCATCTCATTGAAACAAAAATAAAAGCTCCTTTCAGCTGTTGAATTTAAATTCTATTTATTTTCATAAAATTAATAGAATTTTTCTTAAACGATAAATCTAAATCATTAAAAATGCTGGACAATTATCCAACAATAAAAAAATGTGTTTATTCATTATGACACTGGTTTATGATCATCCAGGCTAATTGAATGATTGTTTTCCTTAACAGGTTTTATACATTCGTCGACAAGCAGTTTTCTTGCCTGATGATTAGAAATTTATATGACTGACAATTACTGATTTATTTTAATTGATATTACAATATATTGTTGCAATAAAAAGAATTATTACAAAATTGTTACATTTACTGTATTTTGAGTATTTGAAGTATTTTAAATATGTATTATTTAGCAAATGAAAACCAAATGTATTTGAGTATGTACCATATTTAAATATTTATTTATAAAGTATTTAAAAAGTATTTTTCCCAACCCTGGTGTTCTGAACATAACCACACTCGCTGATCTTGCCGAGCAAAATCTCATATAAGTGCGGTCATCGCCGTGCTTACAAAATTTGCAGTATTTGTTCAAGAAATGAAATAAAATCTCAGTTTTAATCACATCGTTTTAAATAATTGCTGGAAAAATAAGTTCTTACAACAAGAGCAAGTATTGACTACTTGTAGTAAGTAGTACTTACAAGTAAAAGCAAGTACTTAAAGTTTTATTCAAGAAAAACAAGTGTAAGTATTTTCTTTCAATGCTTCTAGTGCAAACATCTACTTACTTTTATTAACATGACCCATAATTTTTAAAGCTCCTACTGGTCAAAAGTGCAATTGAACTGAAAGATATTGAAGAATTGTAATGATATTAATTGTCAGTTTGAAAGAAAGAAATTTATTTTTTCTTGTAAGGAGTCTACTACTGGAAGGGATCATAGGAGTCTGATGATGATATGTTGAGTCCAATAATGAGTTAGTTGCATATTTTGTACCAAGTTGCCTGAAAATTATGAGCGTGCACCATCCTCCAAATACAAAGACATGATTGTAGCAATTCCTCAACCTGTGGTAGAGAAAACAATTACTTTTAAGTGGGTGTAAGTACTTAAAAATACTGGGCGGTGTCTATTAGAAGATTTAAAGGTAAATTAGTAACTCATTGTTACAACAAATTGTTTGGCATTGATGATACATTCACATTTCACCTGTCATTGAATTGAAGGTAAAGAATAAAAGTCTATAATAGATTGTTAAACAAATTGTTAAACAAAATAGAAAAATAATAGTTTGAAACATCAGTCTATTTAGAGGGGGCAAAGTGTGGTACAGTTCATCATCTTCTCTTTACTAAAATAGAATTTGCAAGGGCAACATCACAAAGAGAGATGTCATTTGCACAAGAAGCTTTAAAACTAAATGAACCGAGCTATATGCTTAGGAGTTGTTGCAAGATGAAAGTTGTTAGGGGATCTCTATAAGAGATGTCTTGCAAATAAATCAGATGTATAAGATGGTTAGAGAGCACAAGAACTTTATGATCATCTGAAATATGGGTACATGAGGTAGCTGCTGAGACTTTTGGGGGTAGAAATGGAAAGTAAGGGTAGAGTAGAATGGATGAATAGAGAAGCCGCTGCAACAATTAAGAATAAGAAGAAAGCTTATAGGACCTGGCTGGATTCAAAGCGTTAAGATGATCTGGATCATTATTGCTTACTTAAAAAAAAGAAAGAAAAAAAAGAAAAAGAAAAAATGATTGTGAGCCAATATAAAGAGAAGGCTTTGGAAAGGATATGTTATGGGATAGAACATACAGCAGGATATGGTAAAAGAAGGCAAGCATGGAGAATGGTAAGCCGAATGTCAATAAAGTAAATTTACATATGAATACATTAATGGAATGGAAGAAGCACTTTTCAGAGATGCTTACAGAACATAGGTTTCAGAGGAAAGAACCAGAAAACAATTAATAGAAACATAAAGGAGGAAATGAAGGAGGTTGAACCAATATTGGAGAAAAAAGTGTGGAAAATTCTAAAATCTTCAAAAAACAGCAGTAAAGCAGTTGGCCCCGGTGGAATACCCATGGATTTGTGGAAGTATGGTGGACAAAAAGAGGATTTGAGTATTGACTAAAACTGTTAAATCAGATATTATCTACAGATGATGTACCAACTGAATGGAACCTATTCTATTTAGGCTATTCACAAGAAGGAAGTAAGAAAGACAGGAACAACAGGGTGTAAGTGTAGGTAATGGCACTACTAGGAAGACTCCTGAGCAAAATAGTTAAGAACAGATTGGAGGCAAGGGTGTCCATGAAATTTCAGAAAAAAGCTTGTTTTACACAAGGGAAGTCCTGTATGGATAACATTTTTATATTAAGACAAATGTGTGAGAAAAATGAGCCCGAAAGGAAGAGCGTTTCATATGGTTTTATCGGTCTGGAGAAAGCATATGACTCCGTGCACTATAAATAATTGAGGGCACTATGAAATTTTAAAATTGAAGAATCTCTCTTTCAACTCATAATGAAAATGTATGTAGATACTCGAGCTGTGGTAAAAATTGGAAATAGAATTTTCTATGAATTTAAAACCAAAGGTTTAAGACAGGGATGTGGAATGTTTCCCACTCTTTTCAAAATTTATTTAGAAGAGATCCTTAAAGGATGAAATGACTCGTGTCAAGGAATGGGTGTTTTAGTAAAAAGACAAGCAATACATTTTATTATCTCTCCTTTTAATGAATGCCTATAGTGACATACTTAGAGACAAACAGTTCCATTCATATTTTAGACATTCAATTTTTATTGTTTTTACAACTGTGATGTTTCGGCATTGAGGCACTCTGACTTTCAACATTTCTATGTAATATAATGTGTTCATAATAGAAGATAACCAACAGCAACAGATTTTATGCAAGGCGCAGTTTAGTATGTTTTGAAAAAATTGTAATTAATGTAAACATTTTAGATTACACAATATTCATTCCAACCATTTTTTGAAAAGATGGTTGTTATGGTATATCCGAAACATCACAGTTATATGAACAATAAAAATTGAATGTCTAAAATATGAATGGAACTGTTTGTCTCTAAGCAATGCATTTGCAATTATTTGCAGATGATCAGGTAGTAGTGGCTCCAGATTGGGATGAGGCGGAATATATGACCTGAAAAATAGTACTGGCCTATGTACAGGCAGATTTAAATGAAATTTGAAGAAAACAGGGAGTAACTGAGTATTCTGATAACAGGAGGAGATGCTACTGACTAGAAACGTTCCAAGGAGTAGGAAGGATTAAGTTAGTTGAAGAGTTCAAATACTTGGGTACAATCCTGTGCAAGTCTGGAAATAGTGAAAAGGATATTGATAACCACATTAAACAGGCAAGAGAAACCATAAGAATGTTGAATAGTGTATTATAGAGTTGGGAAATTCACGTAAGAACAAAGAAGTTTATTGTAAGAACTATTATTGGAAGTATTCTAACCTATGATGGAGAGAGTTGGACCCTGACAGAACATCAGAAACAGAAATTGTGTACAGGAAAAATTAACAGATTATGAAGGAGCTGCCAAAATTCTAGAATGCAGAAAATTAAAGAGTAGAGATCAGTGAACGGGTACAGCAAATGGAATCTGTGGAGGACAGATTAGAAAATGAAACACTACAATAGTACGGCCTATCTGAGAAGAATGTCAGATTCAAGAAGGCCTAAGAATGTCCTTGATTGGTTTCATCCAGGAAGAATGAAAAGAAAAAGGCCTCATAAAAGCTGGAATTCAGGAATATTTGAAGCCATGCATAAAAAAATGGACAACAACCTATGGGCAGATAGAGACGGTTGGAATCGCAAATTAAAAGACAAACCGCTTGACAAGTGGATATGCCGATAAAAATAAAAATTGTATTATTTTGGCGGCACTATTTTTCTGGTTATTGGTAGTTATGTTAGGTTGGTCTCAAAAATGTAGGGATATTAAATGTGCAAATTTGTATAGCAGTTCATCACAAACAATTTATATGAAGTTTCCAAAAGGTTATGCACATAAGAGTAATCACAATTAAAGAAATCAATTAATAGACTGAAGCAGTCAGATCAAAATTTGTTTTATCCAATTTTTGTTTTGCAGAGGTTACAATTTTCAACCAGTAGATGTTATCCTAGTATTTTTCAATTACAGAAGAAATGTGTAATTGACAGTGTTCTGGAGTAATTGAGTAAAAGTAGTTCAATTACTTCTAATGACTACTTTTTCAGCAATTTTAGCTTGTAATTGGTATTCTTTTTATTCATAATTTTCTCCTTCATATAAAATTGTAATCATTACTTCGCAGTAATCATTACATCGCGTGTAATCATGAAATTCTTTTACATATGTCAATTTAGTTCTTTTTGCTCGGTAACTACCTTGCACATCGCGAGAGCAGGTAAGATCATTAGTTCACAAACTAGGCTGAATAAGAGGCTCTCATCCACAGAAAAGGAAAATTTTCATAGCACCATCCACACCGTCACCGAGGTGCCAAACAATTTATTCCCCATAAACCTTCACATCAATTGTTTTATATCCTTAAGATTATTTTCCATATAATATTCCAGTTTTTCTCAACAGCAATGTATAGAAAACATAGGTTTATAGATTTTCTTGGGGACTACTGGCATATATCTTTATATGCCTTTGACACAATATGGCAGCAGATGCAATCATCCAAGCAATCATGCAAGCTTCAAAAAGAGTTGTTTATTGCCAGTCTAGTATTATATGATTATGGTTCATTTGACTAGTTCGTTCATAAACGACATATCTCTACCTGTACTTGTAATTGTAATTTTACAAATTACATGTTGAAAATGCAATTTGTAATTGAGTATAATATTTGACAAGTAACTGTAATTGAACCAAATTTCTTTCTTTAATGTACTTTTCCCATCACTGGTAATTGATAATACATAATACTGCTACTTTTGCAATTAATTATAAAATACCGGACAGTATTTAAAAAGACATCAAATTAATAAGAAGTTGATATAGGTCTCAAAAGACATTTAGCAGATATAGAATTTTATAAGCTAAATTGTAATTATATGCATCAACATATATTGTAATTGTACGTAATATTCATTCAACAATGCCTTATATGTATAGAAGTCAAAATAATTTTTGACAGATTGAAGAAATTTCTCAAATAAGAGGGAGCTTCTAATGTATTAGAGCAATGTCTGATGTGTAATTAGAATACTACCAATTGACTCGCACTGATATCCACAGTGTCATAACGAAGTTACCAGAAATGACACAGAGATGATAAAATACATAACAGACCTGGTTGGTTGTAAAACTCAGCTACTGCCACACTCAGTTTGTAAAAAAATTTATGTTTGTCTGTTGTTCCATTTGATGAGATTCCATGCACACACGTCATTTGACGGCCCGCATCAAATTAAGTCAGTTTTGAGTGCTCAGTGTTACTGCTATCTCTTCAGTGATAGCACCCACATGGCTTTTCAGACATACCTTTTATTTATTTTCACTATCTATTTAAACAAAACAAAATAGAAATACTAGTAAATGATTTACAGTTTGTTTTAATTGTAAATTGTAATTCACACATTTAAATTCAATCAATATGAAAATATTTGCCATTCTGTATTTGTATACAGCTATTCACATAAGATATATTCATATAAGGGACCTCACTGGCCCCTCTGGTTAGCATGCTAGCATTCCACTGCGCAACCCCAGGTTTGATTCCCGGTTAGTGCAAAAATTAACTGTGCACTTTCCTCGTAATGTCCCAGTATCATTTGCTGTGTGAAGATGAGAAAGCTCACTTCTCAGGTTGAGAAGACCAGAGTTATGGCGTAGGGATGGCTATGTGCTAACCACACATACCCCTTAACCCATGGCCACAGGCCAGGACACCACTGGTAGGCCTTAGCTCATGAAAAGCTGTTGTGCCAAAGTACATACATACATTCACATAAGATAGGTTTTATCAGTATGTACAAAATTGACATGATACATATTTTCGACATTGTAATATAGGTCTCTCAGAATTAGTTGACATTAAGAAGTCATTTACTGCCTTTCTTATCCAACAGTACTAGTAATAAAAAATAATGAGTATGGAATAATGTAAGCATCTTCAAAAAAGTTAAACTAATGACCAAATAAAATAGTTAATAATTCTTCGTACTAGCACCCAGGCCATTATCTCAGGCCCTATTCTAATCGCTGAAGAGTTTGCCACAGAATTCCTGAAATTCAACACGATTGAACCTGATGGTCCAATACCAGTTCTACGTGGCGAACCAGCTACCGATCTCCTTTAAGACATGGATTTCCAAAAGGATGACATACATAAAATACTTTCCCAGCGAGATTCTAACTTTCACTTGGCCCAGATACTATCCCTTCAATAGTGTTGAAAACCTGTGCCACAGAACTGGCAGACCCCTCTTTCATCCATCTTTCGTAAATTGCTGGACACAGGAATTTTAGCTGGAGACTGGAAAGCAGCTACAGCCACACACCAATTTTCAAGAAGCGCAACAAGTTGGATCCTAGCAATTATAGACCAATAAGTCTAAAAAGCCCAGTCTGTGAGGTCATGGAGCATCTTATTGTAACTAAGCTGATAGATTTTGCCCAGCAGAAAGGTCTCATACCACCAAAACAACATGGGTTTGTCGCAGATCCACAACCACGAACTTGCTCTCTAGTACAGAAACTTAGGTTAGAGACCTTGATAACAAATAACCAACTGATGTCACCTACCTGGACTTCGTAAAAGTGTTTGATAAGGTTCCCCATCAGCGTCTGTTTCACAAACTTTTTGATTTCGGCATTCGTGGCAAGCTCCTGATATGGTTGAAATCCTCTTTGATTGAAAGGGCATTCCAAGTCAAGATTGGATCTTATGTATCATCCCTTCGTCCCATTACTAGAGGAGCCCCTCAAGGATCGGTCCTCGGGCCAATACTGTTTATTCTTTACACAAGTGATATCACACACAACACAAAAAACACTTTCTCCATGTAAGCTGATGATACTAAAATCTATGCCAATCCACGTACAAACTTCCATCACTTACAAATCAACATTGATAATGTCTTCAAATTGATGAAGAAATGGCTGATCTCACTTTGAGTCCAAATATTCAATACTACACATAGGTAAAAAAAATCCATGCCACCAGTGAAACATTAATGGCTATATCATTCAGACATCCTCATGGGTCAAAGATCTGGGGATTATAATAACAGATGACCTAAAATGGGAAGCTTGTATCAACTATATAGTCAATAAAGCTAACAAAGCACCATTTTTGGAACACAAGGCTTTTTGATATCTCAGCAAGGATTCTCTAAACACACTATACACTATGTATGTTTTACCAATATTGGAATATGGCTCTAGTGTCTGGAATCCTTACTTTAAGAAGGACACGATACTTTTGGAGGGAGTCCAATGTAGAGCCACAGAACTTCTACAACCTCTCAGAAATTTATCTTACGAAGAATGACTATGTGAACTAGACATACCATCTTTAACATTTAGGAGAGATCGACCCGATGTCTTTGAAACCTACAAAATATTTCATGGCCTCTACGATGCTCCAGAAGTGTTACACTCCTACACATACATGTATGCCACTGCCCGCAGAGTTAGAGGACATTACATGAAGCTAAAGAAGGCTAAATTCAAACACTTCAACTACAAAAATATCCTTGCAAACTGCATAGTTAATTACTGGAATAACCTTCCACAAGAGCTCATCTCAGCCAGCACTGTCCCTAAATTTAAGACTTGTGTCTGTGATTTTAGATTATAAATCATTAACATTTACTTCACTGTAAATTAATTCAAACTTGTTAAATATCTTGACTGCGGCTATATCAGTTTTCTGCTGCTGTATGTATAAATAAATTACAATACTGTTAACATTTCCTACATCTCACCCTATCCCAACATTCTCACTTAGTTAATAAAAAAAAAAACTTCATGTTTACCCATTTCTCCATTTGATGAGAGTCCATGCACACACCATTTCCCTGCCCACATCAATCGGCTTTGGGTGCTCAGTGGTACTGCCGTCTCTTCCGTGGTTGCACTTGGACTACTTCCTATTCAAAGAGAACAAAATAGAAAATACTAGTACATGATTTTAAGTTTGTATTCATTGTAAGTAGTGATTCTCACATTTAAATTCAATATGAAAATATTTACAGTGTATTTATAAACAGCTATAAAAAAAGCAGCGCAATCATCAATATCTATAAAATTAAAATGATTTATATTTTTGACACTAATAAAGCTATCTCAGAATTAGTTGAAGTTAAGAATAGTCAAATACTGAGTTTTCTTGTTCAAAGTACTAGTAAATCAAAATCATGAGTAGGGAACAATGCAATCATCTCTAAAAAGATATACAAATTACTATAGACAATAGTATCATGAATTACAATACTGTTAATATTTTTTAACATCAATCCCAAACAATAACAAAAGGGGAAAAAAATTGTAATGTTTAATTAAAAACACATTCAATAATTACATTTCATAAACCAGGGGCCAGTTTTAAACCCAGGATTCTCCATATTTTTCTGAAATTTTGGTTATGGCTATGAAGTCAATTTCGGAAATACACTATACTATATAATAATACACTATACTTCTTAAAACTTTGTAAAAAGCATTTTTTTTTATATTCATTTTCTCTTTCTCACCCTTACTTCATCAGAAGAAACATTAAAATCATGCGTCACAAAACAGCAAATTTTTGACAGAAAAATTCTTATCGCTGGGCCCTGATAACGAAAAAGTGGATAAATCATGATCCCATGTAATAGTAAGTGACTTCCTCTAACATATTGTGGAGTCAGAATCCACATTCTGTGGGTTCTCGATAACAACAAATTGATTGACAGCAAAACATCTGCCAGTCCGTATGGTCAACGCTAGCACCTAAATCTTTCTGTCGATTTTCTCCAAAGTGACATTTCTTGATTGGTTTAAAGGACTGCAAGGACCTCTGAGTTAGAAACGGATATTTTGATTTTTGGGGGTAATTTACATAAAACCTCAACATTTTCAAAATTTCGTTGAGTTTCAACACTTTGAAAGTATCTGTTCTTTAAAGAAGATCTTGCAATAACAGGGTCCACATGTTTTCTTTAAATTTTCTCCTCGTATTTTTGGGTACTCTGTATTTTCAAAAACTGCAAAAACTTAACGCTACAAAAGTACAATATTGAAGACAGATTTTATACACTTTCAAATCAACATTTTTTCTTGAATAGACCAAAGTATTCTTATAAAAAGGCAGAGGGCCCATTTTTGGTGAACTCTGTATATCAGAAAATTGCAAAAAATTAACAGAAGAATTCAATATCTCCCAAAAAGGATGCCTACAAACATTCAAAAAAATGCAATTGAAGATGACTCTACTATTCACTATTTACAAACCTGAGGCACATTTGCAAGAATTTAGCAAAGAGAGATTTATGTACATATATTTATAATCTGGAAACATTTTTTACAATTAAGCCAAATAATTTTTTGCTGACAATTGTAAAATTTTTAAATCCATTAAAGATTCTTGAGATGTAGCATTACAACATACAAAGCTTGATCCATGATCATAATTCAAGTATTAATGATATTAAACTTGAAAGCATGAATAGCATAAAAGATCTAGAGGTAATTTTTGATTCAGAAACAACATTTATTAATCGCATCAATTATATACCTGGCAAAGCAAATCAACTATTGGGTTTTGTTGGGCAAACTGTTAGCTCATTTTCAACAAAACACACACTTAGAATTCTTTGTATTCTGTTAGTTATGTCAATACTTATGTATTCATAAGTAGTGTGGTCACCATTCTTTCAAACACACATTAAAAAACTAGAAACTGTTCACTGATTTTTTAGAATAGCAGCAAGACATCTTGGTCTCCAAACCCATACATCATGACTATGGTTAAATCTCTGCCATCTTAAATGTAACTTCGCTCAAGTCTTTTTGAGATGTCTCAGTTGCATATTCTTTAAATAAATTGATAAGTAATCAAATAGTGTCTTTTACTGTGAGAACAATTGAATTTTAAAGTTCCTACTTGATCACTAAGAAAAAAGTACACTTCCAGAACTGTTAAACACAATTTATCCTATACAACAAATAACCCCATCAACAGACTATAACAATGAAGTAACTCCCTATTGATGTAAATCAAGTGTCTCCTTGCAGCTTGGCAACCAAAGCTAGAGTACTGCTGATGTACTATGATCAATGTTATTACAGAATGTGTAACTCATTTCTCTGTTAATTCATATATAAACTGTAAATTGAGGACTTTAAGTCTGTTAATAAATACAACAAATAAAAGACATTGCACAACTACAATATTGATGATATGGAGTTTTACTGAATGAAATTTGTTCTTCAAACTTTAGATCTTTAAAGAGGCTCATGCACAATTTTTTGAAAATATGAGTAACCTAGGGCAATTTTTGCTTATCTTTGAATTTTCCAAGATTGTTTTGGTGAATAGTCGTTCACAAGGTAGATGAAATATTGATTGGAAAGAATTCTCTTTATTATAATAAGAATATTATGTATCCGTTACAGATAAACAATTAAGTATGTGCTGTTGTACCTTGTTTTGAAAATAGGCGTATCAGTAGTTTTGTTGTAATTGTGATCTTGACTTAATTCATTTAAGGTCGTAATATGAGAATGGCAACATCACATCAAAGCATTTGATATTCTTAAAATTCCTTTCATTCTTAGGAGATTATGTTTCTTGCTGCCCACAGCCATGGTTGATGTATTGGATTTCAAAGAAAAAGTTTCTACACTTCATGAGATATGATTGGTAACAAGTTAAACAAAATATAGTTGAGATGTGTTATTACAGTAAAACCCCGCTATAAGAGACCCCGTTATAAGAGAATCCCGCTTATAGGAGACAAAATTCACGGTCCCGAGGTCAGTTGTATATAAACAATGCATTTATTTCCCACTTTTAAGAGACCCCGTTATAAGAGATTCCCGCGTATAGTAGACAAGATTTTATTGCCCGCCATGCGTTTCTTCTCGCTTGTAAGAGACAAAGCGTGGAATTTTCCTCTAGGTGACTCAGGAATTTCCACAGCGTGGTAAGGGTTGGGACGCGTGCTTAAAATAGGCTGGAGCAGGGGTTCGGAACACCAGTGCCACCGGCGGGTGAGGAGGTGTGGGAAGTTCTCGTGAAGATAGCTCATTCAGTAAGCTTCGTGTCGTTTGGCAACAAGGAAGACGCCTATAGTGCGACTTTTGTAACCGTGCCTCTAGAAGGTATCAGCTGTTTACGGTTTCATCCAATCGGAAGCTTCTGTCGCTACTGACGTCACGATGGTGACTTTCAAGCTCTCGATTAGATCAAACCGTCAGCAGCTGATACCTGCCAGAGGCTGAGATGAATAAATCACAGTATTTTGCTTTAGTGTTTTGACCAGTGTTTCCAATTGTTACTTTCTCGTATACGTACGTATATACGTAATATAGAGAAAGTAATGTAATGCTGCAGAAAATCGACTTCGAGATTTTAACAGACAGCATATTTTGGGGTCCCCTGGTACCGAAAAAGGTTGTGTTTTTTTTCGTTTAAAACTTCCCTTCGTCCGTCCGTGAATAACGCTAGTGCCAAAACTATCCGTACATTTTTTTTCCAAAATGAACATTCCGCGATCGATTTGTTTCCGCTCGAAACCGCGGTTTTTGAAAACATTCTAATTTTTGTGGATACTGTACATGAAGTCCATGGGACATTTTCAAAATCTATCCAAATTTTTTCTTTAAATTTCTTGTAAGAATAAAGTGAAATTCACTTATAGAGGTGGCATTGTTAGGATTTTCACTGTTAACTCTAAATTTTCGAAAATTGAAAAAGTTTGCAGTTTTTTCAAGGTTTTTCTACTGCTTCAAAATTGAAAATAGAAATTTTTTCTTATAATAAAAATTTTTCTCTAGAATTAGGTTTTTCATTAATGTTATGTACTAAAAAAAAAGTTTCACGTAATATCGAGTGAAATAATAAACATTTACAAAAACAAGATTTTATCAAAAACGGCTCCAAATTTTTTCTTTAAACTTTGGTAGTGATAGTTATAAAGGTAATTTATAAGACTCTTAACATAATTTTGCTCTATTCTTTTGTTTTTTCACAAATTACACAAATGTAATTTTTTTATAACTCTCGTGTCAATATTTATATTAGCGGCGATTTGTACATATAATCCATTTATGAGCACATTTGCTTTAAATGTCATAAAGTTCACCCAGTAGATCTGGTTAAATGGGCCCTGGAATCAACTAATTTATGTTTATTCAAGTTTAAAATAAGTGTACAAATCATACTAATCCACTAAAAATATGGTAACATCTCATTAACACATAAAAAACCACATTTCCCACTTATAAGAGTTCCCGCTTGTAAGAGACAAAATTCCATTCCCCCAGGTGTCTCTTATAAAGGGGTTTTACTGTATATTATAAAATGTGGTATTATAATATTATGCTACCATTACTAATGTACGAAAATACATGCTGTTGTTGCACCATTGGTTTTCTTATAGTATAAAGTTTCAAAATATTTAAAAATACTTGTTTATATTTCTAAACTAGTACTACAATGGTACTTACAACAATGATATATAATATAATACTGCAATTTCTCTCCATATTAAATGTCTCAGTAATCACTTGAAAAACTCATTATTAAACTAGTGGAGCTATACCAGCACATACTTTCAGCATTATTTCTAAGTGGTCCACTAAATTAACTACATAAAAGTGCAAAAGTGTTTTCAACCAGCAAAATTATTTTCCTCATGGAGATTTGAACTCAGGTCCTCTGAGTTGACTTGCTGCCAGCAATACCATACGCTACAGAAGCATGGTAGCTTGGGCCAATGATTATATAAATGTAATTGCCTTAACCCACCTTTTCTTTTAGAAATTGTGTCAATTTCACACACAAATTACACGAAATACAGTGTTTTTTTTTCTTCAAAAAATTGGACACGACCTTTTTTATACTTTCTCGCCTTATGAATACTTCGTAAGAAGAGAAAGTTATCGTGCGCCGGAAAACAGAGAATGTTTGCCAAAAAAAAACTCTTAGAGCTGGGGTCTGGTAAAGAAAAAGTGAATAAATTCTGTTGCTTTATTTAGAAAAAAATTTAGAAAAAAAATCCTCTTCCTCGTGGTGTAGCCAAAATCCATGTGTTGTTGCTTCTTGATACTGAAAAATCGACTGACGGAAAAAACGTCCCTCTGTCTGTCTGTCCGTCTGAGGTCAATGCTAGTGCCTAAACTGTTCAGCCGAATTTCTTCAAAATTGATATTCCCCAAACGTTTTCACTGATGTCGAGGCTCCTCGAATTTCAAACCGATATTTTAATTTTAGGGGGTACTTTACATGAAGCCCGTCGGATATTTTTGAAGTTTTCCAAAAAATGGCTCCAATTTGTTTGATTAAATTTTGTTGTTGAATAGTGCAAAGGACGTTTAAGAGAATGACATAGGTATCATTTTCGTTGATATCCCCCATTTTTCGAAAATTGCAAAAAACAATTTCAAAACTGCAAAATTGAAGATAGAGATTTTTGCTTCAGACTAAGTCCGTTGTACAAAATTAGCACTTTAAATAAGGTAATGTACAATTTTTTGAAAAAACGAGTAGTTTTTGCGTAAATTGCGCTTGAAATTTACAACAACAAAAATCTCAAAAACGCTCCAATGTTTTTCCTTAAATTTTCTCCACATGTGAAATAAGGGGCGGTAAATAAATAAACTAGTGGTGCTATAGAATGGCACAGACTTTCTCGCAGTAATTTTTATAATCTCGTTAGTCGTATCTAGCATTTACAGGAAGCCCTCCACGGCTGCCTTTCTTCGTCGCCCAAAAGACTTATTTTTCGCATGTTGTCAATTACCGGCTTTCTAATGCTAGAGCTGGTACAATTACGTTTTGACTAATATATAAGAAAATCCACAACTCACTCCAATGGCCGAGGTGGTTAAAGCGTCCTGAGAATGAGCGCTTCGCTTCGGAAGAAGCCGGGTTTGAATCCCAGAGAGGGATTTTAATTTGATGAATGTGTTGTTCCAGAAAACACTATTGAAGATTGTCGAAACTTTATTGAAAATCATTTGAAGTACTTCTACTCACTAATAGAAACAATGAAGATACAGGACTTGTCTGTGTTTTCCCAAATTGCATCTTTTAAACATTTTTTCAACTCTAGTTATTCGATTTCTGAAACGTATGTCTCGTCAAATCACTCGTCTTGGGTGCATCTGTATGAGCCGATTTAAGTAAAATTATATTTCAACATTAAATTGAAATACAATTTAACCAGAACCCATGCGATCAACTTTCATATCCCTAACGGTTCCGAAATTATTATTACTTTCTCGCTTTACGAATACCTCGTAAGATGAGAAAGTTGTGTAATCTGTGCCGGAAAACGATTTTTCCAGCGCACTGCGCTTGTGTTACGTAGTAATATCAACGCCAGCACGTTAACTCTGAGGAACTGTGTTCGGGTGTCGGAATGGAAAAAAAACTTGCTGGTTGAGAACACTTTCGCTGTTTTATGTAGGTGTGTTATTGCGGAGCATTTTAAATAATTCAAAAATTTATGTGCTTTGGTAGCACACCGTGTTGAATTTTATGTTTTGAATATGAATGAGAAACGAAAAATATATCCACGGTGAAACTTTTATACCTTGTCCTGAATTCTTTGTTTTTTGTTTTTTACATGAATCGTACATTTACGTGTTTACGCCTTTACTCGAGTTGAATCCACGCGCACTTATGTGGCATAGTGGCATGAATGCCGGAGAGTTAATTCTGAGGATTTGGGATCGTCTCGGAGCGGAAAACTTTTTGCTGGGTTATGTAGTATAATATTGCGGAGCATTTAGGAACAATGCGAGAAAGTTTGTGCTTTGGTAGCACCACTAGTTTTAAGAGGCGATTTTTTTACAACAGACTATGTCAGCCAAGAATTTATTTTTTCAATTTTGTAGTTTTGAAACGTTAACTTTTTGAACTTTTCGAAAAAAAGGAGAGTTCGCCGAAAATTGGACGAGCCCCATATTTTTATCGTTCCTTGATACATATAGGGAGAAAATTTAACAAAAAAATTTGGAACACTTTTTGAGAAAAGAATTTTAAAAAATTAAAAATGCCTATATTTCGCGCAAAATTACATGAAGACTAATCAAATTTTCTAAAAACTGAACATGACCTCATTTCAAGTTTTAATAATATGAACCTTTTTCTTTGTGTGTAGGCTATGTTAATGTCTGTGTTGAGTTTCGGGGTTGCCGAGTTACATGGAACTTAAATATTGATAAGACAGGAATAGGGAATACTCTGCTTATGACTTTGATGTCAAAATTTACTACTTTAAGATGAATACATATTCAACGCAACTAAATGATTAATATTAACAGAATACTGTATTACACAAAAAATAATGGATGAAACAACCGAGAGGCTATGCGCAAAGCTAAACTAGTGGTGCTACAGAATAGCATAGACTTTCCCGTATTAGTTTTCTATTTCCTTTGGTCGCGGCCAGCTATTCTGACTTGCCACATAACTCTTGCCAGCTGCCA
Source organism: Acheta domesticus (assembly GCA_031308135.1). Taxonomy (NCBI): domain Eukaryota; kingdom Metazoa; phylum Arthropoda; class Insecta; order Orthoptera; family Gryllidae; genus Acheta; species Acheta domesticus. The sequence goes on from JAHLJT010008446.1 coordinate 191,751,630, forward strand.
TCTATCCTCACCCAAACTACATATTTTTGACATTTTCTTAATTTGCCGGTTTCGCAATAGTAGAACAAAAATATTATTTTAAGAATATTAAAAAACAGCAAAACTTCGTCCTAAATGCCAATATTCTTTAAAAAAATTGGAGCAGTTTTTAAGAAAATAGCGTTCAAGCGCTACTGTAAATTCGAAATTTGAAGCTCTTATTCACAAAATACTTTTGAGTTTACGAAAAACTTCATAAGAAGTCATTTTAAGCACTTAACTCACAAAGCTTTTAATTGTTTTTGACATTAAATACATTAATTAATAAAAGGAACTATACACATTAGCATACTATCAACTAATCTTCGTGAAAAAATGACAGTTTTTTTAAAGAAAACTTATGCCAGCTTAAACTAGTGAATTGCTTACAAGACTTCTAGGCACAATTCTAGTAAATCACAGTTCAACAAGTTTTACTTAAAAGATTTTGATAAAATGAATCCAACTTTTACCTAGTCAATATAAATTGAAATGATTTCTGTGACTAATCTTTTATATGAGCTACCTAAATGTAAGATGCAATTTCGTAACATTTAATTACACAATCATTTACACACATTCAGTTTCATGGTGAATGGATACGTAGAACGCATGAATCTCGTAGTTCATCAACAATGTAATTTTAAAATATCCCTTGAGGCATTGTTGCGCAAATTTCAATAAAACTATGCGGATAGCTTGAAAGAAATACATCAATACATCACAAAAATTGTAAATTGAAAATTTAACAAACATTTTTTATAAATTATTATACAATACTATTTTTGTTCGATGTATTAATCTCGTCGAATCCTATTTGCTTCATAATCGTCCTAAGTAAATGGAATAACATTGGACGACTGATTTTGACGCCCAATTACTTCACAAATACGCATATTTTGGAAAAATTCAACATGACCTTATTTGAAGACCTGTTTTTGATGAGCATATTTCATTAAGAAAAACAATTGTAACTTCACAATTGAATTTGTAGGAAGAGGCCAAACCTTTTTTTTTTGTTGCAAAATCAGGCATGTCAACGGACATGAAACCTGCACCATTATCTTAGGCTTACTTTTTGCTATCTAAGGTCCCAATTTAATAAAAAATGTGCGGTTTTTAAGAAACAATGGTTTAAAGAAAATAAATAATAATTGCCTGTTTGACACAATATTTCGCAAAAAATACTCATGTTTTTCAATTATTGAATATGACATTATTTGAACATCTGTTTTTATGAACACATTTCATTAAAAAGAACAGCTGCCATCTATTGCCACCCAAAGTAAATTGTTCGCGCCATTTTTTTTTTAAATTTTGAAAATGTCCCAGGGGCTTCATGTAAAATACCCCCCAAAATTAAAATATCGGCTTCAAATTCAGGAGGCCACGAGATCAGTCAAATCGATCGGGGATTATAAATTTTGAAGAAAATCGGCTGAACGGTTTAGTCGCTAGTGTTGTTCATAGACAAAAAGACGGACAGACGTTTTGCTTTCAATTGTTTTTTCGGAATCAAGGACCCACAAGACAGTGATTCTGGCTGCAGCACGTGTTAGAAGATTTTTTTCTTAATTTAGCAACTGGATTTATTCATTTTTTCTTTACCAGAGCCCTGTAATAAGAGTTCTTCTACCGAGAATCCGCCGTTTTTTCACGCAGCATTACATGACTTTCCCTAAACTATACTGCGATTTCTTTAACTTTGCCCCTCAAGGCCCATTTTCGCGATGGAATATCACACGGTATTTCGCGTCTTTCTCGGTCTTGCCGGTAGAAGTCGCATAATCGTAAGCACTGCTTGATACGGTCGCGATCATGCGAAATCTAGCGGAACGACTGAGAAAGATGCAAAATTCCGTGACATTCCATTGCCAAGATGGGATTTGAGTGGCCTTGAGGGTCAAAGTTAGAAAAATCGCAGTAAATACGTACGTTTAGTATATGGGAGTGACGTACATATAGTATGCGGGAAAGCAATAAAAAGCGATCCACACGATTCTTGTATCGAGTTAGTGAGGTTCTACTGTACCAAAACACTCTACGTGAGTATACTCTAATAATCTTAAGTCTATAAAACTCTATCACAGCCTTGATTGAATATAATAAAAATGTTGTACACTTTATTTCATTCATTTCTTTCTTTTGCACATTGGAATTGTACATAAGAAAAAATTGTACGCCGTCGTATTTACTTTTCCCACAATCTTCCATCTGTTACCTAATATAGGATAAACCTTCCTCTACTTTCTCTAGATTTTAGGGATCGATAAACGACCTGTTACTCTCAATTATATCACTTAGGTGTCTGACACAACTCCTTTTACATACAAATTTCAGTGATGACATTGAGCAATTCAGTCTTTACGGTAAGGTAAGAATTTGCTTTTATAGTCCAAAACAATATCTATGTACATATGTGTAAAGATCTTGGTAAATATAAAATGTGTATTATTCTTGGAAATGTAGTATTTTCTGGGGTAGCTTTTCTACAGCTCTCCTTCGTGCGATGTTATCGCACGGGTTCAGCTAGTTTTAAGCGTCCTCTAACAGATGGCATTCAAAATATTTATCTGCATTCGTAAGCATTGCACTTCTATAACCCCAACAGCGTTCTTTGTAATACTGAAATATTGCACATTTCTGAATGGTGCAGAAAACAACTTAATCTTTATTGGCGCTAACTTTGTGCGCTCCATCTTACCTTCTCTCGGTCAGTGGCGGATCGGGGGGGGGGGGGGAGGGAGCATGGAGACCATGTCCCTCCCAAAAGGCCTCGAGTTTTCGTCTGTTATCTTCTTTTATTTTGGTAAAATTGATTTAAATATTTATGTTAGAATTGTGTCATTATTTAAAAAATAATATTGTGTAGGCTAATATAAACTACACAAATAATGTACAAGAAAACTAGTGGTGCTCAACAGCACGTATTTTCCGTATTATTGGAAACAGCTACGTAGTACTCAAATATTGCACTTTATGCGCTACTAACATCTTAGCTAATATTTGAAAACGTCCAATTCAGCCAAGAACTCAACCACTCACTGTTTCCATCGCAGTGTTGTCAGAACTATGTGAATTCTACAACTGCACAAAAATAGAATACAAAAGTTTTGTAAACCAGTATTGGAAAAAGAAGCCTGATACCCTGGACAATACAGAAATGCATTCCTTAGGGCCATGATTAGAGAAGAGTATTCTAAAACCATGCAACAAATACTCTACTCACTACAAATGGTACAGCATTTGGCGCGAAACTAAATATTTTCATGCAAATATCAACATGACAATTATAACTAATTTTCATATAGCTCCATCAGGTCACAACAATGACAAGTAATTCGCAGATATTCGCGAGCGCAAACCGAATTTCATTGTTGCAGACCCTGCATTGTCGCTATTCTCAGAGCTATTTTTTAACTTTTAATTTCAAATATTTCAAAATAAACAATTTCTAAAATATTAATGTACAAATGTATAACAAAAGGTCGAATGTAAGAAACGAACAAAGAAATAATATACAAAATTGCAAATTCTAATTTACGACGCATCTAGCTGTCAAAAGCGCAGTAAATTTACAGCGGGCTATTATGTTTATCACCAAATTATAGAAAAACTACTCGTATTTTGAAAAAATTAAGCACGACCTTATTTGAAGATGAAGTTTTGATAAGTACATTTAATTGAGAAAAAATTGTATTTTTAATATTGTAGTTGTAAGAAAACGACGAAAACGAAGCGCAGTCAATTCCGGGAGGGCTATTGTGTTTGTCAGGAAATTATGGAAAAACTACTGATATTTTCAAAAGATTCAACCTGACCTTATTTGAAGATCTGTTTTTGATGAGTATTATTCATTAAGAAAAACAAACGTGTTTTCACAATTGTAGTTATAGAAAGACGCCAAAATTGTTTTAATTTTTTTTAAATTTTTGCAAAATCATGCATTTCAACGAACATGAAACCTGCACCATTCTCTTAAGCTTTCTTTATGCTATCTCAGATTACAATTTAATCAAAAAACGTTGTGCGATTTTAAATGAAAAATGGTTTAAAAAAATAAAAAATTGTCTATGTTGGACACAATTTTTAGAAAAAAATACTTGTTTTTGAAAAATTGAACATGACCTTATTTGAAGACCTATTTTTTATGAACACATTTCATTAAGAAAAAATGTATCTTCATAATTGTAGTTGTAGGAAGATGCCGAAAAAATTGATTTTTTTCAATTTTCGAAAAATTAAAGTTTTCAACCAACATGAGACCTACCCCACTCTCTTAAATGACCTTCAGACTATTCAACAACAAAATTTTGTCAAAATTGTTGGCGCCATTTTAGTACCCTCATGTAAAGTACCCTCCAAAATTCAAATATCGGTTTCAAATTCATTGGGCCACGAGATCATTCAGATCGATCGGGAAGTATCAATTATGGAAAAAATCGGCTGAACGGTTTAGTCGCCAGCATTGTTCATAGACAGACGGACAGACGTTTTGCTTTCAGTTGGTTTATCGGCATCAAAGACCCACAAGAAAGGGATTCTGGCTGCAGCCCGTGTTAGAAGATTTTTTTCTTAATTTAACAACTAGATTTATCCGCTTTCTCGTTACTAGGGCCCTGTAATAAGAGTTTTTCTGCCGAAAATCCGCCGATTTTTCGCGCAGCATTACATAACTTTCCCTATTTCCCTATTTGGAAAGTAATAAAAAATGTATATTATTTACCAAAATTCTGATGGCCACCTCCAAAATGATCGGCTGGATGTGCCTCTGCTCTCGGTTGGCTTCCCTTGTAGGGGCAGCACTGCCAATCCAGTTCTACGAGCGGTGACGAGATTCCGGGTTTCGGCCTATGAAAATATAAAACATCCTTGACCCTATGCAACGCATAATTTCTGTCATTCGAGTTAATATATTAACAGAATGCTATTGTCATTCGAACAGCGGACACAGAATGCCTTTCTTCACGGTGTAAGATATATAGGTGTGTCAACTAGCCGCCTTTTGGACATTTTTGAAGCCAGTTTGAGGCTAGTTCCTCGCTTATCCGTACGGTGCGCACGATCGAGTTGGGCATTCATGATGACGTCTCGCGATTTAGTGGCTTCCACCAGAGGTTACAAAGCTATTAAAGGGATCACCATCTTGTCCCAAAATGCCCAAGTCGTTCGCAGCGCTTACATAGGGAGAACTGTGAGAACTAGCCTCACATTAGCTTCAGTTTCAGACCGGGAGTGAACACACCTATATCTCTTACACCGTGCTTTCTTCCCACCACTCGTTCGTTTTCGCGACGTCAGAGTCGACTCATTACGATAAAGGATAAGAAACATCCTTTTTAATTTCCATAAGTGAAAAAATACAATTTAAACAAGGTATTAGGATCATTTGCCTCCTTTCGGCTAATATCAAAACACTACCATTGACTTGTCATGCAAGAAACATTCCGTTCTCGCTGAAGGGATCAAGCTAAAATGCAATTCACATCATGAATTTTTTTTATCAGGGATGCCTAACGAAGGAGTTAGCGAATGAATTTCAAATCGCATGCGCACTTGCATAGGATTGGATAGTATAGTATCGTTAGTTATCGTATCGTATAGTATCGTTATTTATCGTATCGTATAGTATCGTATAGTATCGTTAGTTATCGTATAGTATCGTATAGTTATCGTGCTGGGCAACTGATCCCAAGTTTGCGGTTTCCAACCGGGTCAAAGTCGGCCAAAAATCGACGGCAAGCATGCGGACGCTTGTCAGCATGTAATACAGATCCCAGGAAAGGCATTTAGTCGATCCTGGCAAAATTAAATCCTCTAGCAATTTAGCACCAATCAGAGTTTCGATTTGAATTACTTGATAAGTTTGCGGATATTGTGCGAGAATCTTGGCCTGCGCTCTCTGGTATTCAAATCAAAAGCCAAAATTAGCGCACTTGCGCCCCTTGGGAAAACAATAGCAAACTACTCGTACCCTAGGTATAATTGCTCAGAGTAAGTCTCACAAAAAGGCGCTAGGCTAGGGGCTTCTGGAGACTAGCCTACGCACTTATCAGCGTATGGCATTAAAAGAGGAAAGAATTTGCACTCGCGGCGTGTTCCGCGAGTCCTTTCTAGATTCTCACAGAAGGCAACCACGAATTAGCTAACCATTGGAAAGCTTTGAAATGGACGAAGCGAACGCGTTGTTGCCTTATTAGCATGGCGGTTCATGCATGTTCCTTAATCCTCGGATGCAATCGTGAATTTACCCATTCCATTACAAAGGTGGGGTCAAATCGACCCCTGCCTTATAAATTACAATTATGAGTTTCTTTTTCAGAATCTTATTCTGGAATGTAATCATTAATGGTTTCCACAATAGGAAATCATCCTTAAATTACATTGTTTGACTTTTAGAAGTAATTTGTTCAGAAATTTTAAAAAAGTGACCTCAATTAAGCAAACACTATCATCAGTATGATGATTCTGGAGTGAATTAACAAATTTAGTAGAAACTTATTGTATCAGCATAAACCACAGAATATTTATTCTAATGTAATTGTGCAAATTTAAGTAAGTTTGCATATTATTTGAAAGAATTTGTTGGGGATACTGTCATAATACCACGACGGGATCTACTCGGCGTATGCAAGATATTGTGTCCGTGCGTCTGACAAGGAGGATAGAGGGATCACGAACGACCACTCTTATCTATTAGTTCTGATGCTACGTAATTCCCTTTTTCATCAGAATCAGTTTTCTCTTCCTCAGTTTCCTCACTAGAACTCACAGGCGATTCGGAAGAACCTGGATCACAGAGAAGCTATCACGAGGATCATAGAGATTATCAGCATCACTGTTTGATACTTCACTTTCATTTGCAATAGAGGCGTATTCATCAAGACATTTTTTATTTCCTGATCACTAAGCGGTTTCCACGCCATTGTTGACATTTAATAGAGTAACGCAAGTCCAACCAAACGATGCTTGAGGCATTTTTTAAAGAACTAATTTTTAGGACAGATATTTAACAAAAATATCTCTTACATCAAATTTGTATTTTTGTAATGTTCATTTTTTGTAGTTTGAAATTTCCGAAAATACGAGAGTTCGCTAAAATTGGGACCAGTCCCACTTTCCTTACCGTTCTTTGTACGAGCAAAAATTTTTAAGGCAAAATTGCAATGGACTTTTATTAAATAATTCTTTAAAAATTGCCTGTTTGACGCAAACAGTTCATTTTCGGAAAATTGCACATGACTATCGCAAGATCAATTTTTGATGAGTTTTCATGAAGAAAAAAAATTGGCAACCTAACTGCCCCTGGCATTTTATAACTCTCAGACTTCACAACAGTAATCCCTCGACATCCGCGGATTCGCTATTCGCGAGTTCCGAACATTCGCGATTTGAGAAATGCTATCAGTTTTAATTCGCGAGTGCGTCTTTTGGTCGTTTTTGTTTTGAAAGCGAGCACATTTCATTTCCCTTATCAGTGTAAGCTGGGAAACGAACTCGGGAGACATCGGAGCTCAAAGTATCACGTTCAGCAAAAATTTCAAAGATTAAATGTCAATTCAGATTTACAGAATAACACAATTGTAAAATAATTCAATTCAGTTGCGTCAAATTTGAGGTAAGGGTTTTGGCCAAATGAACATAAAAGCCATTCAGGTTCTATGCAACTCTCATTATAATGATCTGATTGAAGAGGAGCTTTTAAGAAACCATCGGCGAAGAGAACCTCGAACGTAATGATGAAGTAACGGAAGCGAAACTCCATCCTGGAGGAATTTCAAATCGGTTAATGGCGTTCTAAAACGTCAACAAGCTCCAATTGAAAGACAATTCGACTGTGATCTGAACATAGAAATAACTTCGAAATTTAAGGGAGAGATATAAGTAGCAGGTCTTCCATATTTAGATATTAAAACGAGGAAGGTGACTAAGCCAAAAAAAATTCGACATCCAATGACTTTCAACTTTGAAATAAGTTTCAAATATATTTTATTTATTCTCTTTGGGATGTTAATTGTGAATCCTGTTTGTATAGTAGCTCTTAGTTCTACTGCAATTGTTTGTTGGATATTTTCTTCTTTTTTAAAGTTTTTGATATCCAGGAACCTAACCCACCCTTTTTCATTAAAAGATAGACAGCATTCGCAGATTTGACATTCGCGATGGTTTTGGGGAACCTATCTCTCGCGAATGTTCAGGGATTACTGTATTCCAAAAGATCATGTCCAAAACAGCAGTTTTGGGGCATTTCAAACTATGCATTCTGATAACCAGTTTTACACAATGCATACCCGATCAGTCTTGCCCAATAAATTCCACTAGACCTAACACTGAAAAATGTTCTTGGAAATGTAGTGACCTAATGAACTTGCAAATTTTCTTTTCTCTTAGACATACAAAAATATACCTTTTCTATACAGTGGTATTCTTCTTATATTAACAATGAAAGCAATTCTTTTTTAAATCAGGTCAACCTCAAAGAGAATTGCTTTGATTATCGTTAATAAAAGGATGATACCACTGTATGAAAAATATTAAATTAAAAGACAATCATTTTTGGTCTCCTCTGTTTAACAAAAATAGACCTTACTTGTAAATGATTAGTCACAGTTCTAAAGTCTGATTTGGTATTCAGTCAACAAAAGTAGTTGTGAAGTAGTAGTTGTTATTTATCAAAATTGTCTGTATAATTCAAAATACTTTTACTTAACTTTTTCGAGCATATAATCTTCCAAAATTATGGAAAGATGAAAGTGTTTTTCACAGGTATTTATACAAATGGTGCACTGAGAAAAATATTTAAGTCTTAAATATTTTTTCATAGCTACACATTTTCTATAACTAAAGAGCATTTATGGAACATTAAGTAGAAAATCTGTATGATTTTTTAACAAATACAACTATCCTATCTAAAAGTATTCACACAATTTCATATCTATGGAACTTATATTCCCTTCCGTGATGGCATTTAAATATTTGGATTTAAAACACATGGGGCCTTTTGGATGCACAAAGGTTTTCTCTGATCTACACATCAATGAACTCTGACTTTTCTTGAGATAGATGTGCAAAGGCATAGTCAGGATAACATGTAAAATTGCGGATTAGATTATTTTATAAAATGTTTTAAATACAAACTCTGATAAATATTTTGAAATAATTTATGAGTGCAAGTTAGACAAGACAAAATCTAATCAATCTTCCCAATCGTGATCCAAAGTTATAAGAAGGCCTGGTAATTCATGAATTAAAAGAAACAACTTTCATTTTTGATATTAATAGAAACATTGTTTCAAAAATAGCTGAATAACATTTAATTTGAAAAATGGAATTCTTTCCACATTGGAAACCATGCAATATTTTCCTAATAATTACCAATTTAAATTCCTGTTTCCTTTGCTTTCTTATGCTTATTTTTCACTCACACAACTGAGAAATTCCTTACCAATAGTCACATGGTTACATCTTTTGGAGCAACAATTTTATTTTAATGCAAGGAATGGAATGTTCAATCTGGAAAAAATATCATAAAATTTCATATTTTGTTCCCTAAGCATACATAATATCATGTAACACTTTCTCAGTTTCTAACAAATAAGCAAACCTCTGATTTTCATTGATAGTGATGAGGCATAATTTGTAATGTCTCAAAGTTTTGCACTGATCCTCGTAGTGGGCAGTGCCAATACATTTTTTACAGGTTCAGATGTAGTTAGGAGATGTGCAAAATTTCACAACAATAATTAATATTTTATTTTTTATCCTCACACTAGAACAAATTGAATGCCTCTTTACAAATAGTTTCAAACTACGATGATACAGTGATGACATATCACATTAGCTGAAGATCACAAGAACTTATCAATTGTAAAAACAATTCCAACGTTGTCTGTTAATTAGGACTTGAATATCTACTTGTACTGAGTCTCTCTCTCGTCCAAGCAGAAACAGCTCCTTCATACGCATCTAACAAAAAGTACCGTACTCACTTTAAACGAGAATACAAAATGGTCCTCATTGATAAGTGATTTAACTGCCTGACTAGTACATTTATAAACATTTTGAGCTATTAATGAATTCTTCAGTTTACAGTTACTATACGCGCATGTTTTCTTGAGCCCTGGAATACCTACCTCCACTCCTTTGCAATCATTAGTTGAATGAAGAATAAATTATAGCAAGCATAAATTTGTAAATCAGGTCCATTCTCCTAATCCTCTTGGCGAACACAATAATTCGCTTGAGAAACTGGAAACCCGAAGAAAGTTCTCCCACCTAACGTCTCTTTTCAATGCCTTCCAAGCACTTCCAAGCAGGGAATCCCAAAGGAGAGAGAAACCGTGTCGCTCGCAAACGAACTAGTTCAATAAGGAACCGGTTCCATCATTCAGTGAACGAACATTCATCGGTCTTTCGGAGCGCCCTTTCGTCTCACGAGTTTTTCCTTTTAAGTGCTTTGAGGCGGAATGAGTTTTGGAATAAAAATTGTTTTAGGCCCGCAACAGACTACACCGAGGAATGCGTTGCAAGAAATGTGCGACGAGAAATGTGGAAAGAGGCCGGTGAGGCTGCGTCCACACACTACAAAGAGGTTATTCGATGTCTCGAAATGCCTTTATGTGCCACAAGCCGAGAGTGATGGCAGCAGTTTTAGCTATGAGATGATCTGAAAGTCCCATTTCTTGTTTTATTAAATGCTCTTATGTAATTTTAACTCGTGATATCCTTGTTTTGTTACAATAATCGTAAACCATTTGTTTAACGAGTTTGAATTACCTAGAGAGAAACACAAACACACTACTACATTGCATACAAATCATTATTTAATGTAAAAAAACAGGAAGTTAAGTGATGTATAAGGGAGAAGTTGTACATCAGCAAATTTTCTTGAACTCCGTAATCTTTATCACGCTCTGGTTTACTATATTTGTTGGTTGAATAATGAATAGATAATGAATGATCAAATAATTCATAAAATTCACAATTAAAAAATTCATTTATAAATACCAATTAAGAAAAGTAATAAATTAATCCAATTCTTTCAAAATACCCTTTCAAGTTTCTTGCTTAAAATTTTTAATTTTATATTACTCAGTATGAGCGGGTTTCACACAAATATCTTCCATACACGTTTTTACTTGTTCATTTCCGTTTTAAGAGAAAATTCAAGAAAACAATAAAAAAAACTGGTAGTTTATCGCATCTTTTACTGCCACGTGTTATAACCTCACTCAGTTCTATGCACTGTTTGGTGTTATTCTGCGGCAGCAAACGCCTAAATGTCTTATAACAAGTGAAGGAGTAGAAATGTGTCCGAGAAAACTCGCTCGCCGACCGACTCGAGCGAGGAACTCTTTCGCCTCCGCAGAGGCGAACGAGGAAACTCTTTCAAGTGTGTGGGGGTCCATGAGTTCCTTGTTTCGATTTTCCACAATTCTCATCGCACATTTCTGGAAACACATTCATCAGTGTAGTCTGTTGCGGGCCTTATACGCGCAAGTTTTCTTGAGCCCTCGCTTCGCTCGTTGCGAGAGGAGTGGGGAGTTTGGTTATTTTGACAAAAATAATATTGTCTCAAATTTGTATTTCGTTTTTCGATGCAAAATAGTTTCTATTACACGGAAGCGAACATTTCTGGTTACACTAGTCTACAAAAATAACATTTTCCCTTCACAAGAACGAAAATAACAGATTCTAGAAGTATTTTTCATACTGAATTCAGTTTCCCTTCATCAGGCAGGAGTTTTGTATGATATTAATTTGAACTCTTTATAATTAAAAAAATCATTAACAAGCTATCCAACTCTAAATGGTATTTTACTCTTCCTGACTTACATTGTAATTATTAAAATACAATTGTAATTATGTAAATGTATATATTTAAGTGGTTAGGCGGATGAGCAGACCTTACGGACTGAGCCACGCCAGAAATAAAAACATTATTATTATTATTATTATTATTATTATTATTATTATTATTATTATTATTATTATTCAACATTTTACGCTCGTCCGGAGTTTTTAGATATAACTCAAGGACCGAAAGTCAACACATATAGCGAGACAGATGGTGAGAAGTTCTTGCTCCAGTGCACTCAGGTTCTGCTTCAATGACTAAGAGAGAGAACCTTACGCACAATATTGGTGGTTGCCAGCAACACGGCCTTCTGCATGGTTCTGAAGTGCCACTCATTTAGATGGAGTTTCTCTTTCACAATCCTCCAATCTTCAGCAACAAGCCCATTAGATGAAATAACTACGGGCACAATATCTACCTCTTTTAGTTTGTAGAGGTTTTCCAGTTCTTCTGAGAGTGGCTGGTATTTTCTTTTCTTTTCTGCAATTGTTGGCAGCAGATTACGATCTAATGGGACTGCAATATCAATTATTATTGCCCTGCAAGTAGTTTTGTCGAACACGACAATATCAGGCTTATTTGCTTCCATTGTTTTATCTGTAACAATGGCAGTATCCCATAAGATTTTTGTTCTCTCATTAGACAAAACTTGCTCCGGTAGATATTTGTAATAAGGTAAGCTTTCCTTTAACAGGTCCAATCTTTTGGCAAGAGCTTGGTGAATGATTTTGGCTACATTATTGTGGCGTTGTAAATAATCTGTTTGTGCCAACTGAGAGCATCCACTACAGATGTGTTGAATAGATTCGGTGGCCTTCTTGCACAGGTGACACATGTCACTGATGTTCTCTTTCATGATATATCACCTGTAGTTATTAGTGGTTACTACCTGATCTTGAATGGCCAACACAAATCCTTCCGTCTCGCCAAAAAGCCCAGCGGTTCTCAACCATTCAGTCGATCTTTTCATATCAATGGCGTTACTTCGAAGCGCTGTAGCAAACCTGCCATGGAGTTCCTTTGATTTCCACTGCTCAATTCGATCCTCACATTTAGGAAAACTTGGATTGTGGTTTTCTTGGAGCAGCTTCAGAGGTGTATAGCCGTGATCTTGTGCACAGATGGCCGTCATGGATTTGTTGTTGATGAAATAATGTCTGAGCTGTTTTTCTTGCTGGCAGCACATAACTTCAAGACAACAGTCCACGGCCTCCATGATGTCTTGAAAGATATAGCCTTTCGGTGGAACTTCGAGGATGATGCATCCGATATTTTGATAGAAGTGTTCTGACCTTTCCATCGAAAGCTTGTAAAGATGTCTCAGACCATTTAACAACTCCAAATGTATGCTATGCTGCAGAAAGGGCCCATGTGTTCATTCCTGTAAATTTGTTTCTCGAATTAATAGAGGACTTGCATATTTTTGCAACACGAGAGAGAACCTTCCTTTCCACTTGTTTTCTAATTTTTTCATCTGCAGTACCTAAGAGCTGCTGGAGGCCGATATACGTATATTCATCTCCATTGATGAGTTCTTGAATTCTCAAATCTTCCATCAAATGAGGTTCATTTTCTCTATTCTGGACGCGATCTCTCTTCACGTGAACAACAGCACACTTCTCCAAACCAAGATCCATACAAACAGAGCTGCTGAAGCTTTCAACAAGTGTCAACATGCTGCGAAGTTGATCTGGTCCTTTAGCATAGAGCTTGAGATCATCCATGTATAATTGGTGGGAAATTATCTTCTTGGGGTTCTTTAAAGCATATCCATAGCCGGAGGCATTCAGCATTCTACTCAAAGGGTTCAATGATAAGTAAAACCAGAGCGGGCTTAAGCTATCTCCCTGAAAAATGCCTCTACAAATTCGCAAAGGATTAGTCTGGTAACTCAGTTTCCCTCTCCTAACATGCAGTGTTGTTCGCCAGCTGTTCATACACGTTGGAAGAAATTTAATGATAGAGGGGTGAACCTTGTAGAGTTGAAGAGTTCGTAGAAGCCAGGAATGAGGAATGGAATCAAATGTCTTTCGGAAATCAATCCAGCCCACAGACAAATTATGCATTTTCTTTTTTACAAGCTTGGATATAATATTATCTATTATCAATAACTCTTTGCATCCTCGAGATCCTTTCCTACAACCAACCTGTTCTTGCAAAAGCAGATCATTTTCTTTCAAATGCTCGTCGAGTTTGGTGGCAATAATGGAGGTGAGAACTTTATAAATTGTAGGTAGGCATGTAATGGGTCTATAATTCTCGGGACAAGACGCATTTCCACCTTTCGGTAACATAAATGTCACGCCCAAGGTACAAAATTCTGGCAGCACAGATGTTCCATTCAAAATGTTTTGAAATTGACTCGCCAATATACCATGAGTGCAAGTCAGATATTTCCACCAAAAATTATGTATTCCATCTACTCCTGGAGCTTTCCAATTGTGTGTTCTTCGTATAGATCTTTTTACATCCTCTGTTGAAATAACAACTCCATTCATTTCCGGGATATTGTGACAAGCTTCCTCTTCCTGTCGTATCCAGTATGCTTCATCAAAATGTTGCTTTGGGGTGGACCAAATCTGAGACCAATAGTTTGTCATGGCAGAAGCACTTGGGGGGTTTATGTCACTTTCCTTGGTATCTCTCGATTCTAGATATCTATAAAAGCCTTTTTGATTCTTAGAGAATAAGGAATTTTCTTTCTTGCGTCGCGCAGCTTCGTTATACCTTCTTATTCTTGCCCCCAGAGCTACTATTCTTTGTCTTAATCTCTCGTCTTCAACCTTTAGTCTACTTTCCAGGTCTTTCTGTTTTCTTTTTATCTTTAGTCTTCTGAGAATTGAACGAATACTTGCGCGAATCTTCTTTGAAATCCCTCGTTTGTCTCTGAAATATTCAGCAATATGCGAAATATCTCGTCTAGCTTGGGTAATTTGATTTTCGATTTTTTTCAACCATGCCGGTGGCTTTTGTCTTTCATTAGGATTCTTATCAAGAGAAGTACTTTTTTCCACCTGTACTTTGTAACCTAGATGTTCACAAGTAGCAATTGCAGCGCAATGAGCCAATCCGGCTACATCTTCAAGAGAAGAAGCTTCTGAGATGTCTGGGGCAATAATTTGGTTCATTTTGCCAACAATCTCATAGACATTAGTGCTGCACTTCAGTTTTGGTATTTTGGTCTTAGATCTAAAGATATTCCTTGGTAGTGAAGCTTTGTAACCTCGTAAATATCTTTAAGAGATTTGTCCATCATTTCGTTGTCGAGTTGGGGGATGGAAACCACAACGTGTTGTTCGTTCTCATGTACTCTTTGTTCATTTCCATTAGCTTGCTGCTCCAGGACTACCTCACTTGTTAGTTCTAGCTCCACTTCCTCCTTCAAAAGATTTAGCTCTGCATCTGAGAAAACTTTTCTTCTCCTAATAGAGTTAAGTTGGCTGCACACACGTTGCTCATTTAGGGCGCTTTGCGGATAGATCTTTCTCCATTCAGTTAGGAGTCTTCTCTTCAAGCCCTCACATTCCGTCTCGTTTTTTGTGCTTCTGTAGAATGCATGCATGACAGACATATTTAATTCTCTGGTCCATTGCATGCGTTGGCTCGGATTCTCTGGAGCAGTGGGTTCCCCAAACTTCTACCAGGTACGGCATCTTGCGACGCGAAATCGGGAGTTGCGGTAGCCCTAGATGGAGCGGCGCCGCGCCCCCTTAGTTGTTCCGGAGGTTCACCGCTTTCCATCAGCACAGGTAACACATTTCTCACAGCTACCCCAGTAATTTATTATTATTATTATTATTATTATTATTATTATTATTATTACATTCTGATGACTCATTCTGTACCTAGAAAGTAGTAATGGTGATTTTCGGGGATAAATACAATTATGATTTTCAGGGTATCTGGAATGTATCTCTTCTTGGTTCAACAGTAGTCAATCAACGCATTAGAACTACACTTACATTAGTACCTGCTTTCCGTAGTAGAAATTTACTGATGAAAACGCCCTCTGCGCTCATCGTTGACAGCCCCCAAGATTTTCCGGGAGGAAGTCTAAGTCAGAGTCTAAGAAGCGAATTTTCAAAAACATGTTACATCCCATAGCTTTACAAGAATGCAGAAGATCAGCCACTATGTCCCATAGTTTTTTGCTTCATGGTTTCCAAGGAAATTGCAACGTACATTTTTGAAAGATTATCTGGAAGCTTTTTCCAGTAGATTTAACAGTTCATCAAAATGTTCGTCAGCCATTAATGACCCTATGAATGTGGTCCTAAAAATCCCTTCTTTCAATTTAGCATCAATTACATTGGGAGCTTTTGATTTCAAATACAAGGATCTATCAGAAAGTGTATATCTTTTATGAAATTTTCCATTCCTCGTAATTGATTATGCAATGGATGTAAATATATTTTTCAGGATTCAATAAATGGACATGTGACACATTTTTCTGGTCTGGGGTTCGAGATTCCTTTAATATTTGTCAAACAGAAATAACAATTACTTAGATAATCCTTCGGTTCCCCCCAAACCACAGGAATTGCAAAAGACATATGATGTGTACAATTTTTTTAAATCAAGACAACAATCTTAACTCACATCACATATTTTTGGTGCCCAACCCTTTTCAAAATCACCAACTTTACAGCCAAAGTAATGGTTGATACCACTTTTTCTCAAGCAACTTAAATTTCGCCTCTGAGTCTTTCAGGTCAGCTCACCACATATACAACTGAAATTATAGTGCGATTTTTCTAACTCTGCCCCTCAAGCCCCTATGGCCACGATGGAATATTACACGGCATTTCGTGTCTTTCTACTTCGTGCCGCTAGAAGTCGCATGATCGCAAGCACTGCTTGATACGGTCGCGATCATGCGATATCTGGCGGCACAACTGAGAACGTCGCGAAATGCCGTGACATATTCCATCGTGAAGACGGGCGTTGAGAGGCAAAGTTTAGAAAAATCGCAGTATATCTGCATGATTTACACACGTTATTGGCATAATGAAAATACAAACACCAAAAAGCAGCTTACACAGTATACTTCTAAACACAAAGGAAGGAAATATATTACTAGTGATATTAGTGGCAACAAGCTCATAGATACGTCAATACTGACACATCTCAATGCCAGATTAACTGGTCTGAGGATGTAAAAATATGAATGAACCTGCACAGTATTACCTCTTGGTATTTCAGCATGATATTACATATAATTTTTTAAGATACAGATTGAATAAAATTGCTATATATAAGGTAAAGGTTCCTACGACAGGTTAAAGAGAATGTTAAAATCAGATTTTAAAAAGTAGCTGTCGTAAAAAAAACTGTGCATGATGGAAAAGTTCTGAACACATATCTGAATTCAGTATGAAAAACCGCACTAGATTCACTCATCATATTTCTTGTGAAGAAAACTTTGTCGACCAGTGTTATCAGATCTTGTCTAAAACTCTCGTTGCTATAATTTATTCTAAAATTCAACTATTGATGACAAAGGAGTGGGGGTAGGTATTCTGGGGCTCAAGAAAACCTGCGCGTATAATATCAAAGTGTAGATTGTTCACAAAAAGTAAAATAAAATTACTCATACCGTCGATTTCACCAACACTCGTTAATCTGTCTCGACGATCGTCATTTTTGACGAGCGTCAAAATATTGACGCATCGTTACGTTTCACCGATACTTTTCTGCAAGGTTGAGAGGTGTATTGCGAGCTTTTTCCCCACCACTACAACGGAATTTCCCCAAATAAGCTCTCCAATGAAAGAAAATTCTTCATACCGTCTAAAACTAAAAATATTCTCTAAATTACGAACTAACGGCATGAGCTGTCCCTGATGATTCCATTGACTGTCCCCTTAAATTCAGATAATTCAAATCAACTATACAGTGGCGGCTCGTGCTTGGGATGCACAACCCCCACATAATGTAAAAATATCTTATAATATCTTAGGAGCATACATTTTCCTTTTAATGACATTCAATATTCAAGATATTGCAGCAATATCGATGCATATGAAATCATTTTGAAACCAAAGAACGTCCAACCGGCGCTCTCTTCGGTGTCTGGAGCCTTGCCACGAATTGCACCACGCTCTTGGATCTTGCCTGCGTTACTGGGTTTACTGCATTTACTCTTTGGTCCTTCGATTTAATACGGGTGGCATACTCCCTTTTAGTGGCGTAACCAGACGGTGGCGATGTCTAGCGCTGCGCGGCGGCTGAGGGAGTCTCAGGGGAATGCCTATATTCTGATTTCGTCTGACTCGCTGCAACGTAATTATATGAATTTCGCTTGTTATTGACAGTACACAAGTTCAGTCAATACTTGCTGGTATTTAATTATTTATTTATCCCTATTTGGCGAAATTATTTTCATTCGATGTAAGGTTTGATGATTAAAAACTTTCGTTTCAAGAGTGCAGTTGTTTTGTGTAAAGTTGGCTGTTGTGGAAGAAATCCCCCTTCTCTCCCTTTTCTTTTGCACGCAATACTCTTCCGCCGCCGCGACAGTCGTTTCCTGGTCATTTCGGGAGCTTCTTTGTGTGTAAAGAGTACAAAAAGTGCGTGATGGATATTTTATTAAGTGTTGTTGTTTTTGCTGTTGCTGTTGCTGCCGGTAAAGGACGTACGTAAGACTGACAGTTTCCTGCATGAGTGTTTTATTTTCTGGCAAAGAATACAGTGCAAAATTTACTAAAAAATTCCTTTCGGTTCACGCCCTATGGAGGATTTCTAAATACAATAATTGTATTTGGTTATCACCACTAGTAGCAGCAATAATAACAATTAAGATCATGAAATGAATAGTGTAAAACGAGTCCAAACAAGTGCTTGTTGCGGAGTGCGATCACCGCACTGCATAAGTGCATGCGGAGGGCGATCACCGAATTTTCGAAAATTAATTCATTTTTAATAGAACATATACTATTTCCTGCTCAAATTGTCTCAACGCAGAACTAATACAAACACTCGTGTGTCCACTGAACATAAAAGCAAGAACCATGTGCGCGGGAGAACATACCCGACACAGATTACACATAAAATTATGTAAGTAATGTTTGAATATAGACTTATTTAACTTTGTTTTATCTAATTGTAATGTTTTTTTACCTTAATAAAACCCCTGAAAATGACGAGGCTTCAAGAAGCATTTCATTTATCGTTCAAAATTCCACTCAAGAGGAAGCCGGCGAAACCTTGTCTTATCGTGTTGAACACAGTAATTAATTTAACGTGCCTCTTGAATAAGAAAAATCAAAAACATTACGTACAAAGGACTTCATCCCTTAATTTTCTGTAACGAAAGCATTAACCGGCTATTTTTGGAATTAGAAAGGATCGCACCTTAAACACATCGCACTCCATAGGCAAAGCACATATTCGCCATTTACTTACATTTTATCGGAATCATCATGCTTATCATTTTTTGTATTCACAATCTTTAAACTGCCACAGTCGAATCTCTCTTTTATCGCAATTATTTTTTAGTTCAGTTGCATTAATTCTGATTTTCAATGTCTCATGGAATAAACTACACTCGTACTCTACTCTCGCCAAGATAGCTCCTACTCACTCGCACTCCGTTAACTGTTACTTCACACGTCCGCTTTCTGCGACGTCTCTTTTAAGAAGAAGGCAATGAATTCCGTTCCGAGCCTCCTCTCTTGGAGGGGTAGCAGCGCGTTCTCGCCCCTCCAGTTCAACCCTTCGCGCTTGCCATCGTTTGCAAGTCAGCGGCGTAGTCCCATACTCCCGATACTAGGCCGCGATGCTTCGTACTAAACATCGGCGTTGCGCCTACCTTCTGGAACACGTCTCTCTATCGTTCTGGCTGCGTGGGTGGCTGTAAGGTTTGGCATTCTACCAAATGCTACAATATAGTATATATATATATATATATATATATATATATATATATATATATATATATTTTGTGACATTTGCTAGAAATTCAAAGTCCCACGCACGCCCACGCAACGTACGCGACGCCAGGGAACAGTATGTTCCGTAAGCAAGCACGGCGATAGTCGCGGGAGCGCGACCTGGCGGCAGCCCGAGAAAACCTCCGGCCGACCGCGCGAAGGGGTTGCGACGCGCACAGCTGTCCGCTAGGGGAGGGAGGCGAAGGAACTCTCCCCTATATTTGAGGAGACGAGCTCATAAATACCGCCGACAGCCGAAGAAAAGCTCTCTTGTCTCTTGCCACTTCGTACTTGGTTATTATTCATCCAGCTACTCTCTCGACATCTACAGTTGCTTAGGAGTTTTCACAGTAGATGCTGTGTTAGATAGAATACGTCGGAATAGTTTTAATGCATTCCGCGAGACTGTGTCGGAAATAGGGCATGAAAGTTATCAAAGTTGAATAATTAGAACGTTTCGAGCAGAAATTATTAGTGAAACGCTGTGAATTCGGAAGTGAAGTTGAGTGGCGTGAGATTGTGATCACTACAATCTAATACGTGCAGCAGAAGGACTGAACGCTTTACTGCTTATACGTAGCTGCACTGTACGCAAAATAGTCTAGTCAAATGGTAGAAAATAGGGGAAAGTTTTGGTGTAGTTTTGATTTTTGGATCCTATATGGTTTTGGGGTCGCTGAACACGAATATCATGTTTGTTAACAAAAATTTTGCCCGGAAATACGTTTTTTTCGCAAAAAACATGTTAAAAATCCGACATTTTTCAGTTTTTTCAACATAACTCGAAAACCATCCACTTTTCGTAAATAAAGATCAGTCATAAAATTAAAGAAGATAAAATTGCCTACATTTTATTTCTTAAGGATATTTTTCTCCAACGTACCATTTAGCTGCTAGAGCAACGTGAATTTTCGTGTTTTTATGAAGAAAATTGTGAAAATGGGATTCGTCGCATTTTATCACAATGTACTCAGAAACTACGCATTTTTCGTAAATATTGACCTTATATGAAATGAAAGATTATACAATTGTCTACACTTTAGTACTTAGAGGTTCTTTGTCTGATAAACAGTTGCGCCGCTACCGCGCATCAAACCCAAAGGTAAAAAGTACTTGGATGTTACTGGGAGGAATGGCACCTCACTTACCCTCCCTCCCTTACCCTTGCAAGCAATATAGTTGCCTGTTACTAAATATGAGGGCTGTTGAATCACTCCAACTGAAAAAAGCAAAGTTGGTAATAAACAAGGTAAAACGAAAATTAAATATTTTCGAACCCGATGCCCCTCGCCTTCATCGACGCATCTTTTTGTTTAACGGCCCTGGCTTTTCATTGTCATCTGTTACATAGAAATGGAATTTTATTACTCTCGGCATTGTGTATTGTATTATTTCTGAACATGTGGTAGATGGTGGCCATTGAACAATTTCTCATGAAGCACATGAGACTTCATGTTGGACTTACACATGGTCGTGAGGTAGGGGAAGATGTATTGGCGAGATGGACAATGGTAATGACGTCTGTACAACATGTCTGTGAACATATTGAAAATTATTCTGATCTTTCATTTCACTCTTCTGAACAGCACATAGGTTTGAGGGACTCCAGAGTAGAACGAGACATCAAGGATGGAGCTAAAATGTATTAATGGTTTTTCCCTTCCCACAGCATTTTCCCTTCCCACAAATCCCTGACCTATTTTCAACCAGCACTGGTATTGTTGCCGACGAAAGAATTAACAGGCATAAGGCTTGGGATTTGGGCAATAAGGGCATCAATAGAATTATTGACGGTGACTTCGCAACTGGAAAATTCAAGCGGAGTTACAGAGTACAGCCTCTTGCTGTAATGATGTAATGTAATGACGTCTGACTGTAATACGAATAGACGAGTTGATTCCTGTCAATTAAACTGCTCTGTGTCAAAGAATTACCAGCGCTAAGAATACGGATGACCAGCTTGAAGAGTGTTTGAGCTATGATTTAGGCCCATATTCCTTGTGATTATTCGACAATGGTTTTCAGAAAAGGAACAAAGTCAACTCTCTTTAAAGCATTCAAACCACAGAATCCAAATTCAATAGAGGCCAATTTTAATAAGTCACCGACGGAGGATTTTTATTTTATATGCTTCCTTGGAGTAAGAATCGATCATTGTCTTGTGTTTGTAATAGTTACATGAATACGTGGAATCAAAATATCAACTGCAACCTGTGGTGGTATTTTTATGGCTACCATGATAGTGAGAAAGGGGGGTACACAAAGTGCAGAGCGAATTAAAAGATCTAGAAAACTTGCTACAGCTGACATTCTGTTTGACGAAACAATGGCGCCAACGACGTCAAAAGAAAATGTTCTTGCTAATCATCACAACAAAAGTCGATTTATAGCAATGCTGATTGCAATGTTTTCTTCAGCGGGAATGACATGCATGGAAGCGAAGGAAGACGTAGACACCCTGATAGTCAACACAGCTTTGTCCTTAGCTGCAACTAATGAGACTGTAATTGTAGTTGGTGAGGATGTGGATCTATTGGTCATTTTGATAGGCCTCTGCCAGCATGAAAACGTATTCTTTTGAAACCTGGAAAAGACAAAGTTTTACAGCTATGTTTTCTCCAATTGATGCTGTAAGTGAACCAATTGCCGAAAACAAGAAGAACCAAGAACCCTGATCATGTTGACACAATAAAAATATTCAAGAAATGCAATGCGACTCAGGAGCTGGTTTCTGATGCTGGTGAATGGTTTCTTGTTTCATTATACGGCTATAGCGGGAAGAAAGCGTCATCACTCAACAAATATTTTTGACATATATTGAGCCATATTTATATATTTTTATATTATATATCTTTACATCAAATCTGCCTTCAAGTACAAGCCAATCTTTGCTGCACTACCACCATCAGCAGGTGGAGCACAACAACACTCTTTAAGAGTCGACCATCAGGTCCAGCAATGGCTAGGTCTCGAAAAACTACCTGAAGAATGGTGATGGAAAGGAACTAAACAGGCCTTACGCCTGTGACAACATTGTTTCCATCCGCACCTTCAGCTTTATTGAAACTTGTTTCAAGCAAATGCACCAAGAACTGTCAAAAAATTGTGACTGCCAGAAGGCAGAGCTTAAATGCTCAAATTAGTGCCTCTATTGCGAGAAGAGGACTGATAATACGACAGTGGTTACTGCTGATGACCTAGACGATGAATTAGAATTGGAGGACGAGATTAAGCCAGATTTCCCAACCTATGGAACTGACGAAGAGGGTGGAAGTGGAGCAGAACATTCCACAAGGTAATAGTTCATACAAAACCTTAAGAAGTGATACAATACACAATGCCGAGAGTAATAAAATTCCATTTCTATGTAACAGATGACAATGAAAAGCCAGGGCTGTTAAACAAAAAGATGCGTCGATGAAGGCGAGGGGCATCGGGTTCGAAAATATTTAATGTTCGTTTTACCTTGTTTATTACCAACTTTGCTTTTTTTCAGTTGGAGTGATTCAACAGCCCTCATATTTAGTAACAGGCAACTATATTGCTTGCAAGGGTAAGGGAGGGAGGGTAAGTGAGGTGCCATTCTCATAGCAACATCCAAGTACTTTTTACTTTCTCGCCTTACGAATACTTCGTAAGAAGAGAAAGTTATGTAATCGTGCGGCGGAAAACGGGGAATTTTCGCCAGAAAATCTCTTATAGCAGAGGTTCTGGTGACAAAAGAATGGATAAAACCTGTTGCTAAATTTAGAAAAAAAAATCCTCTATCTCGTGGTGTAGTCAAAATCCATGATTTATTGCTTCTTCATACTTCAAAATCGATTGACGGCATTCCGTCCGTCTGTCCGTCTGTGGTCAACGCTAGCGCCTAAACCGTTCGGTCGATTTTCTTCTAAATTGATATTCCCCCGATGGTTTTTACTCGTCTCAAAGCCTCTTGAATTTGAAACCGATATCTTAGTATTTGAGGATACTTTACATGAAGCCCATTTTGAGATTTTGTAAATTAAAAAAAATGGCTCCAAATTTTTTGATTATATTTTGTTGTTGAATAGTGCGAAGAACGTTGAAGGGAATGACGTATGCATCATTTTCGTTGATAGGCCCTATTTTTCGAAAATTGCAAAAAACTGTTTAAAAACTGTAAAATTGAAGATAGAGATTTTCGCCTCAGACAAAGTCGGTTGTACAAAATTAGCACTTCAAATAAGGTCATGTACCATTTTTTGGAAAAACGAATAGTTTTTGCGTAAATTGCGATTCAAATTTACAAAAAATTTTTCTCATAAACCGCTCCAAAATTTTTCTTTAAATTTTCTGCACGTGTGTAAGAAGGGAAGGTAAATATATAAATAAACTAGTGGTGCTATACAATGGCACAGACTTTCTCGCAGTATTTATTTTCGAAATGCCGATCATCCGATAAATTATGTGGAGTGAACCGTTTACCGGTGCCTTTCTTGGTCATGTTTTTTGAAAGACATCTTTTTCGCATGCTGACTATTACCGGCTTCCTAATGATAGAAGTGATACAAGGTCGTTTTGACTGAAAAATTTAGGCAATTGTTCCGCAAGTCGGTCCCGTAGCGCGGTTGGTTAATGCACCTTCGGTTTGAGATCTTCAATAAGGAAGGTACCGAGTTCGATCCCCCGTGGGGAATTTTAATTTGATGAATGTGATGTTGCAGGAAAAAAACACTGAAGAGTGTAGATACTTTATTGAAAATCATTTGAAGTACTTCTACTCACGAATAGATTCAATATAGATAAATAGACAGGACTTGTCTGTGTTTTCCCTAACTGCGTCTTTTAAACAACTTTTCAACTCTGTTATTCGATTTCTGAAGCGTATGACATGTCAAATCAACCGTTGTTTAGTATATATCTGTATGAACCAATTTAAGTAAAATTATGAGCATTTTAACGCTAAATTCTAATACAATATAACCAGAAGGCATGCGATAAACTTACAATCCCGAACGGTTTAGAAATTATTAATTTCTAGGCTTACGAATACTTCGTAATGCCGCTATATCGCTGCCTTTCTTGGTCATGTTTGAAAGACATGTTTTTCGCATGTTGAAAATTACTGGCTCCTAATGATAAAATTGATAGAATTACGTTTTGACTAAAATATAAGTAATTGCGATAAATGTCGTGGAAATGTCTGTATATATTTTTTCAAATTTTTAACTTTTAACAATTTTTTGTCTGTCTTCTCATATTTGTAAAGCGTATTACCATCGTATCAATATTTTAATTGTCATGCATTTACCATTTTATAGGTCGGTTCTATTCGTATATGGCTCTGTTCGAGTGAGGCGGTGTTGGTGTTGCGTATTGGTATAAGTGCCGGTTTGTTGAATTTGAGTTTCGTTTGTCGGGTCTCGGTACCGAAATGGTTCGCTGGTATAATACACTTTTGTTGTTTATGGAGTAGTGGAATAGCAGGGACCGTATAGAAGTAGAGCGAGAAAGTATGTGCGTTGGAAGCACCACTAC
>JAHLJT010008446.1:191777937-191826572 GCA_031308135.1 Acheta domesticus
CATTACTTTTAATTTGTTATACGGAAACCAATTTAAAAACGTCTGATTATTGTACTATTACGGTTTCTTTTGTTTGACAAAGAATATTTGTATCCCCGCAATGAGAAAAACTGTTCTTCCGTTTTTTCGGCATTCGCCTTAAGGGCAATGTCATTTACGTATAATAGGAAGGGAGGAATAGCGGCCTTAAATCGATCCTTGCGGAATCCACGTACAATTGGCAAAGAACCGGAAATGTGTGTTACATAAAGTTCCATCATTCCAGTAAGCGTATTTCTACTCTCTGAGATCGTTGTTTAAGGTACGAACATAGCCAATCTAGAGCAATACCACGGTTCCATACGAAGGTAATTTTGAAAGTAAAATGTTATGATCAATGACGTCAAAAGCTTTTGAAAGATCTAAAAATATTCCAATAGTTGCTTCGTTTTGATCCAATGATGAGGCAACATCTTAAGAAAAGAAAAAATGGCTGTTTCCGTAGATTTTGATTTCCGGAATCCATGTTGGCATTTGAAAATCGCGTCGGTTTATTGAGAAAGGTTTCCATTCGCACATAAAAAAGTCTGTCTAATATTTTGAAAAAACTGACAAAAGAGAAATTGGCCGATTTTTGAACTTCATTTTTGGTCCCTTTTTGAAGAGCGGCTTAATCTTAGCTGTTTTAAAAATATCTGGAAAAATTCCGGTGCATAAGAATGCATTAAATATGTGAGTTAACGGGTGTATAATGGCTGGCGCGCACGTCTTTAACAAACCAACCGGAAATTCATCTAAACGGCCGAATATTTATTTTTTAATTTACCGATTATTTGGAGTAATTTCATAGGAAGATGTTCGGAAACGAACATAGTGTCTAAGACTTTTAGGGAAACGTCAGATGTTGAATTTCTGTGGCTGAAAACCTCTAGTGAGATCGACAGCAATTCTCGAAAAGTATTGGTTAAAGAGACTAGCCAGTGTTGCCGGATCGTTCACATCTCTATCGTTATCTTTAAAAAACATTCTCTACAAGGTTTCTAGTTGGTTTGGTCGCATTTTTTACTATATCCACCTTGATTTTGTTTTATTATTTGAGTTCAAAATATCCTGATCGTGTTTCATGATTTTAGCCTGCCTTATGACTTTTCTTAACAATGATTTGTATTTTTTAAAGTACAGGGAGGAACTCCTTTGAGATACGGTATGATGCTTAGAAATGAAAGAGAGAAACTCGTTGTTTTACATGATGTTCTAATCCCTTGTGTTATCCAAAAATTGTTTTGGTGAAATATTTAATTTACTTTCTGAAGAGGAAAGCAGTGTTAAATGAAATGAAAGCGTTGAAAAAAAAAGAATAATATTTATCGTTTGTATCAATAGTATTATAAACGAATCCCATGACTCCTGCAGCAAGTAATCAATGAATAATTTATTTTACTTTTAGAAAACACTCTACTCATACGTGTATTATTTATTGTGTCATTGTTCGCATTTCGTATAATGGTAAGGAATTTGTGCATCGTGGTCACTGTTATCCTAAATCTTTTGTTCAATTTCCTGTCGAGTTGTGGTTTTGTTAATTATAATTTGATCGATTGCCTTCTTTGAATTTACTGTGATCCGTGTAGGTACTTTATTGTAAATATCTAAATTGAAGAATTAATAAAGTTAAGAAACTGCTATTCTCGCAAGATTCGACCAGAAAATCAATGTTAAATCTCCACATTCAACAATGGATTCAAAACGGATATTAAGGTTACGGATATCGTGCGGCGCGCTCAGAACGCCGTTTGTTGTTGCCAGCCGAATAACTAGAGAGAATTTGTGCCTGCCAGACTATGAACAGAAAACACTAGTAAATTCAATTGCCTTAATGATAAAAAATCTGAGAAAAAGAAAGACATTTGTAATTATAAGGGTATGTTTTGTAATGTTTAAAATGGTCATTTTTTTGTTGTATAAAAGGATTTAAAGTAAATATTGTACAAATTAGTTGAATGGTTTAGCAGACTGTGCACAAGTCAGAATAAGGTTCAGGCAAATGTTATTTTGCAATACGTAAATTTCAGTTTCTAATCCGCCGAAGACGGACAAGTATTTTGAGTGTTGCAAAATTATAATTTGTAATAATTTTTCGTTTGATTTTGGATTTATTAAATCATGTGTTTTGATTTATTACTTGTGTGTGTGTGTTTGGTCAGCCCATGTCACTTGTAAGATCCGCTCCTCTGAGATATTCAAAAGCTCGTTTTCGAGCATTCGATGCGCTCTGCCTATGCGCGACTACGCATAAGGGAGAAAGTAGTCAGTGAAATAAGGAGATAGTATATAAGTCAGAATAATTATATATATATATATATATATATATATATATATATATATAGTGACTACTGAACTTTTCTTTTTATAACAAATTATATGAACATTTCTCCTTTGTAAAACTCTTAATATTTACCACATTATGACCTGGTTTTAAACACTCATTCCCAATTCCCCTTTCCTTTTCCCCTTTTTACACACACATTGAACATTCACTATAATGACATCATTATTACTTTTCAAGGCATTAGTAAAAAAATGTTACTTTATTGACTTGAATGGCAAGTAAAATTCTTCCCTTATCACCGTTGAACTAAACCATGTAATACTGCAGTGCACGGCGTCGCGACGGCGTCGTGAATGCGCCGCACAAACGCTGACCTATCCCAATGTTTCTCCTCTGATTCGGCGCCGTTGGTTCCGTGACCTCGCAATAGATTTCGACCCGCCGCTGCGGAGCAGCGGCGGCAGTGGCAGTAGCGGCCTTGCGAGCGGTCCGTCAGCGAGGTAGCCCAGGTACTCGATGGTAGAGAAAACGGCGGCTGCGGCGGCAGCGTTATCGGCGGCGGCGGCGTTCGCATCGCAAGCGGCGTTGATCTTGATGACTGCGTTGATCTTGCGGTTCTCCCTCTTCTTTCTCCTCGACGGCGCTTCACTGTCCCTCTACTTCTCTCTTCTTGTCCTCGTACCGACGATACGCCTTTGTGAATTTATAAATCATGACGCAATTATGCATTTTAAAAGTCTATGTGCGCATGGTGCAGCGCTCTTTGGCAACGTTAGAGCAACAAGCCTTCTGCTGCGCTAATTATTCAACTCTCGTGGCAATTATCAAACACTGTCTACTAATTAATGTTTTAAGTAGCTTTCCTAACTGTTGATCTCTCATACAAAGTTCAAAATGCACTTTTTCGTAGACTAGGCTGCTTCGCGACACTATTGAATGAAACTTTCGCCGGCATGCGCCTGGGCTGTCAATCACTTGCGGCCCAGCGCTAGTCACAACCACGAACTGACAATCTAGTGCTACTGGTTAATATGCTGGCGGACAAGAAGCTGGCGATCACGAGGCGGACAATCAAGAAGGACCGCATTCCGTTTTCCGCGGTATTTATGCGTATTTTCTCCTCCACGTCGGGGCGGTTCTCCTCCCTCCCTCTCCGACGGGCCTGGCGCGTGTCACAACCCCCTTCCTTACATGGTAGCAAAGTGCTGCAATCTAACGCCACGATCGCTTCTGACTGCTGTAGCGCTCGCTCCTAAGGGATTTGAGGCGTGTGCTTCGCACACACGTTGCGTGGGCGTGCATGCGGCGAGATAACTGACAATCGTCACAATATATATATATATATATATATATATATATAGTATATAGTAAGCAAACGTGTAGGTTGGCTGTGGGGAATTTCAGTGGGAACGAGGCTCTCTTTGAAATTTTGAAAAAAAAAACGCGAAGTCGTAACCACAGACATCAATATAATTGAATATTCATAGAAAAAAACAAGCCACAAATTGCAAAATGATCATCACATAAAGAAATAAGCAAATAAACAAAGAAAAGAATAACACTTAACCGCATTAAAAAAACATCGGAGAGAAAATCAATTGCAAAATTGTCTTAAATAATTTTCCTCTTAGTTAATACGAATTAGAATCACAGTAGTATATTCTGTGATTAAATGAAATAGAAATTCAATTAATTGAACAAATGGGGATCTCAGATGAGACGAGGAATGATGACAATGTACTGTCATAGGGAAGAGTACTTGCATTTCAACTGACAGAGTATCATAGTGCTTTCTGTTTGTGAAAATTGCAGTCAATTTATCCCTCAACTTACACTACGTCAACACTCATATAATTTTCGTGCTCGAAATTCTTTGGAATTCCAAAAAGAATATCTTGTATTCAATTGAAATGAATAAATTATAGTTGCTGAAAACAGAATATTCAGCAGACTTTTTTTAAACAAACTATAGAAATGAAAGTACAAAACAATATCTTGTATTCTATTAAACTGATTGAATATAGCTTGTGAAAACATAGAATGTGCAACAGAAATTCTTGTAAAAAACTATAAAAATGAAATTACAAAAAATATCTTGTATTCTGTTAAACTGAATGAATATAGTTTTTGAAAAACAGAATGTTCAACAGAAGTTCTCGTAAAAACTATAGAAATTTACCCCTTTTTACAACATCTATTGTACAACATTCAAGTTTGCTCATCTTCTTCAACAGTTCGTATCAAATATGATTTTCACAACACTTTTAATTATACAAGAATAACTTCGAACATCTTCAAAACAAGTTACTTGAGAAACTATAGAAAATTACCCTTTGTTACAACATTTCTTGCGTAATATTTAAGTTCAGTTAACTTCTTCAATAATTCCTATAAAATATAATTTTATGACTTTCTTAATGGTCCTTCAATACCTCTAATAGATTTATGACTTCACCTTGGTGGTAACACTACCATACATAATACTCCTTTCAAAACAAAAACTGCACTTCCAGCTTATTAACATGACAAAATTCTTTCAAAAATCAGTAAAGTCCTCCTACACGAAAAATCTATAACTTCAACTATCTTCTGCACATGTTACAAAGTTACTATGAGAATGCACATGGAACGGATATGCCAGTCATTAAACACGTTTTATAATGGGAAAACAATCTCCGAAAGTAAACTACGGGAACCATACGTCAACCTTAATTCGGAGGTTGCGACCATGGAATTATCTCCAAGAGTGAACGGCGTGAAAACACAGTCGGGCAGTTCGGTGGAATGTACCGGATGTGGCACAAGAATCGAAATACCGACCTTACACCGTTGGAAGATTTAGCTCGCTCGAACAACAGAGCGTACTGGAAGAACAAGCATGACGGCGTCCGCCTTAACGTGGTACAATTTCCACTGACTGGACTCGCGGCCACGCCTCTCGCTCCCCAAACTGACACCTCCGCGTCTCGAAACTTTCTGTCCATCTCTGACCGTTTGTAACCCCCTCTTCGCCGTGCAGGTCACCACCGTGTCAGGGTGACAACCCTCCCCCTCCGCCTCCCGCGACCGCTGATAAGGCGGCGATGTCGCCGCTGCCGCGGCAGTGTCAGCGTGCGGCAAATCTCCCAGTCTCTTTCTTATTAATATTTGTTTCGGGCCTAATCGGAGCTCGCTACAATATATATATATATATATGTGTGTATATGTATATATATTGTGACGGTACTTCGCCAACATAATCATTATTTTGATGGGACCTGTAAAAGCGCAGGGGTCTTGGCAGGGAGGAGCCGTGATTCGGGATCACATGTGATATGAATTTCAGCGACACCTTTCTGATAACAAATTTGGATTTATTACAATCAACAAAATTCCTAAATCCACCAAACACAAATGCACAAGAAATCAAAACATTTATCGCCTCAGGTATCATTAATAAATTATTCAACTGAAATTTATTAGGCCTTTGCGAATGGGATCCTTCGCTTACTAAATGCAAAACCATTTAGTGCTCAATGAACACACACAACTTTACCATTTTCCCCATCCAAAATGCTTAAATTTATTTTACAAAATCAGTTTTTCCTTTTTTCTTGACTGAAAACTATTACGTGAGATCACAATTTTGATTTAAATTTGAATTCCTTGCTTTAGTCCTCGACTTGGAACATGGAAAATATTACTGGTCGTTTCCCTCCCCAGGTTCAAGTAATTAGTTCTCATTAACTAACATGTCCTCTCGTATTTCCACTTTTCACTTTGCCCAGAATGAAGCCTTTGTTACTTAACGTGCGCCGTCTCCTCGTGCCATCCGACGGGGTCTGCTGCAAAGGTCGCGCACCCTCGCGCTGCCGCCACCTCGAAAGCCCAGCCGCTATGCGCCGCCAAGGGCGAATTCCAGCCGGCCACGAGCCCTCTCGCGTCGCCTCCACAGCACGTTCTACCAGGTTCCTCCGTCTTCGTTGCTTCTTGTCCGGTCCTCGAGTTTTAATACTGTCCGTGCGTTCGTGTACTCGAGCGCGGCCGTCGACACGAGTCAGTTGCTTCACTACAGTTCTGTGTTCGCACTATCTGCCGGGTAAATAATTACTTGATTCACTTTTCTAACTCACTTTTCAAAAACTCGACTTTGTTCAACCTAGCCATTCAATCACAGTACATCTCCTATTACTGCGTCATGAAATATCGCCTTATTAGCTAGCGAAATCACTGCCGCTATTACGAACACCTTCATTTCTACAATTCAATAGTCTTTCCACGAATCTAGCATGTGTCCGTTTTTGATACCGCCGCTCAGACACCGAGTAGGCACGACCGTCCGGTATCGCTGCTCAGATCAGAAGAGCTCGAATTCTCCCGGTCAACAACACTTCCCCTCTTTTCCCCTCACAATGTGACGTGAGTGGGGGTTTCTCTCTTATCAGCTTGGCCGCTACCCCTTTTGGTCAGTAAGCGCTTCTCCGAACGCGCCCAGCTTTACGCGGTCATTTAAATCATATTTCTTCCCTTTCGTTTCTTCCTTGGCTCTTTCTCTCACCATCATCCACATATCACAATATATATATATATATATATATATATATATATTCCTCTCTTTCACCAGCTCTCCCCCTCCGCTCGCTTCCAAAAAAAATGACATTCCAGGAAAGCGCCCCTTCGACTGACCCCGGAACGCAGCCTGCCAAATGTCAACCACATGCGGGCTCCCCTGTCCGGGGCGCTCGGCCCTGTCCGGGGCGCTCGGCTCCTCGTGGGAACGCCTCGACACTCGCCCCCGAGAAGGGTCGTTATAATTATTTTCAAAATCGGCACAAATTAGATTCACAGCAACATCTGTGACAAAAATAAATTAAAATTCATCA
Organism: Acheta domesticus; assembly: GCA_031308135.1. Classification (NCBI taxonomy): domain Eukaryota; kingdom Metazoa; phylum Arthropoda; class Insecta; order Orthoptera; family Gryllidae; genus Acheta; species Acheta domesticus. The sequence goes on from JAHLJT010008446.1 coordinate 191,785,108, forward strand.
AATTGAATAAAAGAGATCTCTGGTGAGATGAGGAGTGCACATCAAGTTACATAAGAGGGAAAAGCACTGGCATTTCGCATTTCGCACCGGCAATGAGAGAATGTCGAATGTCGTTTGTTTGGAAAAATTGTAGATAAACAACATATACTGCATTAATATTCATATGTAATTTCTTGCACAAAGTTCACTAAAATTACAAAGAAATATCTCGTATACAATTAAAATGAATAAATATATTTTTAAAAACGCAGAATATTCAAAAGAAGTTGCTTGAAAAACTATAGAGAATTAAAATTTACTGCAACAGACCCCATTGGTTGAAATTGAAAGTATGTTTTATTTCCTCTCGACAGGAATCCAGACTTCAATATATATTTTCAGATATTTAAGTTCATACAACAGTTCATACCAAATATATTTTTATAACTTTTTAAATTAGTCATAGCTCTAGTTATTTTCTAACTTGACTTGGATTTAACACAGTCATCAAAATGTTCTTTTTAAAGACAGAAACTGCACTTGCATTTTATTAACATGACAAGATTCTTTCAAAAATGAATGATGTTCTCCCCTAAGAAAGATATAATTTCAAATACCTTCTGCTAAAAGCACAAAGTTACTATGAAAATACCAATAGGAAGGATATATCAGTCATTAAGCACGAATATTAATAACCAATAAACAATCTCTGACAGTGAACTACGGGACACTGAACTATGGAACTAGGTAATTACACTCATCGTCATAAAAAAAGCTGCACCCCGAAGGACTCTACAGATCCGCTGCAAACTCGGTGGGTGTATTGCACACCATTCGCTATACCAATGATTTCGTTTTCACAGTCGGCCGCGCACTGAGTGGTCGGGGGTAGGTGCGTGACGTCGCGCTCACCGGTCTAGGTAAGAGGGCTTCAAACGGCCGAGACGGCCACTGGACATCGCGACGCGTTCGACAGCCGGTTGTCCAGATAGAAGCTTTCGAGAGGGACAGCATCGTGGGTCTGAGGGAGGCTGATTGGTCCTGTCGCTGTATTGCGCGCCACACCGGTCGTATGGACACCACCATCGCTCGCTGTTGGCGACAATGAATTGAGGAAGGCACGCACACACGACATGTAGGATCTGTACGTCCGCCACGCACCACGAGGAGAGAGGACCGACGGATGATCCGCCACAGGCGACCAGATCCAATGGCAACGATTGATGCTTCACCGGTGATTCAGCGTACTGTGCAACCTGCACTACAACATCCTGTAATTGCCAGTACCATTGGCAGGCGGTTGCACAGTGCAGGGCTCGCCGTACGCCGACCGTTACGACTCCTGCCCTTCACACCCCAGCAACGTCGTTACAGACTCGCCTGGTGTCGGGAACGACAGGCCTGGGACCATTCAGACTTGCAGTCGGCATCATCAGCGTCGAGTCCCGCATCTGTCTTAATGGCGTCGACCACTGGGTCCGTGTCTGGAGGCTGAGCGGGGAGCCCTACGACGAGCGGTATGTGGTATTCCATCACACATCCCGCCAGCCTGGTGTGGTGGTATGGAGCGCGATATCCTATGGTACCCATTCACCGTTAGTGTTCCTCAGAGGCACCGTGACAGCCGCACGGTACGTTGAGATCCTTCAACTGGTGGCCCTGCCGTTCGTGAACGCCCACGCCCATGCCCTATTTCAACAGGAAAACGCGCGTCCGCATACCGCAGCCATCCCCCGAGCATGCATTGCAGCCGTGGATACTCTGCCATGGCCAGCCGCATCGCCAGGCTTTTCCCCGATCGAGAATTTTGAGGGTGCTACGGAGCGTGCGAACAGGACCCCACCAATCTACAAGAACTGCGCACTCAGGTGCAGCCTGCATGGCATGGGCTATCACAGGACTCCATTAGAGACCTGTACAACTCCATGCCGCGACGTCTGGACGCGTGTGTTTGCCAACAGCGACCTCACGCCAAACTAACATGTACAGTCTGTGGCTGTGTAGCGCAATAAATATTGGTTCTACAAATGTGAACGTGCAATCATTTCGTATGCGTGGTACCCACTACCTGCCTGCTTAACAATGATCGCCATTCGCGTCGTCCTTCTGGGTGCAGCTTTTGTTATGACGATGTGTGTGTATACATACATATTTGTGTGTATATATATATATATATATATAGGGGCACTATAGGATATATATATGTATATATATATATATATATATTCTAAGGCCTCCCCTTTCCTAATTATTGAGAATAATTAATGGTTAATAATTAACGGTTTAACGGCGTAGTTTGAATGCTCTTACGAGCTTTGTCATCTCAGGAAGCAGGATCTTCAGGGTGTGAGAAAGTAAACCCCAAATACAAATCAATTCATTGGTCATATATTCTGGCCTTAGAATACAGATACAAACGATGGAAAAAATAACATCAAAATCGAAACTTGGCAAAATTATACTTAAATTAATCGAACACTCGGTTCTTTCGAATCTACCAATTTAAATGAATACCATCCTTGTTTAAATTACGTCCGTGTACGGTTGTTACCTTTCATTTTATAATAATATTAACGTAAACGTTTGCTACTCATGAATATTTGATTCTTTTAAGATTTAGTAACACTGCCTATTAATCTACAAACAAATCAAATCACACATTTATGTACAACCCTATTAATTCACTGAATTTACAAAAAAATTACTTCTGCAATCATAAAACACATTAGCAATTGTTAGATAACAATTCACAATCAAATGTTCAAGCACGAGTGTTATTGAAGTAACAAGGCTTCATGAAATACAACACATCAACTTTCTTTAGACTGTGCCACTCTCAAATTTACATTATTTTCCTTCGCCTGAATTAATTTTACGTTTCGACACAGTTCTTTACACAGTTCCGTTTTCTCACAATGCCAAACGGTAATCCGCACGGCTGTCCTATGCTTTGAACTTCACTGGAAATTGATTTGGTTACCTTGAAGGCGCATGGGTCTTTCCACAACGCCGACGTCTGGGGTACCCGACGTGCCCTTGGCGCGTGTTGCTGAGCGCAGCTGCCGACTTCGCTGCCGCCTCCCGTTGGTCTCCGAAAGCTCCGTTGCTCGTCAACCTGGGTCGTTCGCAGGCAACTTGTAATTCCAATAACCAATCCCTTCTCCCGTTCGTTCCTCGTACGTCCTCGCCCTTCTCTCGTACTTTTGCGACAGGAATTTACCACGTCCTTCTCCCGTTCTTGTCTTCCTCACCAATACCACGCCCTTCTCACGTCCTCTTCGCCTTTCTTCGTGCTGGATCACGCACGCGTATTCAGAGTTCGTGCTCTTCAGGAAATTCGTGCTTTTTCCTGTTTTCCATCGTCGCTTCTGGCCCTCTATCGAATCTAGTCAATTTGTTACGGCATTCTTACTCAGTTCAATAAATGTCGCCGAATTTGCATACGTCGTCTATTAATTTTCGTTGAACTTCGCTATTTCAAGAGTTTCTACAGTAGCTCCACCGATCAAACTTCACTAGATTTTCACACGAAAATTAACTCTTTCTGATACGTACACCTAATCACTCTCCCTGCAGAAAATGGCGATGTTTTCGTGAGACTAGTATTTTTTGCAATATCTAGTCTGTCTCGTTAGTTACACTCAGCCGTTGTTTTTGATTGAAGCGAGTCAGTCGTTGTCGGCCAGCAATTCAGATAACTGACCGTCCGCCAGCTAGTCAGAAGAGCAAGTACATTTCTTTTTCCTTCGCCCCGGCTCCCGCATTTCCTGTCTCCCTACCCCTTTTCTTGGAGTCCGCGCACATCGTCTCGTCAGTCTGACTCATTGCAGTCGCAGTATGACTCATTGCAATATAAATGTGTGTGTATATATTATATATATATATATATATATATATATATATATTCCGACTGATAGTTTTATTTAGGAAAGATACATTCATTTTGAGGGGAAAATGTTGATATCTATCAATTTCATCCGAGATAAATCGTGCAGTAATTTATCGAGAAGTCTAAATCTGGCTATTAGTTATTTAAGGTCGATTTAAAAACTTCTGTGGTCATTGGCGACCACAATTGATTTATACTAGACACATTTTTTAAAAAATTTAGAGTAAACAGAAGTAATAACGATAAACTGAAATACGAAGTACAATAAATTGTGCAATTATTCATATCATATTATCTAAACCAGCCACATTAATATAAGTTAAAATTAATCTGGCTATTGTTAGTCTGAAAATTCAGAAATGACAGCCGGGAGAACCAATTCAAATTCCAGAGAAAATCAATAAAATTGGTATTTTCATGAACAAATATTTCATTTCCGAAACGCATTTTAGTTTATCACAGTATTTAGAATAATTTTCACGTATGTGGGAATCTTAAGCCGAAAGGCACTAGTTCATATGAATATGTGCTAAAAATAACAATTCGAGCATTCCAGGAGATTCAATATTTTTCATAAACGTTGAATTTACGTCTACCCCGCCGTGTACCGTGGCTATCATTTTGAACAAAACTGTATTTTCAATAAGTACATTTAAAATATTTATTAAACAGAACCTACAAACATTTGATACTATTAACGTATTCTAGAGTAAGCTACGCAAAGCTTTCCTTAGAGAATATTACTCGACTGTTTCACTGTTTACGCGGAGAAACGAGGAAATGTTCCGCGCAGAAGGAGACGCCGCCGTCTGGTATCGTAGCGGCCGGTTTGAATTTCGCGGCCGGAAGTAATTTTTAAACTCAATTTTCTCAAAGACATTTTTTTTCGAAAAAACTGGACCTGCCATTTTTCATGACATGCAACACAGAATTTTGGGTATTTTTGTAACGGGAGCTTCTGGACACCTATATATATATATATATATATATATATATATATATATATATATATATATATATATATGGTTATGCAGCTCTAAGATTGTTGTTCTGTTTATATTTCTAACTTGGAATCAAATTCTACCAATGACACTTATGTAAGTGATCTTAATCCCGGTGGTCTTAGTTTGCCATTGCAGATGTGTATAGATATTGGAAGACATGTTTTCTGTATTGGTACAGAATTAGTATCAGAAAAATACGAAGAAGACTTTTTGAGAAATGGTCATCAGAAAGAAGTCCTGTAGTTATTAAGCAAGGAGAGTTTGCTGCGAGATGAATTTCTTAACTTTCTTTTTGATATTTATTTGAGTGGGAATGCAAATAAAATTCTGCGTGACCTGCTTCCTATATTTTGTAATATGCTTCTGCATAATTACAGAAAAAAGAAAAATGATTTAAGAATATTTGAAAAGTATGAGCAAAAGAAGAGAAAACTTCGAACATTGCCTCAATAAAGAATTAATAACAATACAATTGCTTTTTTTGCCTTGTCTGTGAAAGATTTGTATATAAATTTAGAGGTTTGTAGAAAAGTTTGAGCAGTTTTTAAAAGAAGTATATAAGAAATTGAATTATAAGTCTTATAGTTATCTTATGTGAAGAAGTGCAATGTGAAGAAATGCAATTTTGTATTTAATTTTTTCTGAAAAAAAGTATTTGCTTTATGATTATTTAAAATAGTTTATACTAGCTCTATCTTATTTTGCAATACCGTATGTCGTAGGTTTCAAGAAAGGGAGTTTAAATTCATATACAACACTAAGGATTTGAGAAAGAAAGTATCAGATTTTCTTCAATTTTCTATGTTCGTATAAGGTTTTTGTTAGAATAAAAAATCGAATTATTAATTGTATTAGATAAAAACCGAAAACAAGATATTTTATTAGTCTGGTGAGTGGCAAATTTGCAATTTCACAAAATTCGTAGTATCAGTTTCCAGTACTCCTCTGCGCTCCACCGGAATGAAGCATGTGACGTTTAGTGTTGCCGGTTTGTACATTCCGGACTGAACTGAAGGTGGCCGTGGTAAACCCCACCTGCTGACGACCAACCAACTTCCCGTCCCCTTACCGCATACAAAGTAGTCGCGCAAAAGGAGGTTCTTTTTTCTTCCATCTCCAACTCCAACTATTACTTTCCTCACCATCCGGAACTGAACCCTATGCATTAAAAAAATATTTAATACGTCTGTAACAAGAAATGTACTTCTGCTTCCGGGTCAATGACCCCCATCTCGATCAGGTTTTTGTCGTTTTCCTGATCCATTGAGCAAGTGGATGCCCCTTTGTTTTGCTTCTGGACGTAAATGTAGCTTCACTGTGCGCACGTTTTGTTCAGCACTCCTTTTGCTAGTAGTGGTAGGAGTAGAACTGATGTTCGTTACTATTTTGTTAGCAATACAGAAAAATCAAATCAGCAGTTCATTTACCGTTGAAATTGTTTTTCTATAACTCGGGAACGAAATGTCTAGTTTTTCAAATGTTGCTAATCTCGCTTTTTTTTAATTTCTGGGCCTCAAGAAATTGTGCGCAGATTATCTCTTCCCCCATACGTCATATACAGTTTTTACAGTTTTCTTTGAACAGAAATAAATAAAAAAATAAAAACTCTAACGGCTACCAAATTACGGGTCGTATATAATGCGTCAGCTAAATCTCGCATTGACGTATCAGTAAATGATCCTCTTGCAGTAGGGCCAGTCTTGCAGGAAGACCTATTCTGTCAGGTTCTTCAGTTCAGGATGAACGCAGTGGCTTTCATGGCCGACCTTACGAAAAACGTATAGACAGATTTGGCTGCATCCGGTGGAACTCCCACATCATTGAAAGAGTACTATCTCAAAACACTCACGGTACAGCCCCTTATTCATTTCTTGCCACGAGATTTCTCAATTATTGCTTGATTAAGATGCAGATTATCCAGTTGAGTCTGAGATAATTACTGATAATTTAACTTGGACGATTGTCTAGCCGGCGGTGTAATGATGCCAGAAGCTCCTCGGAAAAATCAGCAAGTCAATAAAATACTCTCTACTGGCGGTTTTCATCTTCGCATATGAAGCTTCAATTGATTGGATCTGTGGAAATTTATTCCTATTGAAGACAATGTGGTACGAGAAACGAGAAGTTTCTATGATACATCTCAATGCTCGTTCAGAGCTCTCGGGATTTGACATCCAACCTTTGATCAATTTCGAATTCTATCGGATCTCAGCTGTGTTTTACCCATTTCGAGGTTTACCAAAGTAATATTTTTATCTTGTGTGACTTAGAATTTCGATCCACTAGGAATGGTATACCCCGAGTTGAAATTATGTAATATTTTCTTCCAACAGTTATGGTTAGAAAAGCAGAGTTGGGACGACTATTTACCCGATCGTGTTCACGATAAAAATTTCTATATCCTCTTTTTGAAACAGGAAATATTACTGTTTCTAGGTGTGAGTCCTTCGATGCCAAAGAAACTATTGCAAACTCAAGGGTTTGTAGACGGAAGCAACAAAGAATAATCAGTCTATACTTGCGCGTCGCTCTGGCAACCGAAATGTCAAAGTCAATTTGTTATGTGCAAAGACCTGCTCGCGTGAAAACTTTGTCAATCTCATTTCAGGATATCAGAGATATCAACCACAATTAGTAGGCTATATAAATTTACTATCAGAAAATTCAGCCATACACGTGTTTTGGGATTTTCCCCATCATCAGTGGCTCTACAACATTGTGGTTGATACCTCTGATATCCTGAAATGTTGATCATGGTGTACCACAAGACCTCTGCTGCCACTACACAATTTATTGAAAACTCAGATCGAGCGAATTCAGCAAACATGTACACCATCTTACGAAGAAAACTCGACACAGCAAATCGTAGCATATGGTTTAAGAAAACGTGCCTATTCTACAAGACCGTGCCTAAGTAATTTGTTAATTCAATTTTAATATTGTAGAGCCACTAATGTTTGGGGAAAAAATTCCCGAAACACGTGTATGGCTGAATTTTCTACCTAGTAAATTTATATATCCTTTTAATTGTGGTTGACACCTCTGATCTCCTGAAATTGTAATCATGGAGTACCACAAGATCTGTGCTGCCACTACAGAACTTGTCAATCCCCTAATTCGAACTTTCGGCAGCGTTATTGTTAGCCTCGTTAAGTGTGATCAGTAGCCAAGTCCCTTAAAATACCGTTAAAACAAGTTGATCTATGATCAGACTCAAAAATTGTGTTGAACCAAATCAGATCATCAACATGCTCTAAGTGCATGCAACATGCTCTAAGTGTTCACACAGAATCGAGTCGCTTGGATTTAGGATACAACTAATAAATGAAATTGGTAATATAACCCGTCAAAGGCTAACCCAGCACATATATGTTCTAGAGATTTGTCAGCAGCATAAGTAAAGGAGTACGACTTATGGTGGTTCGATCCGCCTTGGTTAAGGTATCCGTCTGAACGATGGCCCCATTCTAAGATCAACCCTTGCAAATTTCTGAATATAGTTAAAATACCAGCCACACTAACTATTGACATTGACAGATTCAGCACCTATCTCAAATTAATCAGAACTGTCGCTCGATGATTGAAGTAGATAGAAAAGGTTAGGAAGATGGTAAAGTTTTGTAATAACGCTGTCACTATGGCCGAGATAGAAAGAACAGAATTTATATGTACTAAAATAGCCTAGTCAGAAAATTACTCTAAAGAAATCATCGCTCTTAAAGTGACCAAAAAGTGAACACGATCCTTATATCTATTTCTCGGCCAGCAAGGTCTAATATTTTTACGAAGAAGGTCATAAAACTCGGACCTATCTATCGATCCAAAACACCAAATTGTACTCAATTCAAAGCATCAGTTTACAAGGTTGATAACTGAACATCAACACATCAAACTTTCACACGCAGGAGCTCAAATGATAATGACTAACTTTCGCCAGTTGTATTGGAGCTCAATCCTTACGAAAGATTGTTAGGTCTCTCATGTGTGTTAAATGTGTTTGACTCAGGGCACAGATTCCCCAGCAACAAAAAGGTGCGCTACCACAAGCTAGAACCCCGTCAGAGTTTTCTTTATCGAAGTAAGTATCGATTACGCCGGACTTTACTATTTCAAGTTAGGAGTCCCACAATCGAAACAGACCCAGAAGGTTTATTTAAACTTATTTGTGTGCATGTCTACAAAGGCTGTGCGTATCAAAGCTGTTGTCGAATTATCCACTAATGCGTTTCTCAATGCACTGGAAAAATTTTGCTTAAGTCGAGGCATGCCCACTGACGGATGTTCGGACAATGGGACAAACTTTACAGGATCTCAAACAAGTTAAATGATTTAGCAGCATTACTCTCATCTTCAGAGCATCAAACCCGACTTCAGAATACAACGTCAATTCATCATATAAGTTGGCATTTCATTCCCCCCTCGAGCACCGCATTCGGAGGTTTGTGGAAGGCTGCAGTGAAAAGCATGAAGTATCATTTTAAACGCGCCACTAATTCGCGAAGCTTTACTTGCAAAGAACTACACACACTTGTTTGTAGTATCGAATGGATCTTAAATTCCAAAACGTTAGTGAGTCTACCGGAGGACCTATCTGATTTCAATTATGGCTCCAGCTCATTTTCTTACTGCTCGTACAGTAACTTTTCACCAGTGGCGAACACCTATGACGGTATTATTCAGTATCGCCAACATCGGCAACTCATTCAAATAATACCCTACTTCTGGAAGAGGTCTTATCACTTACTTTCATTCCAAAGAGCTCCAAAATGGCATTCTCAGTCATAAGATACAGTAATACCGATTAAGGATGGACTGCCTCGTACACATGGGAAATCAGACGGAATAGTAGGAGTCACATTAGAGTGTGATAGCAGAGTCTGTCTTGTTGGCGTAAGAACTGCTGTGGTGCACTTTCGAGCTCGCCCGCACACTGAGCTCACCGTTGCCGCATCCGTCGTTCAAGGGTACCGTGGCCACCGCCCAGCATTGCCTATGTCGGTACTTTGAAAAGATCGGTCCACCGCTAACATAGGCACCAGTAGATCATTCGCAAACGAACCCAAAGTAATTGCATTTAGAAGTTCATCCCGGATTTGCGTCAGTAACTAGTACGGGTAATTGTGCAATTGATTGTGCGAATGAGGCACACACCCAACGCGTTTCACCGCGATTGCCATCGCGGTTTCGTCAGGGCCCGGTTTCTAAATAGGCTGAGTAGGCTGCAACCTAGAGCGGCAAATTTTTAGGGGCGGAAATATAGCAATGGATTCAAAAGTTAAAAATAAATATAATATTTCGGACGTTAATAATATTGAAATTGTAATTTTATCTAAACTAAATGAAAGCTATTGTACTTTAATATTGTAAAAAGAAGAAAACACGAATGAACTGCACCGTTTGTTGTATCCGTAAATAAATGTATTATCCAACTATACATAATAGAGGGGGCGGCAAATGGACTTTAGCCTACAGGCGGCATATCTTAAATTCGGCCCTGGGCTTCGTCGCTCCTGCTCTTGCGCGCTGAGGGCGCTGCCAGGACGGAGCGGAGGGAACCTGCCACCTGGCTGGCCACGTCTCCCGTGGGGAGATCCTCAGTCGCTGTCGCCGGCCCCGGTCTCCCAGTCGCCAAGTCTGACTGACGGGCTCATGAACATCAGAAGCCTGAGGTCATCGCGCTCGCAACCGATAAGGATGCCGCAGATAAATTTGTGAAGTAATTTTAAGATAATACATAAGCGCGCCTACGATCATTCCATCCCTCGTAATATGATCATCCACCATCTCTCATTTCCCTTTAGATTATTTTATTCTTGTGATTCATTAAATTAACGTTCTAACAAATTCTCTTTCAATCATTCCGCATGGTATGCCACTCCTGACGAAGCCTCCTCCCCAAATTTTCAGAGCAGCCGGGCAAGACTGAAATCAAGCAGGGGAGGTAAGTTAGGGATTGGATTGACCTCATCTTAGACATCAGGGCATGATATAATTGCCGCCCTGCAAACGTGAAACTTTGATTTATGCTGTGTGGGATGATATAACTGGCATCGTGCAACGTGGGGACACGGCTGAGTCACCCTGGGTAGTTAAACTACACAATAGTAAACGAAAAAGTAAAATACGTGCTTCAATCAATTATGGAATACGCTATCGATCCTCTGGGGAATAAAATGAGTTATGACGACTGTGCTAAACCAAGCATATCTCAACAAATACAGACCTCACTCTGGGCACGTAATGATTTTTGCTAGTTTATACATTGTAGGAGAGAGAGGCACGATCATTGATAACTCACATTCAAAACTTTACCTGAGGCATTCTCAAACGTTGTGTCATCCATATTATTGCTTTGAAACGTTGCACAATAGCTAAGAATGATCCAAGAAAGCTCTTATCACTCAGGGCCGCGCCAAATCTATTGGAAGATGTGTACCACACAAGGGCGGCATTTGTGAAAGGCAGCAAAAAGTTAGGCTTTTTTTATGAGTGAATTATTTTTACATTTTTATACTTAATGAAAAAAGTTTATTATTATTCACAAATATAAACACTCTCTTTTAGTGTTAATTACGGACCGTAAGAATAAATACACTAATTAAGTGTAAGTAATACAATTTTTGGAGATTACATTAATTGCGGATAATAGAGGAGAAGGTCAAAATACAGGTTAGGGTCTAAAAACGGGCTAGTTTCTGTTGTGAAGCCGGAAGGTGTTGAACTCTATTAGAAACGGCGTGAAAGTAGTTCCCTCGGCTCCTTTGACGAGCGACGAGCATTTGGGCCCATCAGTCAATCCGTTCAGACACTGTAAGTAAAAATCATTGATTGTCGAGCTTTTCCATCGTCAAACCTTCAGCAGGTATGTACAATATTGTTTTTCACCATTAGCCTGTTGGCTGTAAATGTTCTTTGGCAGTTATTGGGCTGTGTTAAAGGTGAGTTGATAAACAGTTTCAATGCTTTATTCAACCTCCTACTTCATACCAGTAATGGCCAACATGATGGTTTTGTAAAAGGGGGTTTGATCTAAATATGGGCTAGTGGGAGAGCTACAACGTTCCGGGTTACAACCATGAGGACCGCTCCAAATTGACAAAAAGAAAGCTTCCATTTACTGTTGAGGGGGTGAAAGACGAAAGGAAGAAAGAACAAAAACCTCAGAAATCAAAGAACAAGAAGAAAAAACCGTCCTTTTTAATCAAGTTCTTCCGATTCACAAGGTCAGAGGCAGCCACCCCTGGATGACTCTGATTCGGAATTTGATGGACCACAACCCACAAAAAAAACTCAACAAGATGATGATTATTGCCTGTTTTGCCAACGGTTCTTTTCCGAAGTTAGAAATGAAGATTGGGTACAGCCTGTTACATGTCATGGGTGGGCACACACAGAATGTGCTGTGCTGGTTGGGAGAGAGATGTGTAGACATGAGTCTGCCAATTCCAAAACTTCTCTTGTCCACTTTGTAAAACTTACGGCAAATCACGTTTTTCTTGTTAAAGTTTATTCCTCACCTCAAATTAAGAGAAGTACGTTACTAATTATGACAATTAGCAAATTAAACACTAAGTATGTTTTACAAAGTGGACAAGAGACGTTTTGGAATTGTCAGACTCACATGTAATTTTTGTAAGTGAATCTACGGTTTTATACTTATATTGTACTATTTTATATACAATTTTACTCCTTTTATTTTTTCATTACATTTTTCTAAAAGAATTAGAGGTAGCCCATATTTCAACCACATTTTCAGAATGCGACGTATTGCCACATTTTTAATAAGGCGTTTTTTTTACGAAACTGTAAATTTTTAATTCTGAAATTTCCAGAATTGAAGCATATGAGTCAAAGGTACGGCTCAAAGTTTAAATTACCCCATTTGTCCACAAATGTGTCAACTACATTCAAAAATCAAAAGCTTACCTATATTTGGACCTTCTCCTCTATTATATCGGTTACTTTTATTATTCATGCGGCGAGTGTGAAGTCGTAGCTCGACATCACAGACACAATTCTGAATACACTAAATAAAATCTATGTAACAAGATTCAAAACATTACAACACGGGGACGGCAAACAAAATTTTGAAACAAGGGCGCATTTTACTTTGGCGCGGACTTGATCGGACTTTAGAAAGAAATCCTCCAACTATATCATTTCTTACTATCCAATTGTAATGCGTATCAGAATTATTTGCCTGGAGTCAGGAGGTAATAGGAGTTATCCCAGATAATATTGTGAGGTTTTTCCTTTCTCACTTTACTACATAAGTAGAAAAGAGAAAGTACTGTAATGCTGTGGCAAAAATAGGTGAATTGTCTCTGATTGAATTGAATTTGTGAATTGAAAAACTGCATTGTCGATCCCTGGTAACGAAATCGTGGGTAAATCTTGTTTCTATACATATTAAATTACTTCCTCTAACATCCCTAAATTTAATATTGTAGTCGTAGGAGCACGCCGAAAAAAAGTTGAACTTTTGCAGGTTTCGAAAATTCAGGGATTTCAACGAACATAAGATCTGCTTCATTCTTTAAGCGTCCTTTACGCTACCCAAGGACAAAGTTTAGTAAAAAAATCCTTATTTGAGAGCCTTATTTGAGAAAATTTTGAAAATTTTTAGGCCTCAGAAGAAGTAATTTACTAGACATAGGAACAAGACTTACCCACTTTTTCGTTACCAGGGCCCGCAAATATTTTTTTTTTGTCGAAAAATCACCGACTACCGCCGCACGTTTACAATACTTCCTCTTAAATACGTAAATAGTAAGACGAGAAAGTAGGTATGGGAGACTTTTACTCTTCATCCCATCACCACTACTTTAAGTGTCTTCTTACTTCTGACGATGTTGAAGACATGGGGCCACTAAATGGAAATGACAGTATTGATGGTAACTAACAAAAATTATATAGTGCAGTTAAATACAGTGCTGTTAACTGCGTTACTTTATTTCTCTTATCAGTTTCGTTTTGATACGACAGGTTGTGTAACTCTATTTACGCCATTATACCGGGTCTATAACTGAAAAAAATTAATCGTTACTGTCAATTTGATTTTATGAAAAACTTTCTAAACAGACGTATGTAAAAATGAAATAGTATACTGCTACATTGTCTATTAATAAAGCGTTAATAATACAATAAAACTAATAAAACAATAAATAAAACACCAAATATACTAATAACACTAACAAAACAGTAAATACCTCACAACAGAAAAATACAGTTACAACACTTTAGTTTAAAGCAGGCCTGCACAACGCCTGCTCCCGCGGGCATTCTGCACATCAGAGCCAGCCGTCTGCCCGCGACAGCTACGAAGTGCAAGTAGTGGGGAGAAATCAGCTTTGGGTGAGGGGAGAAGCCGGAGCGGTGTCGACGCGGCGCGTAGATTGAACGCCTGGGTGTCTAATGCAATGATCCTTTTTTTTTAATTTATTTATTCTAGCTTGGCCATTGGCCCTTTTCAGCCGCATAAGATATATACATTAGTATGAGATATATACAAGAATAATTTGAAACATTATAGACAATATTCTAGTTTTAGATATGATACAATATCGTGCTTATACGATTTATCATGAGAAACGACTCATCAGTTCTAGTCTATGGGGGATCGAAAAATTATCTTGGTAGCTTTCTTTTTAATCTTTTGCGATGAGGATTTTGTTTACATATATGAAAGTGAATGACTGAAGGGGTCTTTAATATTTTAGAATAGGAATTTGCGGCTAAGAGGGAGAAGTGGACGGGGATGGGTGTAACGCCAAGTTCAGTATGTAACTGCGCATTTGGAATGTACCAGGGAGCTTTAGTGATGGTCCGTAGGAATCTATTTTGATAAATTAGCATTTTATTGATACTTGTTTGTTTGTTGACACTTGTTTTGGCTGCGGCAGCCCAGGCTGGGGAAGCATAGGAAAGTATGGGTCGTATCATTGCTTTATAGAGGTGAGTAGTCACATGTAATTATAGGGGGGATGATTTTTTGAGAATCGGATATAATTGGTGGACTCTACTAGTCGCTAGAGTTATTCGGTGTTTAATATTTTGCCGCCATGTAAGTCTTTTATCGAACAGGACTCCAAGATATTTGACAGTTTTCTTGTGAGGAAGCCAGGTGATGTTTTAATTTTGGTATATGAGATTTGGGGGGATGTCTGGTCTATGGAGGGTGAATATTTTTGCCTCGCTTTTATTTAGATTTATTTAAATGTGCCATTTTTTGGCCCAGCTGGGGAATAAAGTGAGGTGATGTTGCAGATCTTTCACGGCATTCGAGATTGTTATTGAGGAATAAAGTAGTGTCATTAGCAAATATTGCTATTGCAGTATTTTAAGTGATTGGTATATTCGATGTGTAAACGTTAAATAACATGGGGGAGAGGGAATGCAATTATTCATTCTGTGAAATGATTTTCCCACTTATCTAAATGGGCAATATACCGTATTTGTAGCTTCAAGAGCCTTATTTCCTGTTTATGTGCTTCGGTGCATTGCTATATATCGATATTTTTATTTATTTGTTTATTTTTTATTTTTTACTTCATGATCATTGTAACTTATAAATAATATTTACAAGCAGTGGCCTCTTTTAAACATTTATTATATCATTTTATTAGATTGATATAAAAATGAAATATAACCAATTCCAAGAAGGATAACACAGGCCAATGACCAAAAAACATTTTGCGTGTGATCACCTAATTCTTATCATTTTAAGTGTGCTGATTCCAAAAATAACATAGAAAATGCCGCATCACCCATCATTTGTTCACATTTTAACATTTCCTCTGTATAGCTAAGCAAATGCAGCTCTGTGTATATAGAAATGTATGAGATGCAGGAAGTCATAAATTCCCATATTTACTATGTGAATGGAATGGCAGAGCATAAGATTAGCATTAGTCTAGAAAGAATTGGCCTGTAAGAACAACTTTAAATCCAGAGGAAAGGAACATTCTACGGGAACATCTGGTAGATCAACACAAGATTCTGCTCTCTCCATTGCACATAAAATTAGATCTCATGAAACAATTGCTTTACCTAAGATGAGCAGCGTTTCAAGTACCTTTGTGAAAAGTTTACGCAATTTTCTGCAGCAAAATTATTAAAAGAGGGTATCTTCATTGAGACTGATATTAGAAAAGTGATGTTTGATCCCCAACTTGAACTACATATGACAGAAAATGAAAATGAAGCGTACAGTGTTTTTAATCACTTTGTTAATAAGTTCTTAGCCAACAAAAAACACCCAGATTTTCAAGCAATTGTTGCCAATATGCTGAATGCTCTCATGAAATTGAGATGTTTAATGAGCCTCAAGGTTTACTTTTTAAACTGTCATTTAAAGTTCTTTTCGGACGATTTAGGTAATGTAAGTGAAGAACAAGGTGCGCGTTTTCATTAAAATCTGAAAGTGATAAAAAACTTAATCAGGGGCGCTGGAACACCAATATGATGGGAGATTACTGTTGGTCACTTCACCGACAGAGTCAGCAAACGGCGTAGAGGAGAACAAGCTACATGAGGGGCTTTAAAGAAAAGAGACACAGAAAATATACGTCAATGAACTCGTGAAGACTTTGTAGAATGTAATGTTAAGAATATAAAGCCATCTTCTATGTTTAAATAAAGTTCTGTAGCTATTTTAGAGGACGTTTATTTTTCATTTTATTTGCATATATAGCATATTTTCTCATATCTTAATAGATCAAATTGTGACTAAACTGTGGGTGATGGAAAGAAATAGAGTTCAGCTGCGGATTCAGCAACCAAAAAGTTATAAAAATCAGCTATTAAGATTTAAAAAGTTTTTTGAAACCGTTTTTTTTTGTTGACCAGTGCAATTAATGTATGGCAGCACATATATTTGTGACCATTTTCACTCATTATGAAGCTCAATAAGAGATACCAATGATCAAAACCCTTTTTACGATATTTCACAGTCTTCATAATATAATTATGAGTCAAGTTAAAAGTACCGCAAAAAGTTTAATCTTTTTTTTATACGATGAAGTGAACGATATAAATAGTGTTCGATGATTTGAAATTAGAAATATATAATTACTCTTGTCGGAAAGTAGAACAGAAACTAATCATGATATTTGTAGAATAAGAGTTTTTTAGCATTGATATGGCCGTCTTAATCAATTAAAACATAATTAATGAAAAATAATTTATTACTGTCATTATCAAACAAAAAAATCAAGATTACAATTTTGTATTTAGCAGCACGGCGATTATATCGTAGCAAAACCAATTATCAGTCCTACAAGCAATTATAATACCGATATCCAAATCAAATATGTATGTCTAATTCCTTTTAGGTTAATACTCCAGATTGTCATACATTGGCAACAAACATTTCCAAAATAGAAGGTAATGATACTTGAACTGTATGTATTAGTCCCTCTCGCAATTTTTCTTTCAATTTACGTGCTGCAGTTCGCATTGCGCATTCTCATTGGTGGCCCCCCTCTTCTAGAATGAGTATTATCCCCACCCATCCAAGCGGTCCGGGTCTGCACTCAAGTTGCTCGCGCGCGGTCAATCAAAGTGCAAAATGCTGTGCAGGTCTGGTTTAAAGTGTTCATTTAGTAATGCTTGTTTTGTTTTCCTCGGCTTGTTAGAAATCTCTCAATTGCACAAGGTTCGGAGACACTTGACGGGTGTGCTAATGTCTTGGAGTGTCAGTACCACAAATTTAAAAAAGTGGGGAGTGGACTCGGGCTACGATGTACTAATTCCTGGCGAGCATCCCTTTCAAGATGCATTTGGCTCAGAATGTTTAGTGTCATTCATGGGAGATATACCACTTCCTTCGTGCTCCCAGCCAACTGCAGTACTGTCACTCTTAATCTCTATGTATTAGGAAAGATAGAAACTTCACCTGTGATCTTAGAAGAAGTACGGTGAAATTCCGTCTCAATTTCTTAGATCACGGGTTACAGAGCGACACGTTCCCAGACGTTTAGATTGAAAAAACAACCAACTGATACAGAAGATCTCAAAGAAGGAGGGCGACACTGACTGAAAGTAGAAAACTCTGCGATTGAGTTTCCGGCCTAACCCTTGTTCCCCAATATCACGTCCGTGCACGCGCTACCCTCTACCCACGGTGTATCCATGCAGGCTGCAATGGAGTTCTGAATACACACAGAGCCTGATTTAGAAAACTGCGGGCCCACGCCACTCGTATTGAAACGGGTACCCGTACGATATGGTTCTACCAATGTGAAGCGGTTCTACCCGTTGAAACGGATGGAACTACTTTAACGAGTACCCGTATGAAAGTTCTTGCACACTTTTGCGAAAAGCTATTAATATGGAATAATAACTTTTTCTTGTGAAATGTAAATGTGATAAAATCTTTTCACCTGATAATAAATTTTATAGTATGTTATTTGTATAAACTCTGATGATTCATGAATAAATAAATGTGTTAAATTGAGTTTGTTGTCGACACCTTTTGTAAAATAACAAAATGCATTAAACGGAATTTGTGTATTTCTGGATTCAATGAAGTACCGTTGCGAAGATTGACAAGAATGATGAAATATTTTACTTGTTTTAGGACTCAAGATATTAATACTATTTCGTTTTAAAAATCAAATATTGATTCTTGAACCTATACAAGGATTTTTATTCCTTGGCGCGTAAGGGCCTGTCTTCACGATGGAATATCTCACGGCATTTCGCGTGTTTCTCGCTCCAGCCGCCAGGAGTTGCATGATCGCCAGCACTGCTCCATACAGTCGCGCTCATGCGACTCCTAACGGCACGACCAAGAAAGATGCGATGGCCGTGAGGTATTCCATCGTGAAGACAAGCCCTCAAGCGCCAAGAAATAAAAACCCAATTATAAGGCCGGCGATTGGTGTTAAATCCGAGTGGATAGTTGACCTAGGTGGGAGTCCCCCTTCCCTTCCCCTTCGTAATCTCATACCGACAATCTATATGAAGGAAAAATACAAAACAGAATTTTTTCAAATTTTTATGTTTATCAATAAATGTTCACCAAATTGTTATATCTTTTATTTTTGTAACTGCAGCAGTTCATTTTTGCAATGAAAAAACAGCGCTGCGCTTCGCATTTTTTTATATGAACTCATTTAACAATTTTTGCAAGTCGATTTTGACAGTCGTGTGGCTATAAACTTGTAAAATCGCAATACTAATAAGCCGATCTTACAACGTAGTTGATCGCGTATAAGTTTTGAGACGACGCAATACCGAAAAAAAATATTCATTTCTGGAGTTTGACATTTATGGAATAAATTCCGTGGTGGTAGCAGAAATCTTGAGGTAATCCATAATGAGAGATAAGGGATAATCATCCACAACAATAACAGTTATAATATTTATTGTAACATGCCCAAAGTTAACTTTCGGCAGTAAGTACTATGACCGAAAGTATTCTTTTCTTCCTCTCTTTTACTCTTTCTCCACCATTTATTATATTGAAATAATAACAATATTTGAGGGAGAAAAGCGGTCAACAGAAAAAAATTATTTGAAAGGGTTTGATAGCCCGTCTATACTCTCGGCATGTAATATTTACGTACGTATTTGTTTATGTCGGAGTCGGGATTTCTCCTTACTATGACGACTAATAATAACAACAGTACTTCCTTCCGCAACATTTGCTATTGATATACTGTAAATTACACACATAAACATACAAACATCCAATTTATGACAAATAACGTGAACCCAAACATTGACAAAATATTATCCTCACTGTCTCATTGTTGCTGTACAAATTATGTTTTCATTCCCTACCTGAATGCTTGCATGGCTAATTTTCCTTCCTTCAAATATTAAATTAATTCTAAAATTCAAACACAACTTGATCTTCTTACATTTATTAATTTTGAAAAATTCCCCATCGTTTACTTCCCTGTAATAGCCGAACAGCACACTTCCGACCATCGTTCCTCCAAGACGTGAAGTCGTTCCACCTCCAAATTTTCAATTATTCCACACCAAAAAATGTTCATGTTTAGACACGCACTTCTACACTTCCCATCAATCTTCCAAAATTTCCGGAGAGTTCTCTAAACTGTTGTTGCTGTTCCACGACACTTCCATTAGCGTTTTTTCGACATCATCACGAGATCAATATTTTACGTCCTATCGTCAGCACGCCTAAAAAACATCTCTCTCGTTGTTTATTTTTCGCGCGCGTCATCTGTCTCAGTTTCATGCGCGAACTGTACCCAAATACGTTCCTTTCTTCCTTCTGCCGCCTCTCTCATTCGATTATCGCACACTGTCCAATTTGATTTCCTATTGTATTTTACCCCACCCACGGAATTTACTCACGTGTCCTTTAATTAATCACATTAAGACAATAAACTATCACAGTACTTTTTAATTTTATTTATGTATTAGTTATTTCATTTCATTTGTCAATTTTATTTTATAATATTGCTTTATGTCTATTTGCTCCCTTTCTTTATGTTAATCTCTCATTTTTTCCTTTCTCTATGTTAAAGACACACTGAAGATGGGAAATTGTATTCCCGAAAGTTAACTTTGGGCATATTATAATGAATATTATAATTGTTATTGTTGTGAATGATCTCCCATTTATGGAATATTTCTCTCGCCCCAAATACCGAGTGGGTATTTTATCCACTCGGAAATGTTTCTTGTGGGTGTAGCTACTCACCATACCGCATTTAATGCCGGGCCTGATTGAACTGGTCTCCGTCTTCTTGCTAGAAATTAACGTGGTATTTCCGTTTTATTATTTTACAAGAAATTATGTTAAAACACGGCCGGGTGCGTATGCATTAATCACACCAAGGCTCACACATTGCACCCTCTGCAACACCACTAGTTTTGGATTTAATGAGCATGGCGAGCGCAAAATTGATTATTAGGGGGCGGGTTTTAAAGAAACGACATTTTTTTCTTTTCACTTTGGAAAAATCCTTTTCAGTATAGAAATTCATTTTACGTTATGATAAAAGGAAATGGCCCATTTTTATACTTTTTTTGTTGATTTTTCGTCGATTTCGACTAATAAGACATTTTTTACCTCTTGCCGTCGTTTTTAATGCACTTTCGATGATTTCATCAATTTTAATGGCACTTACTTCAAATAATATTTAAGAGATGCAACAAATATTCTCCACAGATTTTCTGAGTGCCTATATCTGGTAGCCTATTGATTTCTTTGCTCAGAAGTTGTAATGCCAGCCATTGTACGTAATCTAAGGTGCCTATGAGGCCTGTCAGCACCATTAGCAGTTCAGCCAGTTTTGGGATAATTAAGGACAGAGATTTTCTGGTAAAGAAAAGCTCAAACCAAAAGTTTGAAAGCTGAGTTCACTGGAATGAATAAAAGAAGTCTCGATTACATCAGTAACGTACCCAACAGCTTGAGTTGTTCATCCGAACTTGTTTTGATCACATTTTTTACGTAATTGCTTTGACTTTTAGGGCATTTTAGAAACATTTTAAAAGCATTTTATTGATATTTTTGGTGACGTTTTAGTCACTAAAATCCGCCTCCTACTGATTATATACTACAATAGGATATACTTTATATCATTTGGAATAAATATAACATAAAATTATAAATTATTTTTGTCTGTGAGTAATATAAATGTTTTCAATTCTATTCCGAAATTACAATTATTTGAAGTCTTTTGATATCAGAATATCAGTCCGTGTTGAACATGAAATTCTCATTTAAACACATTCTGAAACGAGTCCCGACGGTGGCAGGATTTTCGAAATTATTATCCGTTCACCTTAACAAAAATTCTGGGGTAAACAAATGCACGTGTATTAGGATGATTCTCATTGGTTTGCAGGTGGGCAGCAGTTGTCCGGATCCTGACGCTAAAGTAAATAGTTCGCTGTATAAGAATTAAATTTCCATCGTTTGTTAAATTGACCTTGCGTCAAAACTATTGCAACGGTTTCGAGAAGGGAGACCATTGTGAACCGAATGCGTCTTGCTGGGCGATAAGGTTATGAGCCTCTGATACTTCCGCCCACGAACGTGCTGACTGACATGGGTCAGGAGTGTGGGACGCGGCTCGTGGAACCGCGACACCGCGCTACTGATCGGCCTGCAAGGCCCTGCTATTCAGTTCGTTTTAGAAAGACTGAGAGTGTGGTTGGCCCTTCAATAATTAAATACAAGTGTGGAAAATTTCTTCGGAGTAGCGAAACTCGCATCGTTCTGAACGTTTTCAATTCGTTATTGCATAGTAATCCGTCGTTACCGATTAATCAAAATGCAGAGTTTATTGGAATATTCGTATTCAGTGTATTGAAATTCCGGAAAGAGCTCACTGACAAGGGACAACTTCGATGCCAATGCATACGATGATTTTGTAGTCAGTGCCGTTAGATCGAAAGTGCTTTCTTTGAATCTAAAGGACAAAAGTGCAGAAACGAAACACCTACGCTTGCGAAATTGTTGCAGCTTGTGAATTGTGATCAAGAACTTCCTAATTGTAGGCCAACCAATTTATACAAATAATTGAAAAACATCTGGTTATTGACAATCGCTTCCTGAAGCAGACTGATCGTAAGTAAGTAGCTGCATGAACATTACATTTGCATGACAGCTCTTATTCCATTTGAATTGGCGGGGCATGCTACTCGCGTCATCGAAAGTAGTGCGCTTGGAGTTGTCCAATCAGAAGCGTAGTGCGGCGCAAAGATTTCTCCCGTTTGGTTACATAAGGTTTTTTCTTAGGGTGAAGGGATAATAGATAGCTAGGTCGGATTCAGTCTTTGTCTGGAGGAGAATTCTTACGGCCGACTACTCTGATCGGTAGTTTTTCATTTTTTCTCCGATCGATGCTAGGCGAATGCCGGAGCAGTAACCTAACAAAAGGGCTACGTTTTAGGCGCGATCTTTCCTTCCTTTTCTTTGTCCTATCCTCACCCCTTTCACACATTAACATGCACTACACTACCACACATACCGGGAGACTGGCCGGGCTCTGAACTTGTCTCGGCTGGGGACGATGCCCCGCTGGTGGGAGATAACCTGGTTGGGGGAACCCCACTAGCCTACTGTAGGCCGGCGCTGGATCTCACCAACCAGCAGAAACGTATCTCATTCGATAATAGTTTAGTGGTTTTATTGCAATTGTGAAATATCAGAATTGATACATGGGAAAAGACTTTGACAAGACTTACATCAGAGACCAAAATATTAAATATTCACATGAAATCAGCAGAAACTGAGCGCTTTTTTCTTTGAATGAATAAAATAGGCGAAATTTAAAAAAAAAAATATCCGTCTATTTGAGAACCGAGAAAGATGCCAATACCTAGTACGGTATCGCTTGTAAGCAGAGGCGGGATTTCGAATCTTTTATTGCGGGGAGGGGCAAATTTTGGCGCTATTATTATCACGAAAATATTCATCTATATTAATGATTTAAGTTAATTGGACTGCAATTATATACACTGTTTTCAATTTTGTTAATTTTTTAATTTATTATTGAATGTTATTAATTAATTAGTTGAATACAGAGGTGACGATCCTCATTGTTATTTGAACGTGCAGAACTGAAAATTCAACGATGCATTTTTTCAGTGAATTTGTCTCGAAAATGTTTATTATTTTGAGTTATGACTCGTGATTTTAGGCATGAAACTGTTTAATTTCTAAGTAAATTACGTTTAAAAGCAAAATATAATTGAATGAGAATTTATTAATATGGAATATTCACAATATCGCTAAACAGTATCCCGTACGTTTTATAATACTGAACTAAAGTTCACCAATTTATGAATGTATGTTATGAACTGTGCAATAAAATTATTGCTCGCTTAATTTTTGTCGTATTTCTTCTTAAAATACAAAAACAAGTACATGTTTTATGTATAAAAGCGAAACGAAATGCCTGAATATAATTTCAAAAATTTGTCCCGAGATTGGGGGGGGCAGTTGCTCCCCCTTGTCCACCCCTGCATCCCGCCTATGCTTGCAAGGGCGCAAGACCTTCCGAGAAACATTTGATCGCAGGAAGAAGGGCCGTGCGTAGGCATGAGGGTCACGCCGATTGCCCGAGCGGGCGCGTGCAACCGTCGGCGCGGCGTGCAACGGCCAGCGCAGGCCCTCGCTGCAGGTGGCGAAAAAGGCTCTCCTTATATATTGTCAGAAATAATTTCGAAGTCAGTCGATGACCGACACTCGGAAATTGGAATGATCTTGTGCTCAGCTACGCGAATTTCCGTAAAAAATTCCGGATACCAAAAATGTGTACGAGAGGAGACGCTTTACGGTTTTGATTTGTTTCTTTTTTGCCTATTACGATTGTTAATTATTGAATTATTTTGTATTTGGTCGACAATTTCGCTTTCAAAAGTTTTTAAAGAATGCATATATGCACCTGGTTAGGTGGCTCAGTGCATTAATTGATGTCACGACAGTGCATCTGATTGGGAGGTCCTAGGGTTCGAATCTCCACGGTGGCAGGATTTTCGACACTTGTTCGGCCCTACATAGCTATGTCGAATTCAGCCACTGGAGAATTTTCTAGACGAAAATTCCAGTGGCCTGCTGTTCTGATCGGTAGTTCTCTGTGGTTCCTCCGATCAAAATCTGACAAATGCCGGAGCAGTACCGTACCAAACACGGGCCACGGACCGCGCGCGATGTTTCCTTGTCCTTTCCTCACACACATGCACTTACATGTATTACACTACAAACACATGCCAGGACACCAGTGGGGGAGGGGTAGTGCTCGTCCCAGCTGGGCGCCTTGCTCAGTCGGTCGATTTTCCGATTTTCTTCTAACGGTGACCCCATACCAGGGCCTGTTTCTTTTAATTTCCACAATTGTTAAATGTGTTGTATAATTTAACTGTTAGAATTACTTACTGCCCAAGTGACGTAGATCACACCAAACAATTTTGAACTAGATACAAGTATAAAAAGAAAAACCAACACCCCCCCCAAAAAAAAAACAACTGGAAACGACTAGGTGGTTTAATGAAAAAAAAATTAATTAAATGTTCGAAAAATGCCTCACTTAGTCAATAAGCAAGCATTTAGAACATTCAATTAAACATTTTTTTAAAGTTTTCAAATTCCTAATTTTCTACTCTGTATGTATACAAGAACATGTGCCCCTTCTGTACAGAAAATTCAGAGAGCCAACATCACGTAGCAGTCGCTGATATTTCAGCACTCCATACCTCGAAAAGAACTTGCAGTGTCCCCTCTGTAAAGGAATATCACGTGAGCTCCACCGTCGCCGCCTGCGGGTCAGTCCCAAGAAGGCCTTCTCATCCCAGGAAGTCGCCCACGCGGCAGCTGCGCTTGGCTCGCTCCCCGCTGCGTGGAAGCAGGCGGAGTATCCTAGAAATATTGGAAGAAAATTTCGTAGAGGCGAAAGAGGGCCTGTTTTGCGATCTTAATTATAGTATTCTAATTTTATACAGTTGCACTCGTTTGTAATCATTATTCGATTTGTACAACTATTTTTAATTGTTTGTAATTTTTATGAACATGCATTTAACAGTTTTGCGTTGTTTGAATTCAACAAGGCTTAAAATCAGGGGGTATCGTGGCAAGTGGCCACCTCTCCCCGTGTTGCGCCTATGACTACAATTATGGAAATTATGATTTTCCACAATTATGGATTTGTTTGTTGTGTGCTAATTCTTATGGCACAAAGGTCAATTACGTCAGCATTTTAAAACCTGATTTGCCCATAGCCCTAAATTTGAATTGATACATTGTTAAAAAACGGTCACTTGCTCTGCCGTAATACTTTGCTCCATGCGAAATACGAAAGTATGTACGATACTTCATACGAAACGAGTCGTATTACATTAGCGTAGCAGAGGCCTTTTCGTATTATTTGTTACGGTTATGTAAAATGAAAATGAAATTAAAAATTATATACTTCTGTTACAATACCTCAACAAATGTGTGCAAATCTGTCTTCATTGGACTACTTGAAATGCAGCACAGCATATATGGTTTATTTCAGAAACAACATAAGTCAGGATTTTGGCCATTTTGACTTTTTAGTGCAATCATATTCTCTCCATGTATATGCATCGTTTCAGACAGATATAAAGTATGTCAAGAAATTCTAAAGGTAGATTTTGAAGAGCACGTAAATGGGAATAAATGCAGATAAGTCAGTGACTTGTGTTCATTCTGCATTAATGCGCGAGACTCGGTTTGTATTTGGAGTTCAAACGACTTATCGAATTAAAGTCTAGAGGACGGTGTAATTGCAGTGTACATTAACTCAAAATTTAAACCTTCCTACAATACCAGTCCAAAACTTGCGCTGACAATAAATGCTTGTGACCATTAACTAAGGATGACTCTGCCACATTCATCGTATATCATTAAGGAACGGGACCTAAACAGCCTAGTGAGATGGAGAAAATTATAAGAAAATTCTAAAATAATAATTATTTTCTAAATTCCTGTTTCTAATTTTTCAAATGTTTTTTTTTTCGAGCCTCAAGAAAATGTACGCAGATAATCTCTTTCCCCACACGTCATATACAGTTTTGCTGTTTTTTGACCAAATAAATAAATAAATAAATAAATAAATAAAATTAGTTTAGAATGTCAATTAGTACCTCAATTTCTAACTTCGAAAACTTCCAAATGTCTTCATATGGCTGTGAAAGTCAAAATAAAAATCACACAGTACGGAGAGTCATGACAGTCCGTGTTTCTATGTTTTTGACGCTTCATGTAAAGTAGCCTCAAAAATCAAAATATCCTGTTGAAACTCGCAAAACGTCAGATCAATCGAGGAATATCAGTTTTGGAGAAAATCTGCTGAACGATTTAGGCGCCAGCGTTGACCACAGACGGTCAGACAGACTGACACGTTTTGCCCTCAATCGGTATCAAGGCCTCTCAAAACATGGATGATGGCTACACCACATGTTAGAGGAAGTAATTTAATATTTATAGGAAGAAGATTTATCCGCTTTTGCGTTACCAGGGCCTGTCAATAACAATTTTTCTGCCGAAAATTTGCAGTTTTCCGGCGCACACTTACATAACTTTCTCTCCTTATAAAGTGCAACAATGTAAAAATCGATTGATAGAATCAAAAAGCTAACGGAGTAGTAGTATATCACCCTCGAGGAAGAAGTGGGTGCGTTCTTTGCAGAATTACAAAACTAGGCAGTGCGTGAATCATTAATTACGGAAATAATTAGTTAAATGTAAAAATTTCTTGTAATTTAGGTGTTCATTCAAGTATATTTCAGATAAGGAAGCATTTAATGAGTGACAATACTTTTTTTGTCCCAGTATGGCGTGAATCGTCTCACATACGGCGTGAATCGTCTAGTGAGTGCTGTGGCGAACAGCAGATTAGTGTAGTGCAGCGGGAGTGAATGAGTAGAATGAATGGTTGTGTATATATTTCAGAAACAACATAGGCGTAAGTCAACCATGTTTGTCAGTAAAAAATAAAAAAAAATAGGATTTACATTTTTGCTAAATAAGACAATAATTCTTTATAATATGTGGAAAACAACTTCTAAAAAAATTGACACAATGTTTTTGATAAATATAGCCGCATTAGAAGGTTTTTTGTCCGTTCTTAATGCCAAATGTTTAATGTTCTTAATGTAATGACTGTTCTTCTGTAATGTTTAATGTTCTTAATGTAATGTCCGTTCTTAATGTAATGTTTTGTTTATTCTCCTTCTTGGTAAATGTTTCTTTTTTTATATTTATTTTTTCATTCACGCATCATTCATTCTTATTTCATTATTTACACAACCATTCATTCTACTCATTCACTCCCACAGCACTACACTAGTCTTCTGTTCGCCACAGCACTAACTAGACCAACATCTGCGTATACGGCGTTTACTCAACAACACATTGTATACGGCGTATACAATGCAACATCTGCGTATACTCATGGGCTACCGTAGAGGGGAAGTAATAAAAAGAACTAAATGAAAAATGCGTCTCGGCCGCACCCACTACAACACGAGCAGAACGCAACGGCGCGGTCGGGAATTTCGTCCTTCCCGCCGGGGCCACCGGTCAAGGCCGAGGACGAGGACGGCGCAGGGCAGCCTGTCCCGTGCTCTGCGGTCCGCGCAGTCCACAGAGAGTTGGTAAAGCTCCACATTACAAATTGAAACTAGTCGTGCTACAAAAGCACATACATTCTCGCATTATTCCTAAATTTAAAATTTTCGAAAATTAAGTCAGTTCAACGAAAATGAGTTTGTCGGAAATGAGACTAGGGCCACCTTTTTACCGTGCTTTGATACATACGAGGAGAAAATTTAAAGCAAAAATTGGAGCCGTTTTTGAGAAAAAAAACTGTTTAAAAATTGACTATATTTCATGCACAATTTCGCGAAAATTACTTATATTTTCGAAAAATTGTACATGTTCTTATTTCAAGATCTGTTATTAAAAATACACTTCATTAAGGGAAAAATCTCTATCTTAAATATTGTAGTTGTGAGAAGACTCGAAAACAAATTGAGCATTTGCAGTTTTCCAGAAATTAGGGATTTCAATGAAAATGAGACTTGCGTCATTCTCTTAAGCGTCCACTATCAGATGACCAAGTTTAATCCAAAAATTTGGAGCTATTTTTGAGAAAATTTTGAAAATGTTGATGCATCATGTAAAGTAACCGCCCAAAATCAAAATATCCGCTTCAAATTCACAAAGCCTCGACTTCGTTCAGATCGATAAGGGAATATCAATTTTGGAGGTAATCGTCTGAACGGCTTAGGCGTTAGCGTTGCCAACCCAGGTGATTTATGTAGGAATTATGCTAACTGCAGGCTAAACCTGTGTGTGCCTGATTTCGAATCCCAGCATGGTCAAATATTTTTGCGGATTGTAAACCCTTTTGTGGATTTAAGTATTACCATAATATTTAATAACCGTTACAAATTACGCAAGAAATTACGTGCTGTTGTAGCACCACTTGTTTTTCAAAAAATCTTTTCTTCAAAATTAGATCTTTAGGTCTCTTTTTCATTAAAATCTATAAAATTTCGAAAAGAGCAGATAATCAACTTTCTATTTAATGCGCCGGGAACGTTCGTATGATAACCGTACCTTTTTGTATAGCGGTTAAGTGAAGTGATTGTGAAAACTCGGTACTTGAATTCAAATCCCTGCTTGTGCAAAATATGTTACAGGGTTCGAAACAGGCCCAATTTAGCACAGAGCGGATGGAGCGGCCGTTCCAGGGCCCCCGATAAATCCATACAAATGCACAGGTTTCATTGATTGACTAGTGATCCCGGGCGCGTCAACGGCTAAGATCACTAGTCCCGTAAGTGTAGTGCACGTTTATTTTTTTTTAATTTCCCGTGCACTCAGAAAATGGCCGGTGATCTTCCCCCGCAAGATGGTAAAATCCTGCGCCGACCAACTGTCGGCTAGCGGGTATCTCCGATCAGCGGGGCACCTCCCCAGCCGGGACAAGGTGTAAGCTCCCGACCAGTCTCCCGACATGTATGATAGTGTAGTGCAGGTTAGTGTATGTGTTTGTAGGTAAGAGGTGAGGATAGGACAAGGAAGAGGAAGGAAAGATAGCGCGCGGTTCGTGGTCCATTTATTAGGGTACTGCTCTGGCATTGGCCTGGTCTTCATCGGAGAAACCACGGAAAACTACCGATCAGAGCAGCTGGCCGCTAGAATTTTCCTTCAGACACCGACTGAACTCGACCTAGCTAAAGTCGAAAATCCCGCCACTGTCGGGAATGAAACCTAGGACCTCCCGGTCAGAGGCACGGCAGTGACGTCAGTTGCACAAATGCAAAGGAAATCTACGAAGATCTAAGACAGGAAAAGATGGAAAGGAAGGGGAAATCGTGGAAAAGGAAGTGAAATGTATATTCTCTCGTTCTTGTAAGGGTAAAAAGTTACACGAGGCTGCTACACAAAAATTCCTTGCACCGAAAACGCGTTCAAGAAAATGTCAACTCGATATTCTTGCAGCCAGTAACCCTTGCTAAAATTCGTCATTGTGATAGGAACTTTCCTTCTAAAGTGCGCATTCGTTCGGGGTCTATCTTTCGAGATATCAGCAATCGGATCATGTTGCACTGCATTTGTCGACCTACGCTGAATTCCTCAACCCGAGCCTGCTCGCGCGAGGCACAATTTAACTTAAGCCTGGCGACGAAGCTTGACATGCGGTACTGCGTTAAAAAATAATCTATACTCATGTATAGGGTTGCCAGGTGTTCACTATTTAAGTGAATTGGTCACTATTTCTATTTCTGATTCACTAATTAAAAATGAAAATAGTGAACATGTAAAAAGATCTTATCGAATGATGGGGAAAAATACTTATTGTGTGAGTGAACAAATGTTGGTAGAGTTTCCAGTGTTTATTATGGCAAGTTTTTAAACTTGATTAAGGCTGACTTTACTCTGATGCCAATCCTGGCTATTGCGCAGGCCCATGCAGTTGTCTTAGTTTAGTAACTATTTGTAATACATATGTCTTTTTTCAAGTGGACAGAACTACAAAAGTAAGCTAAAAGTGTGTTTCATAAATGCCTTTCATGCGTATACTACTTTAACGAATTCCTGATGAGTGTTGGCCCTAACGCACACAGCATTTTATTTGAAGATGTGAACTAATGTATAAAAGATTCCATTTATTCCATTTTATCCAAGTGCAAAGCATAACTTCTCACTTGGCTGTGCTTTAAATTATAAACGGAATGCATAATTATTACTCAAAAATCCCCTTCTCCCCCCGGTTGATTATTTTCTCAAAACATTTCTGGCAATCCTACTCGCGTATAAACAGAAAATATAAAAATTGTAATTTATATTCTTTTGTGTGGCTTATCTCTTGATACTAGATCCCAAAACGCACAATATACTATTACTATTATAAAATTTTCTCGAAAAGTGTAAGTCGCATCAAATATTTACCTTAACAGATAGTATTGTTTGGGTATCACTTTCTGAGAACCAAATCAAATTTAGAATATTGTCTCATCCCTAAGCAAAAATCAGCATTGAATAATGAAGGAGTCCTTTAAGCCCCCCCCACACACACACACACACACATACGAATACCACTCCGATTGATTGATTAGTGAATCCGGGCGCGACAACTGCTACGGTCATTGGTCCCGTAAGCGTAGTACACGTTTTTCCTATCGGGGTGGTGGCGGCGATGAGCTTTCTCGTCTGGATAGTGACATCCGGCGCCGACCTACCGTCGGCTAGCGGGATTTTTTTTGCCTCAAGAAAATGTGCGCAGATAATCTCTTTTCCCATATATCATGTACAGTTTTTACTGTTTTTTGACCAAATGAATAAATAAATAAACTAGGTATCTCCCACCAGTATGGCACCGCCCCAGCCGGGACAGGCTCTAAGCTCCCGACCGGTCTCTCGGCATGTGTTGTAATGTAGTGCGTGTAAGTGTGCGTAAGGGGTGATGATAGGACAAGGAAGAGGAAGGGAAGATCGCACGTGGCCATGGCCCGTTTGTTAGGATACTGCTCCGGCATTCGCCTGATATAGATCGGAGAAACCACGAAAACCTACCGATCAGAGCAGTCGGTCGCTAGAATTCTCCTCCGGACTGCGACTGAATCCGAACCAGCTCTTTAGCTAGTGTCGAAAATCCTACCACCGTCGGGAATCGAACCTACAGATCAGTTCATGCCCTAAGCCACCTCTCCCAACAATACCGCTTCGAGACTCCCGCAAGGGTTAATCCAGGCCTAGTTCGAAACACTTTTGCGGGTTCAAATATATTTGTTACCGTTTGAGATAATGCGAGAAAGTATATGAAGTACACTAGTTTCATGTTTTATTGAGAATAAAAGTAGAACTATAAACGTTTGCCCGCTGCAGTTTTTGATGATAAATCCTTCCGACATTCACTTTAGGCTTTAATACCTTGTATACAGAAACTCTTGTGGGAAGTATTACTCTCAGTACCTACACTCGAGTAATTGAAAATTCTCCACGTTTTGTGTTTTAGTAGCACACTATTCCTACAATATTAAGTCTGTTGGACAAACTTAAATATTAATTATTAAATTAGTGCGGATCATTTTACAGAATATTGTCACAGAAAAATAATATTTACGCATATTCACTGCATATTAGACGTTATGTTTAACACATTAATGTTTTGCAATTAAGTATCCGAGCATACAATAATTTTTTATAACCTTGAATGAAAAATCTTACAAGTCTTTTGGTATCACAGTCATTTTCAGAAAAATGTGTGCACATCAGCAAAGTGTTGTTTGTTCACAAATGGTGACACTAATCTACAATAGTTAAACATTTTATCTACATTTTAATAATTTGCAGTAGGCCAACTATTCTTCCTTCGTACCAATCGAAAATATATTTTTGAAAAATGTCAGAAAGTATTCAAAAAGTTTTCAAAAGCACGTAGTTTGATCATTTTCATTTCGATACAAAATCGTGCGATGTTCTCGTGGTTTGATCTTCCATCAAAGTCCATCGCACCAATCCATCCAACGTTTCTTCCTCAACTTAACAAACTAGTGGTTCTTCAACAGCTCATACTTCTTATATTTAACGGATATGTAAGAATTTTATATTGCGAACAGCATTATAATACTTCAGTTATCACGTGAGACACTCATCAACAAAGAAGCGCGGGAGATTACAATTTGCACTTTGCAAAGAAATGCGATTTTGGAAAATTCCGAGGTTTTAATGAAATTCGCTCTTAAATATATTCGTTTTTTTTATTTTTGTATCAGCCTACCTCTATTGATATTTTTTCTTTCATTTATCACATCTATAATTTTAGATAGACAATTTTTATTGACATTTTCATCACTTCACAACGTTTTGGAGCTGATTGTAGCTCCATCATCAGATAAAATAAAAATAACTTGATAATAGGGCCACAATGAATTCTGAAACGTTGTGAAGTGATATAAATGTTAACAAAAATTGTATGTCTAAAATTGTTGAAGTGTATAAATGAAAGATTAAAGGGTATAGCCGAATAAGGTGGTGAAAAGTGACCCTAAACCAAATCAATAATCCCGATGCTCATATGAAAGAGAATAACAAATGCTGTAGATTCGCAAAAAATCAGCCTCCTAGAGCAATCTGTTGCAGAGATACAATGAGAAACGTGCTTTTCATGTTTTATTTTTTCTCAGATTCTATGGTTGAAAAAATTGCAGAGACGGGGAAAAATAGTTGAACTTGAAGATATTTTTGTCAACGAATTTTCACGCCAAATTCAAATAGAAGAAAATAAATAATTTTTTGAAATTGATTTTCGACGTGATAACGTTGGAGTACTGTCTCAGTTCTTTCCCTTGGAATGTGTCTTATAATTAGAGGGCGGATTTTACCATATTTGCATATTCTATTCCTCGCGACCAAGCAATATGCCTTTTGCAAGAAAATACGATTCAGACCCCAAAAAAAGGAAAATATATTAAGTTTTATAGTGAATAATTTTGCATATATTGGCAGTAAGTGCATATATCAGTAATTCGTGCATATTGACGCATATTTTGATATTATTAACCCTCTCAAGACTGTCGCTTTACTTATCTAAGAGCAGCTGATTTCTAAGGTAATCAATTTTTTTCAAACCCTCGGGAGAGTATCACTAACAATGTGGGAAGTCGGGCAGAGACAGAAATTTTAAGAAATGACTTTGCTCATTAGCAGCTTGTCGACTTAGATTACAAACGCTAATACATATCTGCTGCGTCTGGAGAAACACCACCTCCTGCCCTGCGATCCGTTTACCGGGAGGATGGAGCGCACAGCAGTTAATTCGGAGAAATAGTCTCGCCGAAGGGAACAAAATTAATCGTCCATTCATTTCATCGCATTCAAAACGCAGTATTTGGAGTAGTGCGGGCGGTTTCAGTGCGGTGTTTCACCATGCGGCGAAGAACAAATCTTACAGAAGCGTTTTGCTTCGAAAATGGATTAGAGGACGCCACTCTGTCAATTGATGGAAAAGTTGTTTCATGTCAAGCATGTAACAAACATGTAAGTGTGTAAATAAACCCAGGGGAACGTAATTTGGGCATATT
The DNA here is from genome assembly GCA_031308135.1 of Acheta domesticus. Taxonomy (NCBI): domain Eukaryota; kingdom Metazoa; phylum Arthropoda; class Insecta; order Orthoptera; family Gryllidae; genus Acheta; species Acheta domesticus. Next base: position 191,819,029 of record JAHLJT010008446.1, read on the forward strand.
GTCAGTTTTTCTTGTGCATATTCTCAGATTTCTTGTGCATACTGTCAGATTTTTGGTGCATATTTCACTGATTTTAGGTGCATAAATGTATGCATATTTTGACGATTTGAAGTGCATATAAATCCATCTTCTATTTATGATATTCCATAACATATATTTTTTCAGATTTGTAAACAATGTGGACGATAGTGAACAAACTAAAATCAATTTTATCAGTTAAAAAATTTGAAATTCGCGCCAAACTGTAATTGGAAAAAAGGGTTTTCCAATATTTAAACACAGGTTCAATCACGACATATACGCTCGAAATCTTATAGGTATTACATCTTTTATGTATAAAATTCAATTGGAATATCCATGGTGGAAGGAGATGTGAGATGTGTGGGTTCTCGCGTATCCAAGTTCAGCCAATGAGCTTCAAGCACCAGTTTGAGTCATAATATTAACGTGAATTTTAAATGATAAATCTATCACAGTTGCAAGAGATTGAAACAGAAACAGATCCACTTTTTAAAAAAAAATATTGCATCTTTAATTTCAATTAAACCTTCATCGTGGTATTTTTGATTGGTCACCGTTTAAAATTGTCTCTTTGTACCACTTTCCAAATTATCTCAAAGCTTCTTGCTCTCTATGCAACATTGCAGCCAACGTCTGGTCTCGCTTTTCAACCGAAGTGAGTAACGCTTTTTAACCGTGTTGTAGTCACGTGGATCGTGACGCAAACGTGCTGCGAAGAACGAGCAAAAACCGGTGCATCGGAAGAGCCCAACTATCTCTTTCCACCGTGGACATATCGGGAGTGAAACGATATTATTGTGAACGTGCGAACGGAAGTCGCAGCCTGGCGCAGTCTGGCATGCTGCTCCTACATAGCTGCGAACCATTATTATTTGGCACACGCTCGTTACTTGGCGGAAATTATTAAACTGTCAGAAATTTTATATTGACTATTTACACATAAACGAACGCGTGATCCCAGTTAATGAAGAAGACAGCGACAATGATTCTCTAATTGTCAATGATTAATAAATCTACAACAGAGTAATTTGATTTATATTAGAAACAATACATAAATATAAAAACAAAAGCGGTTTGATGATTTTATTTCGATAATATAATTACATTCCACATAAAAAACAAACGTTTCTCAGCAAAAAAGTTGTAAATCATGCTGGTGAGACTTCAATAACTTAATAATAATTTATTTAAACATTGGTGAAAAAATGTTCCAATCACATTTGGGGGCGAATTTCAAATTTTTAAACCGATAAAATTGGTTTTAATTTTTTTCACTATTGTCCACATTGTTTAAAACCTGAAAAAACATGTTATTCAATGTTATAAGACACATTCTGGGAAAAAAACTGAGACAGTTCTCCAATGTTAATCCCGTCGATCACTAATTAACTTACTGTTGCGAAGTTGAAGTCTGAATATCTACCCTACTCTCATATCGAGTCCGACATTTTTGGAATGTTGAATTTAACGTCGACAGACAACATATGCTGTACCTAGTACAGGTCTTTTGAAATCGAAACAATATATTGTTACTACTCCAGTCGAGATATATTAACAAATATGATTTAAGAATTTCCATTCTGTCTACCAGTCAGAAAGGAATTCGTGGTTTTATTACTAGTTTATTGGCTTACCGATTTCGTTCTAACACTTGGCCGTGCGCAATGATGCAAGTTGATGGTGTATACAGGTTTAGAATAAATGTTACAAACTTCCAAGATGTGTAGGGGGGGGGTCGGAGATCACTTTTTGCCAATGAATATGTGGACGGAAAGTCCATGTAACGAAGTAACACGTATGACATTTGCCCCCTGAACGTTAGGCAACTCGCAATGCACTAGTGTTCGGCATGCCACTTTCTGAGGCAGTCTGAGGCAGGAAATTTCGTGTTCCTGCCGAACTCCAGAGCAAGTGGAATTGCCCACCAATCATGGAGAAATGTCATAGGTGATAGTTAGGCAGCTTCCTACGCACAAATGTTCGGCGGGTCACGTTCTAAATGTGATCATCTTCAATCCCTCTTCAACTCTTAGAGGTTCGTGACATTTATTCTGGGACATTCTGTACAAACGCCGCCTTTCGTGTACGGGTATCCGGCAGGTTCACGAAATCTCTTTGAGTCAAAACGTGACCTGACGAACACTACTGCCTGCAGAGTTGCATAACAATCAGGGGCAAACACTTTTCAGGGGCATACTTTTCACAGACACAAATGTAAATATGGAGGACAAACAACTTTCTCTTAAACGCTAAGATTGTAATAAAAACGTATAAAAAATGCCTAATTTGGTAGATTGTGGCATATAGCCAAACCCGTGTCCCACGAAAATCTGGATTTAAGGCACACTAGATCCCGAGTTGTGCACGATAGTAGTTATGCACGTGAACTGCGGTGTGTTGCGGGTTGCATAGGTGCGCTATATCTATATCTATCTATCTATCTATCTATCTATCTATCTATCTATCTATATATGTATATATATTTGGTAATTAATTACTAAAATGGATTATATGAAATATAATTTCAGACATTCTATACCGTAGTCTGTACCAATATTTTTCAAGTGATACCATTGTTTTCTGAACGGTTCAGGACTTCGACTGGAAAAGGAATCTCACCAATAGAAATAATATATATGTATGTATATTCAACAAATTAATATATTTTATATGCAGAGTAATGGAAAATTCTCTATGAGAAAACATTAAGTCAGTTGGACACTAAACCTGACCCCCCCCCAAAAAAAATATCTTCGTTGCGCCTCCGCCTTCCTTCCGTCTGTAGAATGTCTTAATACGCGGCTGTTTTAACTTTTTTCGAACCTCTATTTAGCGACCTAACGTCGACAAACAACTGTTACTTTAATCTTGTCAAACATGAATCCGTTGCTCTTTATCTCTTGCCCCACCACGTTCTACTGCTCAGAGGACTGCTCTGAATGTAATATAATCCGTACTTTCTTTACTCATTGCTACTCCATTAAATATACCACGGCGAAACAGGATAATGAAAGTTTACGTGCTGTAAATTACTTACTGATATTACTTATTTAGCAAGATACAAACGTAAGATATCACTGTGACAGCATTATTTAAATTGTAGTTCTGGGAGGGGTAAGGGTTGGGCTTAGGTGTAGGATGTAATTTTTAAAACCATTCAAAATCATCACACTAAATATTAAACTTTATATTAAAAAGAACGATACTGAGCATAAAATATACGTCACTTATAGGAATTAAAGTCACTTGTAGGAACTGACTTTTTCAACAAACATAATCAGCAATTATCTAGCGGATTCAAAAAAACGTTTACCTTAAGAATAACTTTTCGCTGCCAACTCAAATACACGTCATGGAGAATATAATACCTTTCGAAGACTATACATTCGAAGCCAAATACAAATACATTAGTATTTTGAAATAAATATGATTCAGATACGCAAACTGTCCGCACAGTTGACGGTAACTGTAACGCAGTATATTAATTTTCCGAAATTATTTTAGAAATTGAATATGTTTGCTAAAAGACATCTGGACTATAAAGTATTATTTTATATAAAAACTCATTTTTTAGATGGGATTTTAAATAAAAACTCATTTTTAAAAAATGAGTTTTTTATTCATTCTCGCAGTAAACGACTATACATAACTTTACAATAATTTATGAATATGACAAAGGCTTTGTAAATGTAACCAATTAAGACTATTAAGTGCTCAATTATTTAAGTTATTAATATTTCATAAATTACAAATAATATATGGTCGATTAAACAAAATTGGAGACACTATGATAATCATAAACTTGCATTATTATTTTAATTTCATTCAAACTCTTTGAGCGGATTAAACTCCGAGATAGGACTGCCCCCCACTGCCCTTCCTGCTCGCTGGCGAACGCCGTGTGCTTGCGTTGGTGGGCCCCGGCGGAAGCGAAGGTGAAGACTAGTGCAGTGGACTAGTGACGGCTGTTGGGATCTGCGGCCTGTGGAATGGCTGAAGACTCAGGCATTTCAAAAATCAGCGCACCAGAAGGTGCCAAAGGGAATATGCCCATTAAAAGCGAAGAATGGACAAGTTTAAAGGTCATCGACACTGCTGGGAATTCAATGGTTTTTCGCATCAAACCCTCTTGCCCTCTACAAAAGGTAAAGAAGAGATACTCAGACAAATGCGGTATCGACATTCACACATTAAGATTTCTGTACGAGGGTCGCCGCGTCGATGATCAAGACACGGCAAACTCCCTGAAGATAGAGCCAAACGGGATAATAGAAGTTTTTGCGGAGCAGACCGGGGATCCTTTATAAAGTAAGCTTTATTTTATTGTTACATCAATGAATACGATCTTGTTGAAGCAAACGTGATGGGAACAGTATTGCGAAAGTACGACGTAAATCTTAGGTATTGAATGACACTGGAGAAATAATTGTATTACAAACTGTAATATATGTTGCTACAAATTTTCATGCCATAATGCGGTAAAACTCCAGAAACTCTAGATTTAATAATAATAATAATAATAATAATAATAATAATAATAATTTTTATAATAATAATAATTTTTATAACAATAATAATAATAATTATTATTATTGTGCTATTTCATAAAATAATGTGGCATGTGTATATTGTGGTAGCAGATTGCAAATCAGTAAGAAGGTGTACTGTATATATTGTGGTGAATATAAATGATATTGATATTTGTAATTTGTAATCATCAATATATAACAAATGCCATCATTTTTTTAATGTATAGTTTGTTTTGTCAATGGGGAATACTCAATTAAATGAACTTTTATTTCTGCAATAAATGTTAAATTAAAATGTTGTTTCAAATAACAAAAACATGATGCTTGCTGCACAAAAACTAGGGGAAAAATGAAGAATTCAAAAGAATGTTGTTTACTGTAATACTTTTTACATCAATTGTGATACCTTCAAAGAAAGTTTGTGTTGGGAGAAAACAAGTGAACAAGAAATGAAATGTTTAAAATAATTCTGTTTTAACATGCTGTATTGACAATTTAATTCAAAATAGCATATTCACTTAAGTAACAAGAAGCTTGGTCCTCACATGAAAGGAGAAAAGGTACTTTTACAATATATCCTTACTATTATATTTCTCGTGTCGTATTTGTGACAGTGAAGTGAATAATTATCCATATAAAATAAAAATATTCTTCCTATTCCAAAAAATATTCTTCTTCCTAAAAAAATAATATTATTTTCAGTGTATTCCAAATTTTTAATTAATTTCATGAATATTGATATTCCTAGTGTTTCTTTGGAGTCATATTTCTTCTGTCCGCTTTCATTTGAATTATGGTGGTGATTCAATAATGCAATATTTCCCCACTAAGTTGAGACACTTCATGTATAACATATATGAGAATTAGCATTGAGTGAGTTGATCATATAAATATAATGTAGATGTTGTAGATGTTTAAAGAAGAATGTAATGACCAAAATTTTTGAAGTTTTGCACTACCTTTATGATTTTTTAGTTATAAAATATGTATTTTTTACAATCACACTTCTAAAATATTTTATGAACCTTCTTTTCCATGATTTCAATATTTTTTGTAATAAACATAATTTTTTCCAGAAATGAGACATTGCTGAAAGAAATTACAGCAGATGAGGTTCCCACTCTGAAGAACTGATTTGATGCTACAAACTCCAAAGATGGACAAAAGAGTAAATTTAATTTTATTATTATTATTATTATTATTATTATTATTATTATTATTATTATTATTATTATTATTATTATTATTCCTCTAATTCACAACTAGGGATGTTAGGTGTCGGGTGATTAGAAAGTCTACTTCGGGTTGCAACCAGCTTCCTAAGGAGTAGGTCTAGGGACTATTGGTATGTCTACAATACTTTGCGCAAAATGTGGGCTGTTCCAAATAAAGCATTTCTTGCACTTCCCAGTCTTTTGACTTATTCTACTGCTTCTTCTTCTTCTTCTTCTTCTTCTTATTATTATTATTGGTAATTTTAGGAAGAATTATTGGAAAGATGATATAATCCTTTTCTGTTTGTTCAGTAAATTCTGGGATGTCTTCATCCTCCTTCCTCTTCATCTTCTTTGTCTTCTCATCTCTATTTCTTTTCCTCTTTCTTTCTACTTCTCTTCTTCAGCTCTATCTGTTTTTCCTCTTTTTGGTTCTTCTCCTCTTCCTCTTTGCCTTCCATTCCTCATTCCCCTCTAATTTGTTTTTAACATCTCTCCTCATAGACGTGTGAACTTATCAATTGATTTGCTTTTTTTTGCCCTTGATTGGAGGTGATGATGAAAAAATGGAAATGGAGATGATTGGTGAATGAATGATGTTAGAGCAATGGTGGAATGAAAAGCAGGGCACAAAAATATCTGTCAAGTACCTCATTGTCCACTTGGTTCAAACAGGCACTGAAACAAACATGGGAAACAAACAATCTGACTGTTACACCACTGGTTGTCATAAATTCTGAGTAGTAAATTATTTCTAAATTATTTTGCGTGTTTTGAATAAAATTCATTAATTTCTCGCATTTCTTTCATGGTGTCTCTTGAGGGAATCTGGCCTTCTTTCCCATCCACTGAATTCTATGGCCCTCCCTTTTTTATCATGGTTCCACCCATTTTTTTAAGTTTTGTTTTTTTAATTAATTTTTCTCTATGTATGTATGTTTGCACTTGGCACAACAGGCCTGTGAACAGGGCTCAGGCCTACCGGTGACGTCCCTACCTTGCGGCCATTGGTTAGGAGGGGTATGTGTGGTTAGCACGTAGATATTCCCCAAAGCCATATTCCGGTCTTCTTAACCTGAGAAGTTAATTTTCTCATCACACAGCAACATATACTGGGACATTGCAAGGAAAACACCACAATATAGTCTTGCCTTGACCAGGAATTGAACCTGGGGCCGTGTAGTAGAAAGTAAGCATGCTGACCAAGAGCTAGCTGCAAGGATAATTTTGTTCTCTAGAAGAGAAAAATGTGCTTGTCAGGAGTTTGTGATTTAATTTCATTTAATTTAAGAAAACAGTTTTGAAAATGGCAATAAATTACATCTGCATTTAACACATTAATTTTTGCCTACCATCTTTTAAAGCTCACATTTTTATGCTCATTATACATCTGTTCCTACTTTCTTCTCAGATATACAGTTCTTAGTAGAAAAACAATAATATATGCCTTGAGAATTATTTAGGTTTGTTGTGTCACTCACAGACCTTCAAAGTTTTGAGTGCATGAAGATTCTGTTGGCAAGGAATTACATAATATATAAGATATAAGTTGCTAATCTGTGCAAACTTCACAATTGTAGAATTGCTATAAAGACAATAAGATGGATATTTGATTTCCTTGTGAATGTCATTACTGATAAAGGAAGGACACAGATATGTAACAATTTGATCACAGAGGGGAACTTGCTGAAATGATCTTGAATAAAGTGGTCACATCCCCCACATTTAACTCTACTCATTGTATTGAATTTGATCAGTGGCGGCTCTACCATAAGGTTCA
>JAHLJT010008446.1:191831366-191897855 GCA_031308135.1 Acheta domesticus
TTCTCATCTGTCCCTAAGCCTCTACCCACATGAGTGGAGAGCCCACATAAACTCCCTAACGTCAACCAAGGTAGCCTTTGAGTTTATATTGTCTGAGACAACCTAGGACATCACCTCGAAGCATGTAGTATTTATGGATTAGGGAACTAATTACTCAATATGCACAAGATATCTATTGTAAAACAAATTATTGGAAAAGTCAAAGGATTTGAACAGGATTAAGGTTTAGAAGAGGTATATGAGGATCTGGGAAAGCCCCTACGTTTTAGAAAGCTGAAAATAGCCACGACTCACGAGGGATTCGAACCCGGAGCTCTGGAGTTCGCATACGTTGGCGCATCTGCCTGAAATACTAACGCCAGCAAACCGGCCCCAAAAAACTGAATAGAAGTGGTTTTTTTGGTCTACTTCAAGGAACATTTCCTTAATACGAATCGTTGATGCGCACCTCGGTGGGCGAGTGGCTAATTTTACAGGCCTCTAAACCCCTCAGTGAGCGGGTTCGTTCCCGGATGGTTTTTTGAAGAGCAGAAAATCCTACAGTTGCCATGTCATGCTTGTGGCTTGTAAAAGAACCGTGGCAAGTGTCCGGCAAAACTAAATCCTTACGGCAAAGCGATGAGATGCCGACCTAACGAGACTTCACGTTTTCCCGACCGGAAATCTCGGATATAATTCACCGACATCTGGCGGAGGGAGTATCACACCTAGTCGTATCAGGGGACGTCCATGGGGCACGTCTAAGAAGGTCCACTGGAACCGCGACACGGGTAGATTTCAACGGCAGCTTGGATCAAATACACGGGTGCAGAACTATGGTCGCGTCCCCAATGGGCGTGTCCCAGCAAAATAAGTTGTACGATGTATAAAAATAATAAGGATCGTTGATCATTGCAGCTATTGTCTGTTAAAGTGAAAATATTCATTTCTTATCAAACCTGATCTGTAAATAGTCAATTATTCATGAATTACAAAATAACGAATACAATAAGTTTTATGTTTAACATTTGCGTGGCATTTTTTACCAGTTAAGAATGGTATGTATCGTGTAAACGCGTCTTCAAACACCATACGATCATTTTATCCCCACCGATCCCGCCTGGAGTTCCTGAAGTGGCAACGGGAGGGAGCCTACGTGGACTAGTCCCGGGGCGGGCTCGGCCCCTGCCGCATCGCCTCCGCGGCCGCCTCCGGTAGCGGGGGAGACAGTGCGCGGGAGCCGAGCCGAGCGGGAGCAGGAGCAGGAGCCGGCGCGGAAATGACACAGGAGATTCGGTGAACACTCTCGTTAAGGCAGCGCTCTCTCCTTTTTGTGCGTCGCGCCGTCGTGCAACCTTCACGGCTCCCAGCGGCCGCGTTCTGTTGCGGCGCTCGTCAGCGGGAGCCGCGCAAAAGGAATGCGCTCCGTGACGACGCGCCGCCGCGCCGCGCCACACCGCGCATCTTCGCCACTCTGTATCTATTATCTACGGCGTTATGACTCCTCCTCCTCCCCATCCTCCCTTCACGATGAAACATGCAAACGTGCGTGTCATAACAGATGGCCGGTTGGAGTGACGTGAAAGGGTGGAGCAAAGGGCGAAGAGCATTTCCTCCGCGTTTTTATTCCGAGGTGTGTTTCAAGGCGGGGCTTCCTAATGGAATGGCTTGTCCAGGAACCTGAAAGAGCCTTCTTGACAGGCGATGCCGCCACAAAAAGAGGGCGGTGCGCGGGCGTCCCCGCCCCGCCCCGTCGCCACGCCACCCCTGTCCGCGCGGGCGTCGGGGGCGGCGGGGGGGCGGCGGAGGGGGCGGCGAGGGTGACGTGCGGGCGGTGCCCCGGCAGCGTCCCCACCCCACCCCGCTCCGCCAACGCAGACGTTCCCTCAGGGGCAGTCGCTCGCCCTCGCGGAGAGGAAAGGAATTGTCATCACCACGGGTCGGATGTCGATGATCTACAAATGGATGAAAAAAGGAAATAAAATAAACAAAAACACGCCTGCAAATGAGGGGAAACACTCCTGGAAGGTCTGTGATGACTTTCTTTTAAATCAATTATCCAAAAAACGGGCAAAAGTGACACGTTGCTGAGAGTCGGAGGTTATTTGTAACAACTTCCAAGTGTGCGATATAAATTGATAAACCACATCCGATGTAAGTGATTGCAGATATATGGAGTAATGAACATCTAGGGTAAATATGTACTTCCTTTGTAATGAAATTATTCGTCTTCTCTCCCCAAGTAATATTTTACGTATCTCAGTAGTTACACTTTCTCTTCCTCAAATTCAACATATCTAATTCACAAAAAATACCTATTTATCTCACAATTTGTTATCTTTATTTGCATTTCTTTATTATCCATTCTATCATTCACGTTAAAGATACAGCATACAAATCGGATAATTGTTATATCTTCTGCACATAAATAGGTATCAATGAGCTCAGAGATAGTTTATGGGTGTGATCATAGTTGCTATGCACCTGATAAGAATTCGACACGCACACTTGTTTGTCGTCTGCACAGACAACACTAACATATTGAGGCATATCAGTTTACATAATTTGAGAGACTCGAGAAAGTGCTATATTGTTTTAGAATTAAATTGGTTTCCTTACTTATAGTTTCGAAATTTGGACGTGATGGCTTTAATCGTTCGAGAAGTGGCACTAGGTACCTTTCCACATGAACATAATAATGGGATCGCATGTTCCGATTTCAGCTTCATGCGCTTTGTAAGTTTGGTAGGTTACTAAAATCTCGTTTGACGACGTTTCTTCATATTGAGTACAAGAATCTTCCTTTTCTTGATGTGTACCGCCTTATAGACACATTTTTGTGCAAACATTATTATTATTATTATTATTATTATTATTATTATTATTATTATTATTATTGTTATTATTTTTGTTATTATTTTTTATTTTTTTCGAAAAACATCAGTTTTATTTTAGTCTCATATTTATCTTTCCACCCTTTATTTCTTATATTAAATTGACATAATATTCAAGCATCCTTTCTTAGATAATTTTACATAATAATTGTAATTCCGTTGTAATAACAGTTACATTTGTTTTAAGTATTATAACTTTATTTAATTAGAACTTCTAAATATTTCCTTTTAATTCCAAGTGTCGGGACTTGCTACAATGGCATAGTCTGCATTCGAAAATATTTTACATGTACTACCTTAGTGACTGTCGAATCGTCTCCTTGGGTTATTAATGTGGGGAGAAGTCTTGGAAAAACATACAATAGGATTATTCGGAGGATTAGGATATTGTGAGGATAAAAGTGTCGTATATGCAGATAAATCACTGCAGAAAAGGATTACTCTTCCACGATACCCAACATTCCTCCGGTTAAAACGTAATAATAAACGTATACCTTTGACTCTACAACACATACCTGTCAAATTTCTAGGATTTGTTTTTTTACATATAATTGACATGAAAAACACTCATAAGAAACATTGCAAACAAACTTATGTAAAAATATTTAAACTTTATCCTCAAATCAATTTAAAAATATTCCTTAGATCTGATTGTGTAATGCGTGCATTTTAATTGTTATTCCCTCATTATCATAAGCATGTCCAATCTGGTTTAACGCAGCGTCGAGTGATATTGATATCCTATAATTCAAATGAAATTCTTGCGAAGTATTCTAAAAGTTCCCTGGTTAATTGCAAGAGAAAGATTTAAATGTAATACCATTGAAAGTTCTCTACATTTTGTTATTCACATCGAGTTGTTTCAGATTCAAACTTGGCCTTTCATTACAAACTTTCCACCAATACTTGTCTCTTTCCCCTAAAGACAAACTTAAAATTCCTCTGAGATTTGATGATTTTTACAATTCCTACTTTAAATGTAGTTTTGTGGCATGTAGTATCAAAAGCTGACAATCTACTGGGAGGATCATTTTGAACTCAAATAAAATTATTCTTCACATTATTTCCGAATAGCTAAGTCCGAATAGTTTCAGCTTTAGCCAACATCACATACTCCCAGTTCTGCCGGAGCCATTCTACTTCACGGAGAATGGGTCACGTGGGGGCGGTGAATTAATCCAACACCGTACCCTAAAGACGGCCGTGGGAGCAGATTTGAGAGCGAAGGATCGCGCGCGGCCCGTGTCCTGATTAAGGTAGTACTTAAAGGATACTATTGAATTGATGATGTATTAGAATAAAGTATCTTACAATACTTTCTATAGTCCAGTAAAATGAAAGTAAACACAATGTATAATTGGATATTGTCAATAATAAATTATTAAAATGAATTGCTGATCAGCTGAGAGAAATATATGTGAAATACAATTAGTGAATAATTAACAAGTATTGCATATGCCTTGTTATAGCATTCTATTAATTTAATTTTTCAATTAATATTTCATTTAAATAGAATTGTATTAAAATTTAGTAGTTGGACTCGTGCAAACATTACGCACTTTTTAAATCATTGTCTTAAAAGTTTAAAAAAGGCCGATTTTGTAAAATTAGACTGTAAGAGGGTAATTCATATTATATATTATTACAGCTAGCCCTAATTCCATGGCCATACTACAAGAAACCAGTTACTCTGGCAATGGCTATAAAACCTACATATGGGCATATTATCTTCAAATTACAGTGTTTTTGTAAAACAACATCAAAATATTCCTGAATCACTTTTTTGTAGTATAGATAATTAAACTTCAAGCGAAAGTGTTAAATTTCATCATGATGTTGTTTATCACATTAGATGTTGTATAAACACTTTTTTGATAAATGAATGTTAAAGAAGCAATTTATGTAAATTTGATTTGAATCATCTAGAAAATGTATACAGTAATCCTTCGACATCCGTGAATTCGCTATTGCGAATTCCGAACATTCGCGATTAGAGAATTGCTACCAGTTTTAACATTCGCGACTTCAACATTCCCGAATGCGTCTTTTAGTCGTACAAATTTTTTGGGGGTGAAAGCGATCACTTTTCATTTTCTTTATCAGCGTCATCTGGGATCCGAACTCGGCAGACACCGGAGCCCAGAGTACCACGTTCTGTAAAAATGTCAAAGTTGGAATGTCATTAATAGAAAAACAAAACTGTAAAATAATTCAATGAAATTGCGTCAAGTTGGAGGTAAGGGTTTTGGACCCACGAACAGAAAAGAAATTCAGGATCTCATTGCAATGATTTCACTGAAGAGTAGCTTCGGAAAATAATCAGCGAATCTCACCTCATCGAACGTAATGATGAACTAACGGAAGCGAAACTGCGTCCTGGAACAACTTCAATGTCAAAACTGTTAATTGCGTTCTAAAACTTCAACAAGCTCTGGTAGAAGGAGCTTTTAAATACAATCTAAACACGGCAATTACTTCGAAATTTAAGAGAGAAATAGAAGCTTTTAACACTTGCGCATTTGGATATTAGAATGAGGATGGTGATGAAACAAAAAAAATTACCAAATTCAATATCCAATCACTTTCAACTTTCAAATAAGTTTCAAAAAATGTTTTATTTCTTCTCTTTGGGATGTTAAGTGTGAATTCTATTTGCAGTAGTGCTTACTCAGTTCTACTGCAATTGTTTGCCATTTTTTCTTTCTTTTTTAAACAGTTTTGCGACATCCAGGAACCTAACCCATATTTTTCATTAAAAGATAGGCTCAACATTCGCAGATTTCACATTCGCGATGCTTTTCGGGAACCTAACTCTCGCTAATGATGAGGGATTACAGTAATACGTTTCTTCACATGTTACAAAATTTGTGTGGGAAAATTAAATTGTCCAATAGACACAGGGGCCATTAGGCAACCCGGCTGTTGCGGCAACTGCGGCAACCCGGTGTTAATGGAATTCAATAACAGCGCCAATAGTTTTTGAGAATATATACATATGGATAGTGTATAAAATGCATAATTAACAGCGCTAAACGCATTGAAGAATCGAGGGGAAATGCTCCCCTTAAGAAGACGATGAATTAATTGGGTTAGTTCGTTTTATTCCAATACAAACTTCTTTGTGTTTTATTGGAAAATTGCCAGAAATTCTACAACTTCATTTTTAGATGAATGAAGAAAAATATTCCTCCTTTTCCAAAAAGCAAGTAAAATTAAACGCAATGTGTTATGCTTATTAATAACTGACAGGAAAGAACAAATTAGATGATAATAAATAACATTTCATTTAACTAGAGTTTGCGCATTTCATTGGAAAAGGCGTGCAATATCAGATGTGCATGGAGATCGTGTTTAAGCCGTTTCTAATATTTTAACAACAATAATTTAGGGGAAATACGAGCTGTGCCTTATCTCTAAAACTCTCCTCTTTTACAAATAACACTTGTACTGCTTTACTTCAACTAACGGGAAAACAAATTACGTAGTTGTCGTAGAACCTGTACGTGCTCAAACCCTTGTCCTAATGCACGAAAAGAAGAATATACTCATGTATTTAAATAGCGTTCGTACAGAAATTCAATATTTTTCTTCCGTTTATGCTAAAGGCTCTTTACCAAAGGCAAATGCAAACAAAGACAAAAAGCCATGTTGCCGCAAGCTACCACAGCTTCGGGTGGAGGGGTTTCTGGTTATTCGGAGACATCATGTAGGGGAGAGCATTCGAAAGTTTCAACATTTTGTCCTTCTCGATGTTATGCCTACTTTTGAGTTCAAAGTAACTACACAGAGCATTACGTTCTTGATCAGTTAGCCAAGTAAAAAATTATGTAGCATTCGAGGAACATTTTCAGAAGCTATGTCCATGTGAATACCATACTTTAAATTTAAACTTCTCTCTCTCTCTCTCTCTCTCTCTCTCACACACACACACACACACACACACACACACACACACTTTCTCTGACACACACACATATTGCAGTATTCCTAACGGTGTATATAGAATTTTGGTATTGTTTTCCTTATTGAAATTTAAACCATATAAATTACGGTGTTTGTTCGTACAAGCACCATTGTTTATGAATATATTTCAAATAGTCACATTTAAGACGATAAGTGTACTTTTGTATCACTCAAAAGAACTGAGAATATATGGAAGGAATACTGGAAGAAACACGTAAAAGGAAGAAAGAACATGTATAACATGTTATTAAATTACTATTTCGTTTCTTGTAGCTTCATGGGTCAGGGATTCCGAACAAACGTATCTGGCTATTTTTCATGGAATTTCGAAATTTGAGTTTGGATTAAACGTATTTTTTAACGTACTAATATTTTTATAGCAGTTATACAAAGAATAATATGCGCGGACTCTTTCAATATGATTGTCTTCTATTATTGTTTACTGTATATGAAAAAGGGTATAAAAATGTAAGTCAGGATTTTATATAAGTCAGGGAGTGACTGCCATGGAATCATTTAGTATTTTACAATAAAAACTAATGATCCTTTAACAGAAAATGATTGTTGATTGTTGATTAATGATCCGTGCGTATCAATTGCTAAGGTAATTAGTCCCGTATGTGAAGTGTCCAAATATTTTTATCGCGTGAGGTGGGGGTGATCTTCTCCCGCTGGATGACGAGATCTGGCGTCGACCGGTTAGCTGGATTTTCCCCAACCAGACATTTCCCACTAGAGGGGCCACAGCCCCAGCCGTGAGAAGTGTGGTAGTGTGGCATGTGTGGTAGTGTAGTGCGTGTGTGTAAGTAAGGGGTAAAGATAGGACCCGTATGAAGAAGGGAAGATTGCACACCGTCCGTGGTCGGTTGATAAGGATATTGCTCCGGCATTCTCCTAGTTTTGATCGGAGAAACCACGGAAAACTACCGATCAGAGCAGCCGATCGCCACAATTCTGCTCCAGACTGCGTCTGAATCCGACCTAGCTATGAATTAGCGAGGAAAATCTTGTTGTCGTCGGGAATCGAACCCTAGAACCTTCCGATTAGAGACACTGCAGTGACATCAATTGATGCAATGAGACACATTACAGAATTATTTAATAAAACATAACACAATACAAACAAAACAAGAATTTGCTGGTCATACATGTTCCTGTTCCTTGAAAAAAATTATACAAGATAGAATTTAAAATGAAAATTAACTTGAAATAATGTAATAACTAATAAAGTACTTGAACATTATTCAAAACTTAGTGGTTTCCTAGAAATATTCTGGTAAACATGTTTTCGTACCAAGGAATCATTCATCGTGTTATTTCGATACTCTTTGTTCTGATGTTCCTCGCTGTTCTTTCTGTATTGGGGAAGGAGGGAGGTGAGAGCTGAATTGCGGGAAGTTGGCCGTGCCCGTAGGAGAGCGGTGTTTTCTGCACGGGCAGGAAGCTCGTGCTTGGTTTTGACATGTCAGAATCCGAGGATGTAATTTACTACATATAAGAGCAAGAATTATCTACTTTTTCGGTATCAGGAACCCACATTACGCGATTTTTTGACGACAATCTCAACTTTTCGCTGCAACATCTCAATACTTTTTCTTTGCTACGTATGCAAATAAAGGGCTGGAAAGTAAAAAAAGAAAAAAAGCTAGTAGTAGAGAAGTTTGATAAAAGAGTTATACTGAAGTACAAATAAAAATATTTTTTCTGTAAAAAGTATAGCACTTCTGAAGACCATATCAAGAATATAAGAATTTACTCTTTTTTCTGATATCCTGAAAACATGAAATCCTACTTCGAAGAAACTGGTCGATATTTCCCTTTTGTATTTTCACATTCTTACTGCAACGTTTCCTATTCGTGTCGTGTGTGTGATGTTTCACCAGGAGGAACCTTCTTTTATGTATTTACATAAATAAAACACACTGCATACTGCATATTTTTGTTGTGTTTGTAATGAAGAATTCTAATGACAAACAACCTGATGTAAGAAAACTACATTCATATGGAAATAATATCTTATCTTTCGTCCATGTAAATTGCAATGTGTTATGTAATCTGCGCATAAATATATTATTCAAGTCATTAACGTCACTTGATAATAGAGGTCAAATACTTGTTTACTGCGAAGTGAATGTCAATGAACCAAGATCATTCCAAAATACTACGGCATATCTCACCCGGGAGGATCACCACGTCTGTGAGCTTCACCAGCCTCCGCTCGCGTCCGCATTCCAGCGATTACTCGAACGATTTCAGAGGCCTCCGAGAACTTATTTGCTCGGGCGGGCGAGGGCTCCGTGACCGTCGGGCGTTATTAAATCCGGCAGGGAAAGGGAACGTGCCCCAGCGACCTTAATGCGGCTGAGCTATATTTTGAAGGTTGACGTTCGCTGTGCCCCTCGCCTGGCCGAACCGAGCTCCGGCGGGTGGGCCCCTGCCAAAGCAAACAGCGGCGAGCCCGGCAGCGGCCAAGCCCGGCAGGCAGCAGCAGAGGCGGCGGTAGCGACGGCGGCAGCGGCGGCGGCGGCGGCGAGGGCGGAGGAGGCGAGGGCGGCGGAGGCAAGGGCGAGGGCGGCGAGGGCGCGGGCGGCGGTGGCGGCGACGACGGCGCCGAGGCGCCCCGCTTCCGCCGGGCCTCGCCGCGCCGAGTCCGACGAGAGGCGCTGAGGAAAATACGAGCGAAGGCCTGCCGCGAAACCCGCTTCGCGCCACTGATGGATCCAAAGCGGCCTGGCGTCCAGCCTCCGGACCACCCGTCCCCTGCACAATCGCCTTCGCCGTTCTCCTATTCCGGAGAATTGAACTGGCGTGGGTGGAAGACATTTCCCAGCTAAAATCACAATATAGTATCCACAAATGTGTAGAAACTGCAACATACTTATGTACTTCTACTAAATTTCCTGATATTATAGACGCGCAAGAAACATTAAGCATTATTTTGTAATAAAGGTATTGTAATGTGATGTTTTTCGTTTTTTACCAAGGGAATATTTTAGAACCACGTCACTACTTTCAAACAATTGTGCATGCCTGATGTTAATATTTTTATTAGCATTTCACGTATTTTATTTATAGAACATATTTTTGAAAGAAGGTTTGATTTTTGTGCTTATAATTTTCAGAAGAAAATTTAAAGGCGAAGAAACAGGAGATTCGGAATGAGAAAAATATTTTCATATTAATGCGACCAACCGTTGAAATCTTCCGAAGTCTGTATCTTTAAAAAAGTATTTTCATACAAAATTCATATGATATACCTGCAGATAGCTGTACATTCGAATTCCTGTCGTATGCAGAAAACATTTTTTTGTCAAATGAGCTTCAATGAGAGGGGTCTGTCTCTTGATTTGTGAGAAATTAAATAATAGAGATTAAGCAGGGAATTTTTTCAAGAGTCACTGAATTTGTCACAAAAGACTGTAAGTTCACAGTTGTACATATATACGAATATAGTTTTCTTTTTCATTAACTATTCACTGATGCCTCTGAGAACTAGTTTTGCTTAAGATATTTTATTTGAAATTTCTTCTTTCAAAGAACATATTTTCTTTTCTAGTGGGGATGTAGAATCTTTTTTAATTATCTTCATAAATATGTAATAACAGTCTAATGACAGAGAACAATGTTGCTTATTTAAAACTGTACAGTGTTTAGTTTTTTCAGTCAATATTAAAATCTAATGGTCAATATTAGTATTTACGACAAAATAACGCATCTAAAAGATCTAATTTAATAATGAACAGCATCCTCAAAACATTTATTCCACAAGACGTCATCAATGAACCATTCACTAAGAATAATAAAACCCAGAAACATCTTACAACCTATACATTCCGAAGACTAAGTCTTAGATATGAGAAAGCAATGAATATACTGAGACAGCCGTTGGCAAACAACTAACGTATCGTACATAAGCATTTACTTGCTCGTATACCCTATTGTTAATTGCTTACGGTAATAACCCAATGTAAGATAGCCGACGTTCCAGTCAGTGAAGTGAGTATTCTAGGAAACGACCGCTATTAATATCGATTTTCGAACTAGAAGCACGAGGGAGGGCAAGTACTTAGAGCGCACTTGTGTCCTGAAGCAATTGCGGGGAATGTTGAAATTTACGAGCGCTTGGTATTCGCGGTGCGGTGCGACGCGGGGCGGCGCGCGCCCCTTCCTGTCATTGAGAGAACGCGTCTGGAGGCGTCCGCGCCGCCCGCGCCGCCCGCCGCGCCGCCTGGGGTTGGCCGCGTGCCCCGGCCGCGCGCCCCGGCCGCGCGCCCCTGAGCCGCCGACGCTCGCTCGCGGCTGCTCTCTTGGACGCGGCTTCAGAGGCGACGCCGCGCTGCGCGTTCCGAACGCGCTGGCTCCGACGCTCAATCAGCTTCCGGGACGGGGCAACGGTCCTTTTGACGAAGGCGATAAGAGGCGGGATGTCGCGGTTGGTTGGTTGGTTGGTTGGTTGATTAATTAGGGATTCTGGGCGCGTCATTGCTAAGGTCTCGTAACTGTAGCACATGCTTTCGATGTGTCGGTGATCTGGTGCGTAATGTTGGAAAGTGAACAATGAGGTAGGTGAGCAGCATGAGAAGTTGGCGGAACAAACTACAAATTAATAATGACGCAGTTTGTAATTTATATAATTGCAAATGGCTTGCCATTGTCTTTTCTCTTTCTCATATTATGCGTACTTTGTCGATGTCCCTACTGTGCTCGATGTGTCGATTATCGTTTCCCTCTGGATGGCGAGATCCAGCGCCGACATAGGTCGGCTTGTGAGGATTTTCCTCAGCCAGGTATCTCCCACCAGCAGGGCACCGCTCCAGCCAGGACAAGCCCTAAGCAACGGGATGTCGCGGGGTGGAGAAAGGAAAAAAGGGAGAAACAATAAAAAGGCATGATAACTCAAAAGTTAACACATATGATGGCCCATATAAATGACGGCTTAGGTGGGTCGGGGCATCAATTGATGTCATTGTCAAATGTCGAGTTCAGCCGCTCTCTGGAAGGCAATTCTAGCTGCCGACTGCTCTGCTCAGTAGTTTTCCGTGTTTTCTCTGATCAATTCTAGGTGAATGCTGGAGCATTACCCTAACAAATGGGTCACTCAACCAACTTTCCTTTCTCTTGCCCAATCCTCACTCCCTCTCCCCTTACTTTACACACTCACTTACATGCGTATACTACCAGAGCATGCGGCAGCTTAGAGGTTGTTCTAGCTGGGGCAGAGTCCCGCAGGTGATAGACAGAGTCCCGCAGGCGGATGAAAAACAGACAGAGAGAAAGCAAACAGACGTGTAGGTCGGCGCCGGATCTCACCATCCATCGGGGGAAGATCCCAGCCACTCCTAGTGACAAAAACAGGCACTACATTTTGCGGGACTAATGATCTTAGTAGTTGATGCGCCAAGAAACACGAAATAATCAATACACATGTGGAAGTGAATGGCGTGCGGTCAAAGCCGTAGCAAGGTCTTTATTACGAATGTAAAGGAGGTGAGATGTCTCATAGAATTCTGTAACAGTACCACATTTGCGAGGAAAACATAATGTTTGTTTATTTCTTGTTTATATTAAATAGGCATGTGTGCTAATATTCTATGTATCATGTGAGACTGCTGTCATTGTTTTCCGAGATGCCATGAGGTAGAGAAATCGACAAAATATGCATAATATAAGAAAGAAAAAAGACACTGGCAAACTAGTTGCAATTATATAGATTACAAACTGCGTCATTATTGATTTGTAGTTCGTTCCGCCAACTTCTCATGCTGCTCACCTACCTCATTGCTCACTTTCCAACATTGCTCACCAGAATGTATATCCTGGTAATTCCAAGTGGAAGTTTTTGTGTATAAAATGAGTTATCTGCAAGTCTTTTCCAGTATTCTCCCGTTTGCTCTGCCTTGCATTCCAACAAATCTCCATCATCACCATCATTTCGCCTGTCAGCACTCTCAAGTCTCGCTCATTTATCTCGGGATAAAAACACGCTCTCCATTTGCGAACCCTAGTAACTCGACTCCGGAATAACCGTCTCTGATGAGCTCGCCATCAAGGCATACAATAAAAAGGCAGTAAAAAAATGTAAATAATAGTTCTTAATCTGCAACTTTTTCCAACTAAAGAAGTTGTAATTAAAATTCACAATAATTGTGAATTATTTCAATAAGTCCTAGAAAGAAAAATAGTTGCAAGAACAGCTGTTGTAAGACTACTTGTGTTTACGAGTATACTACTTCAATTTGTGGCTCTTATATTATTTTTTCTTTAAAAAATGCCTTCTCAATTTTTTAAATGGAATCATATGAAATCTTGCATTAAACCGTGAAAAATAATAATGCACAAAATACATTCCGTGTAATTTAAACGTCAACTTTCAAAAATATATTTTCTAATATGTTTTATTTAAAACTATTTAGATTTAAAACTGATAAGAAAAACCAGCTGAAATCTTTATTAGTATAATCATTTAGGAAAGTGTGAACTCAATATTCGAACAATTGAAAACAATAGTGCGCTGAGCGTCTTAATTCCTTAGTGATTTAATTGAAGAGCTTTTTACAAAAACGACCATAGTCCAAAAACGACGATTTCGAGTTGTCTACAGTATTCTATGCTGGTCACCTTTGGATTCATCTGTACCAAATAGTGTAGGAAAATTAAGCATAGTCCGGGAAATACGGAGATTTGAAATATCACTAGTTTTTCAAAAACAACCACAGTCCACTCAGTTTTCTGCAAAAACGGCCGTTGTACATGGACAGGAATGGACTATGGTTGTTTTCCCTAAATGTTGGCTGTATTGTTGCGTGGTCATTACGTTTCGGTGACAATGGCAGGGGATTTAGTCATGTTACCGTTGAAAGTTAAATTCTGGGGTTGAAAAGTTAGAATTTTGAAAATAATGCAAGGTGAGCCTCATGTCCTTGTTAAATACGCATATCCTGGTGCTTTGAGTAAGATAAATATGAGAAACAAAATAAAGATATCTAGTGAAATTATTTTTCAGACACTATACAAGAAACTTCTTCTATGACAAATTACTTGCAGACACAAGTGATAGATGTGAAAATACCATTCAAGAAAATGAGGAAATATCTTTTAATGAAAATATTAGTGGAGCAGAAGATCTGTTAAGCTTTTTATTCAGTTCCTGAAATTGTTTGTAAAATAGCTATGAGAATAAAACATTACCCACTTTGGATATGAAACTTTAATTTGTTTAAAATTTTTACCTGTAGATTTTTAAATTTCATCAAATATACTAACAATTTTTGACAAAAAACACCAAAGTTTACACTCACTCTATTTTGAAACCTCAATTTTTGTAGTCTCTAAACAAATACTGTAAAGACTAGCATTCAATAACCATCCATAAATTTCCAATTTATCTGTGTTTAAAATTCCTGACCATTTTCAATACTAATGTACAGTACTAGTAAATTTAAATAATAATGTACATGAACAGTATTAGTAATGTACAGTTCTAATGAAGGGAGAGAGTTTTTTGCTTCTCCTGAAGAGTATGGATTTTGGACAATGGTCGTTTTTGTAAAACGCTCTTCAATTCAAATGCAATGTAACTGAAATACTATCAGAAATGTGTCGGCGCCCCAAATTTAAAGTTAGACGAACAATTCGAAGTTGTTGGAATTAAAATTCCATCATGTTCCATTCATATCAATTCTTGCCAAACGCTCCTGTATTTATAATATATATAATAGAACAGACATTCCAGAGCTCAAGAAACCATGCATATATTGCACTTCTCTCCGCAGTACGTCACACAGTTTTTAACTGTTTTTTTAAAGTAACTAAATATATAATAGTAGATAAATATAATAATAAATAAATAATAATAATAAATTATAATAATAATAATAAATAAAAGACGTTCTAACACACGCTAATGAGTGTTCCTCGCCCCACGCATACAGTAGTTACTCCAAACAGTGACCACTGCGGGTATTCTTGGTTGAGTGATGGACTCAACGCAATGTCCTCCGCGTCACAACAAATGCAGGAGAGAACCATCTCAAGCCTACATCGGGATTCGAATCGATTCGAACTCGCAACCTTTCCAACTGAGACGCCGAGGTTGTACACGATCCAACCGCTTCCCGACTGACTGCACGAAATCACTGTAATTGTTAAAATGGATGACTTAATTATTTTTATGCCATTATTTATCGCCTTCCTGGAGAGATTGCTAGCTTTCCGCAGTGTGATCCCGGGTTTGATTCCCAGTCGGGGTACAAGTAGGGCTGTAACTTTCCATTGCATTCGTCTCAGTTTCTATACCTGTGTGACCAAAGAAAATCTCAGAGAGGCCGAGTATGCTATAAGATACAGTGAAGGGAATATGCCATTCCAACCGCATGTCTCCTTTACCTCTAGGTGGGGCTAATAAAGGGCTCAGGTCTGAGAACACAGCTAGCAGACAAATCGGATTAATCCGAACCTCTATTGCCAAATACATAAATACTTTTTTCTGGCTACTACTTTACTAGTTGGATATTCATCTTGCAACTATATTGTTCAACTACACGTAATTTCCAACTACTGGAAACGTCAAAAATACTTTCTATGTTTTGTAATTAATTTGTGGCAATAAAAATGATTTTTTTACTTAGAAGTGAAAAGTGAAATTGTACAGATCAAACGCTAATTTTAGCGCTGGGTGCGATGAAGCAAAGAATGTAGCCATCATAATTTGGAAGTGCTGGAAAAGTGATGTGAACGGATACGGAAATCAACAAACATATCATGATAAAGAAATGCCAGGAATGTAAATCAGTTGGTAAATTAGTGGAGGCCGTATATCGTGAATGGAAGTGAGAGGAGACGCCGCTAACAGCAAGAGCAGGAGCAGCGGCGGTAATGGCCGCGGCGGCGTCCTGGCGCGCGCAGCGGCGGCGGCCGAGGCAGCCGATGCTAGGGAGCCGGGGAGCAGCGGTTGCTGGGACGCCAGGGGCGGCAACGGGAGGGACCGGGAGCGGCTTGCAGGCGGCGGCAGGGCGCAGCAGCCATGGCGGAGGCGACGCGCGGTGGGGGCGGCGGCGGCGGCGGCGGCGGAGCAAGCACAGGGGCGGACGCGCAGTGTCCACACGACACTAATGCTCCCGCCGCTGTGTTTGTTCAAGTCCTCTCGGCGGCGCACAGCGCCACTGGGAGGGGCGGGCTGGCCGGCCGACTGTTGATTCAGGAATTACCTCGTTAAGCCCGTGCATTGTCCTGGCGTGTTATCGGCCGATGGACACTTCTCGCTAATACACACCAATCGCCTTCCTACACAACAGATTCATTATTAGCGAAAATACATCGGAAAACAAGCTTTGTGCCTCTCATAAACCATGTAGTAGCCACTTTAGTAGCCTTATGATAATATTTTTGTGCAAATTTTACGGATGGGGATGTTCAATAATCATGGAAACGTCAGAAGCGTCTCTCTAAACTCAGAATTCGTAGGTTGATTCGGAATGCGAACAACTTTTTGGAAATATTTATTTCAATGTGCTTCCAACTTCCATGTACTCCCCGTTGGAAGGTTGGCATCGCGTTTGTAGCGACTTCCTGTCTCGAAATTTCGCTCGTCTCAGGCTGCTTAGAATTCGTCGATTGGCGGGTTAAGACAGATGAAGAGAGCAGAGATTAATCAAACAAATTTGGTTTGCAGGTTGCTTGATATTTTCTCATGCAATGAAAAGTGAAAACGTACGTTTTCTGGAAATCACAGCAAACTATTGCAAATCATTTTGTCACATCACATAGTGAAAATAAAAAGAAATTTGTGATTAATGAAAAAAACTATTGTAGAATTTGTAAACGTTTATTCCTGAAGTATGCTCCTGCGGAAGAATGTGTAGAGAATGTTTCACTGATAAAACTTGACAACAGTACCATTCCATAAAATCTTCATATCTCTATATTTTGCACCGTTTTTGTGACACTGCACCATAGACAATTCAGTCGGAAACCTAATAGTTACGATTCTTACAAAATAGAAACCTATTGTTGGTAGAAGAAACTTCATATGGTTGGGCGTAGAAACTTTTTAAAGATGTTTTTGCAAAAAATGTACATTCTTAAAATTATTAAATTTTTTAAACATAATATTATCGTATATTTGATAATTAATTGCAGTAAACCCTCGTTAGTACGAACTCACTTAACACGAATTTCGCCGTAACACGAACAAAACTTCGGTCCCGAGACGGGATTACGGTAATACGGACATTTATAATACTTGGTTAATACAAATTTTTATAACCGGAACTCAGATTATTATCTAATACAGATAGTCACCTGTGTCATTGAAACGAACCTTGTAATGACACTTCCTAATGTTGAAGTATATTAATCAGAAGGTAATACCATTGTGTTCGATTACTTCATCTACTTTCCGTTTTGAAAATATCTAAGAATAAACGAGACGAATGCAATGATCAAACGAAGCTCCATCGTATACTAGAAGCAAATAAATTGAAAGTATTTGAAAATGGAGCCAGATGTGTACGATAAAAAAACTTGTCAGTCTATGTAAACTTTTTCCAAATATTTTCCTTTCCGGAAGCCAATACACATTTTTACTCCCTTCAAAATCATATAATAGCTTCAAACGTTGAAAACAACGAACATATTTCTATTATGTTATTCGAAGTTAGAGAACTGTTGTTTTGTTGTAGGAATGGCTTACACCGAAACGGAGTAGAATACTCGCAGAATGTAGAAAAGAAACACAATACATTAGAAAAAATGTCGCTGAATATCGGTCTTCCATCACATAGAAGATAAGAAGCAGTCAATAGATACCATTCTTGCACCTGTTACGAGGAAATTAGTGACAAAATATCAACCAATCAGCTAGGACCAATATTAATGTAAATCGCAACGCCCCACTCCACCACATCCAGCACCGCTTTCCACTCAATCCCTTTCAGACTTCCCAAACCTACTGCGAGCAAATGAAAGCAATAACTTCACACAAATATCAAACTCGTAAAATCAAAAACCAGTCCATGAATCTAAACCAACCATTTAATGACCAGCAATCACCTTCAACTCACATACACTAATTGCCCCAACTATCCATCTTGAATTGTTAACTCACTTTCATTTAGCATAGTAAATTTTATAAATTCTCTAATCTCTACCATTATAAATGCAATTTAAAACTCAGTCATATCTTACCTAAAAAATAATAATGGCAGTAGCCTACATCTTCATGAAAGAATAGTTCCTTCATGGGCATGTAGGAACTATTGGAAACTGGAATGGCAATGGCATGTCTAATAAAAAACGAATTAATTTAATTTATCCGTATTTACAACAAAGACATTGCAGACAGAGCTGATCCCCAGCGAATCAAAAAAATATCAGAATATTCAGATTATAAGAATGTATCAGAATACTCACCCCTAAATACACAATAGGCTGAACGAATAGATCTGAAAATAAAGGCGGCAGAGTACTCATAGCAATTAAAAAATGTCTAATACAACACCAAACTGACTTAATCAATATCACTGAAACTGAAATCATAGCCATTCGCACTCTCTTAAATAGCACATGGAACAGAATAACTTTACACAATCTAAATTGAAGGATTTCAACATTAGAAATCTCATTCTTCCTTCAAATATCACATTGATAATTGACGACTTCAACGCTAAAATTACAAATTGGTTGTTTTGGACGTTGCAACAATCCAAATGGACACGTACTTTCACAAATCACTAACCTATTAAAACTTAAGCTAATACCCCCACCCATGGGCCTACATGTTTTTTATTCATTTGAGAAAAAATCCAGACATTCTTGACATCGCCATTACCAATTTCAACGTAATATTTTTTCTAACTCAATATTCGAACTAGACTCAGACCACATTCCCATCTTCAAATTCACGCCGAAAATTGCATCACAACATGTCCCAACATCTTAATATAAAGTACGTCAAAAGTCAAAGTAAATTGGAACCAACTTAAAAAATCATAAATAGTACAAAAATACTCTTCCGAACACTCAACAGAAACATAAATAGAACATGCTCTTGAACACCACAACACATTAATTCACGTTAGCATACAAGCTACTCTATTAAACATAATTATCATTTAAAAACAAAAATAAAGATTAGAAGAAATAAAGCTATCATAGTTAAAAACAAAAACAGAATACTACAACAGAAAACTCCTGCACTTTGGAAAAAATCATGACTGACGTAACCAAAAGACTAATCAAAACACACTACAACCAAAAATACCACAAGTTAGTATTGTCACTCACTTATAAACATTACACGCTATAGGAATTTACAAAAAATTAATAATAAAAAATTAATAATTCTTATTAATTTTATCTTTACTATATCTTTACTAAACATGCCAACGGGCAAAGTAAAACACCTCAATTCAGAGCGCTAGCCGATTACTTTGCTGCATTTAAAACTATCAACACTAAAGCCTTTGACGTTTTCAAAATTAACAATCATAGAAGTCTAAAAATTAAATATGGAACAAATTCTTTGCATACTTCAATATCCAAATAGGCAGTGCAATTAACATTATAAAGGGCGAGAAATCAAATGCGAAAATGCAAAAACAGATGCAAAGCCGTTTCGACAAGTTACGAGTACAACAGGAGGGTGTACTTTCGTTTCTTAGAAATGATGACAATTGCATTCTTGCAAATTATTCTAATTTTTCATATGTACGCAATTGTGAGCGGTGGTCAATAATCCTGCAAAACCGAAGCCGTATGAACGGAAGTTATTACAATGAGAAAAATAGGTTGACATTCCAAGACAATCAAAACACATATCGTCCACTGGTGGGAAAATTGAGTTTGATACGAAATCGTATAGTTCTTATTTTGTTCTACCCGTTGCTACTTTCAGGTTTCTGCAAAACGCATTTTAACACATTAAATTAAATTCATTTTGAAGAAATCTGAGAGCAGGAGCTTATAGAGAGTATTAAAACTACGCAATTTCATTACTGTTTTTTCCACCAGTAGACAGTATGCGGTTTGATTAGTTGCTTCTCTTACCTTACCCATTCTGAACGCAGCGAACTTGTGGAACACTACACACATAGTGTTCGGTCGATGATACAGATATACTCCAAGAAAGAAGACTAGTAATGCAATTCCCGGTGGCCGAGATCGCTAAGTCAGTAGTGTCGTAGTGATCTCCGACAGAAGGGGTCACGGGTTGGAGTCCCGCCTCGGGCATGATTGTATTTGTGTTCGTCCTTTCGCCCCCCCCCCTATCATCACCATATCATGTCGTCTACACAGTTGCCATAACGTTAAACCCAAGAGTGGTCGCTAATGACCTAAATTCTGATGCGACCTTAAATTAAAAAAAAGACTAGTAATTGAAAAAAATCGCTGTTTTCCTGTGCACGATTTCGTAACTTTCTCCTCTTTGAAGTTCAATAACACACGGGGCTCATACAGGTTTTGGAAAATATTCAAAATGATGGAAGCTTTAAAAAATAAATACGCGAGGTACTCAAGCGACTCTTACGTTTAAACTGTCTTTTTACTTGTAAAATTCTTCGTCGGTGTAGGCGGCAATTATAATTAAATAATAATTTGCCATGCACCAGCCCAAAGAAAAGTATACTAATCGTGGGTTGGAGTGACAGACTATTGTATTAAACGTACACTAATAGATCTTTATCATCAAGCGCATTTTGTGCTAGTTGTTTACATTAGAATTTAGGAAAATAGGATGCTTGGAGAATATTAAGGAAACTAACGGCAGAAGAAGATTGGTATTACATTCCAAAATCTTGATGACAGAATATTAAGAGGCATGGTTTATTGTGTGTATGTAGTAAAAACTAGAATGAAGAGGACAAAGAGAATGGAATAACGTAGTTCATATCATTTTTAAACCATGCTAAAAATAATAACTTTATTGACGGGAAGAACGCGAGTGAAAAAAATTAAATTTTCTTGGTTGAGGCGAACACTCAAGTTTCGAAATGTTTTTGGAGAAGCCCGCCACCCCGCCGGCTCCTCCTATGTGTTTCTTTTCAGTTTCTGATAAACTTTCTGAAATGGAGGAAAAAAATAGAGTGGTTTCTATAATTTAGGCCAGACATTATATCCTTACTCCAACGTGTCGGCTCTGCATTGGAACATCATCAGGGCTAGAAACACACATTGAATCATTGGTATATAGAATTACCGTACAGTTACCGAAAAAATAAAATAGAGAAATTTTCTTTAAAGTAGTAGTAAGATTTAGGACTAACGCATGTTCATTTTCTGTTTGTTTTTATTTTAGAAATAGGTTATTTTAGAAATAAGGTTTTTATTTTAGAAATAAAAATAATTTCTAAAATAAAACCCTTTTTTAGGAACACATGTCCCAGAAAAACATTCGGTTCTTGTTTTGACAGTGAGGGAGTTTCTCAATAAGATCTTGTCGACAAATTGTGAGGAGTGATTTTGAATGATCCAAGAGTAAATTTGAAGTGGAAAGATATTCAGTTGGGAACCTCTTGTACAGATATTCATGTGTGGAGGGCTGCATCTGCCCCTGCCGCAAAGGTGAATTCTGCTTGAAAGCGAGCCACGTTGTTCTCTTGGCTTAAAATTCCAATGCATTTAATAGATATTTTTTATTATTATACTTTGTGGATTCGTCTGATTCCAGTCACGATTACATATTAGTATATTTAAAGTTTTTAAACATATAATAGTTATTCTCGCTTCGAATGATTTTAAAATAGTATTCCATTTATGCTATCCTTAGTTTTATAGGGAAAAATACTGCATTTATTTCCTTTCAATTGTACCCAAATACAGTTAAAGCCTTTTTTAATCTCAGAAAATATTTAAACAAGTTAATGTGATTTACATATATTATTTTATAGTTTGTTTTACTAATACTTTTTTCTGTCATGGGATTCCTGGTTCTCAGTAAAGAATAGATATAAATACTTCCCATATCAGCTCAATTATCATATTCACAGTTCAAACACTACTTTCTTCGAGGGTGATATCCTATTTGCGTTCATATACTCACGTAGACATGGAAATCCTCTCAAAATATTGTTTCCAGAAATGTACCATTGACCTATTACATAAACTTGTTAGAAACATGCATCTACAATATAGCTGACTGGCGAAAGCGTGGGAAACACATGAATGTGTTTTCATCTCGGCGTGTGTTGATGAGTTGTAAAATGGCGGGGGCGCGGCAGGCCGATTTCCGTCGCCCTCGCAGGCTCCCCTGGCGGAAGCGCCTCCGGAAGCGGCGGCCGCCGATCAGCGCGCCCCGCCCCCTCCCCTCCCCTCCCCGCCCCTCATCAGCCACGCCCCTCCCAGCGCAGGGTGTTAGCCGCGCCGCATATTGACGCCGCCGTTGATTATGCGTGTCACGGCCTCTAACTTGTTTGCCAACTAACTCATAAGCCGGTTTCCCGGCGTGCTAACTTGAGATGACTTCCCTCGCTTGTAGTAAACAAATTGCCATCAGGCTAATCTCCGTTAAACTAGAGCGTTGCTCGCTCCCTGCCTGCGCGCACCTGCGGCGGCGGCGGCGCTGAGGGCGAGGGCGAGGGCGCGGGCGCGGGCGCGGGTGGGCCGAGGCGGAATGAAGCCGCGCCATCGAGGCGGAGAGAAGTGCAAGGCAACCGTTTCACCCTTCAGCTCCCTGCGCGCAAAGACACCTCGAGTCAGTGCGCGTCTTTCCGTTTTGCACTGGATCGACTAGACAACAACTTTGATGCACAAATAGGTCGATCTGCCAAACATTTGCCATGTAATTTTTAAGGAAAGACGAGAAGATAAAAAAATAGATTGAATATATATGGAGGTGTTATTTTAATAGTGGCACATTCTACTGTTTTGAGAAATTGAGTTAACTCCATTTTCAGGTCCTCGCAAGTGTTATATATTTATTCTGAAAGTGGTAGAACTCATAGTTCTTTCTGTGGACGACTTAGCACACCACAATAAAAGTGAATTACTGGACATTGCAATTTATTTTGATACTGGTACAACTCCAGTAGTATGTGGTTTTCTACAAGTGTCGTGATAAGTGATTTTCGAGATATTTATAGTGTCGACAGCGATATGATGATAAAGAGCTTGATCCATATTTGTTAATAGGAACAACAAACAATATAATTATATCGCAATTTTTTTATTTAAGAGAGAAATTAAATTTAATGGTCTGTGTGTTAAAAGTTTTCGAACATGTCTGTGAAAAGATAGAAGAAAAATGAACATAATGGTTTTTGTAGCTGGCTAAAAATTCGATGAATTACATTTAACAAACAAAAGTCTTTTATAAATATGTGCATGTAAACCTTGAATAAAGACATTGGTTTCTCCACTGTAAACTTTCAAACCTCCAGTGGATGAGGAAGAACTACGAATTTTAAGAACTTAAATATGCCGTTTAATCACAGCAAAGAAAGGTTAATGAGAAGAAACAGGATATGCTTGATTTGTATCCTTTCAAGGATTAATCACGCTTATGTAACTGATATGCAGGCAGGAACCCGACGATTTCAAGAAGATGAAGAAAACTGAATGTGTCTCAACAGTAACATTAAATTAATATTTAATGTTTTAATAAATCGATATTGCCTTTATTTTCCACTTTTCTTAGAACGACATCTATTGATTTGGCTCACCAACCTCATTACCCCTAATATTCCTCGAAGCACACAGTATGCTTATTCATATCATCTTCAGACAAACAAGTAAATATCTTATTCAAGAAAACACATACAATTTTTTGCCTAACTACATCCCGGATGGAGTCGTACCACATTTAGATAAACGCCTCCATATATATATATATATATATATATATATATATATATATATATATACATACATAATTTTTGTAAATTCATAAGTTTGTATCAAAAATACAGTTGCTGGAAATCGAAGAGTGGCGTTTGTACTGGAACAGAACTATTTTGACAGATCGGTCGAAGATGCCCAACAGACCAGAACTGAAAGTGAGTAGCAATAGTGACTCATACAGTGCACTCATAGATATTTTAATCCCAAATACTAGCAACCTACAAAGTAAAAGCACACAAAACTTAATTAAGCGCCCACTCATTGGACCCCTCAACAAGCGATACCATATTGGAAAGGTCTACATTAAAACATATTTGTTTCAAGCACATTTCACGAGTTGTTCCTGTAAGTCTGATGAAGAATCTTATTCGATATGAAAGTGAAAGTTTACAATTATGTAGAATGCTGTCGTAATAGCAACGACAAACATTAATGCCAATAATGGTTTACTTTGAATTCAGTATCATGTTAAATTAAATTTAAATTATTTGTATTTTGATTTTATAAATCTTGTGGGTATAGTAACTATCAGAATTGTACAGATAATATTAATATTAATTATGATGATGATAATAATAATAATAATAATAATAATAATAATAATAATAATATCAAACTTAGTGGAAAAAGAATTTAATAAGTATTTAAAGTTCGTCCAATGGACATACGAGTTGGAATACCTACACTTCTGTGTTTGTACACTTGGTGTTGTTCCTGGTAATATTTTTGAACGTTTATTCACATATTACAGATATTTGCCTTCTTGTGACAAGAACATTCTGTTTGATTCCTTTTGATGTTTTTGAACCTAATGAATGAACACAAACATGACGAATTTGATGTTTTCAAGCAAGAATCAACAGCTTAAGGACATTTGAATTTATTTGAATATTCGTTTCGGAAATGCAAAAATTCATTTACACAATTTTTATTTTAATTTGATATCTATACACCACCGACGAAGAAAAAGGCTTTTCCATTTATGAAAGAGTATGTCTTAGAAACTTAGAACTTAGGAACCAAACAGAATAGGGATTATGATAGATCCTTGCGGAACTCTGTATTAAATTTTTATCGAATGTGATATATAAGAAGATAATGGGATGCCAAATGGTATTTCTACACTACAAGGCCAACTGCTATGATACGAAGATGAACAATCATAAGTAGTGCCTCGAATTCCAAATAAAGTTAGTTTGGAAAGTGAAATATTATAAACAATTAGATCAAATGCTTTCAATTGATCCAAGAAAATATCTCCAGGATCTTATTTGTTAATTATTGGTAAAACTAATTCATTAAGGATCGGAAGAATGCCATCTCAACAGATTTTGTTCTTTGTAAGGCGTGCAATATTAGTATTCTTATTGAGAAATGATTCCGAACAAACAAAAAAGACGTAATAAATTTCTAAAACCAGATATAAGAAATCGTAATATAACAATAATATGCAATTGAACAAAACAAGATGAAGCATCTGCAGTTCGCAATTTCTGGCCCGAAATTTCGTTTTAATTCCAATTGTTCATATTTGAACAACCCTTTTAAAAGTCTTTTTGTGAGAAATTTTTATTAACGGTTTTGTGATAAAAATGAAAAGATCACTGCATTAAAAGTGTTTAATCCAAATCGACGACTATCCATACCTTGCCAAAACCCTTTCTCAATTATTTCGGTGAAGATAACTTTTTGAGAAGAAATATTCAACTCGGTATCTACTCTAATCACTTCGGAAGGCAGTTTCTTCTTTGAAAAGCATTGGTCACTACTTGATTGAAATGATCGTACATTATTTTTTAGACGATTAATTCTTAAACTCTTTAAAATAAGAAGTGTTTAACCACATTATTTATCAATGCCAAAGTTCAATTAATATTTTGATGAGAAACAAGCTTAAATTGATTGTTCTCGGAATTCGATTACATTAGGATTGACATTGCACGGCGCTCTCATATACATCTCTGGAAGTATTGTACTAGTACTGTTTGATGCAAATGTCTTGATAAGAAACCCGATTGAAATCTTTTTTTTGTTATTTTAGGTCGCATCAACTGCTAGGTCATTAGAGACCACTATTGGATTAACGTTATGGTATAAGGATGAAACGATGCGGTAATGAGAGGGGATGAAAGGACGAACACATACAAGCATGCCCGAGGCGGGACTCGAATCCGCGACCCCTTGGTCCAAGATCACTATTGCTTTAGCGATCTCGGCCACAGGGCCGACTTAAATATTCTTCCTCAACATCCCTGACCAATAACA
The DNA here is from genome assembly GCA_031308135.1 of Acheta domesticus. NCBI lineage: Eukaryota > Metazoa > Arthropoda > Insecta > Orthoptera > Gryllidae > Acheta > Acheta domesticus. The sequence goes on from JAHLJT010008446.1 coordinate 191,857,301, forward strand.
TTTATTGTAGCCGGTAGACAGCCTCTTCCGTCAGGTGAGTAAATAATAGATGCATTTATTTCTCGCATTGGATTTGTTTGCATTTCTTATTTCTCTATCTCCATTTGGTTGTTGCAGTTTGGAATTTACTGTTTACTTATCGCATAGCGTGAATTGCAAGAGACGAAACGATAGTTGTACTTCTGCAACAAAAAACCAAGCGCAGCCGTTTTCATGTCTCCCGAGTGCGTCAATAACGTCAAATTGAGATGTTATGATTATGATTGCCATATGATGTGGTGAATATGAAGATAGCATAAACTGCAATGATGTGCATTGAAACCCTGAGGAAACTAGCTGCTAATGTTTTGCCCACCAGAAATTCAAACTGGATTTGATGGTGGATCCTCAGTTTCAATGGAAAATTAATGCTTGGGCCATTATGCTATATGTCATGGGAACTTTTCTGTTCATATGTCCTACTGTTAGGAAACGCTGGTTGGAAGTGGAGGGTTGAGCCAACCTAATCCAAGGCTCGCAAAATTAGGAAGCGTTTTAGCTCACTTTGGTTATCGAATTCTAGTAGTACATATGGCCCGAATGAGCGACCCTTTTACAGAAAAAGTCGTCATAATTTGGAGTTATTCCCTAGAGTGATTTATTACACTGACGAAATTTTTTGAGTGCCTTACACTGGGAGGTAAATATAGAATCTTTAAACTTTTAATATTCAGTAAATGAAATTGTCTACTATATTTCAATACTATTGTCTATTACATCTCAATAAATTTGTGTAAATATTAAAACATCAATTTAAGAAAGGTTCTACGGTGTCGATAAGCGCGTTTTCCTGATGAAAACAGATTGGACCGCCATGCATTTCTTACATGATTGATTGACTGTTAGGGATTCTGGGCGCGTCAACAATTAAGATCACTAGTTCCGTAAGCATAGTTCATGTTTTTCATAAAGAGGTGGTTGTGATCTTCCCCCGTTTGATGGCGAGAACCGGCGCCGACCTAAAGACGGCTGGTGGGGGTTTCCCCAACCAGGTATCTCTCATCAGCGGGACACATCTCCAAGCCGGGACGAGCTCTAAGCTCCCGACCGGTCTCCCGGCATGTGTGGTAATGTAGTGCATGTCAGTGTAAGTGGGTGTAAGTAAGGGGAGGTGATAGGACAAGAAAGAAGGACAGATTGCGCGCGGTCCGTGGCCCGTTTGTTAGGATACTGCTCCGGCATTCGCCAGGTCTTGATTGCAAAAACTACAGAAAACTACCGATCAGAGCAGCCTGCCTCTAGTATTCTCCTCCAGTGATTGAATTCGACCTACGTGACAAGCTAGTGTCGAAACCTTTCCTACATGAACCTGCCACTTCAACACTTGCTCAAATAGATTACGGAGGTAAGAGCGTGGTGGACGTGCAGACGGGAGGGGCGGCTAAAGCGATCGTGAAGGCGCAGGCGCGGGCGAGGGCGGGGTGGGGGCCGGGGCGGATGGGCGCGGCTCGAGCGCGGAAAGGCTGTTGTGCGGCGTGGATGGCGCGGCTGGGCGTCGGAAGAACAAGGGCGTTTGGCGCGGGCGCGGGCGCGGGCGCAAGGGGGTGCGCGTCGGCCAGTGCACCGGCGCGCCGCGCCGCTCGCCCACACCTGTGTTGATCCAGGGCGGCGGCCGCCGCCGCCCGAACAAAAGCACCCCTCGGCCGCGCGAGCCCGTGAGGTGCGCAAGATGGTCCCCTAGAAAAACAGTGAGCACTTTAACACGTACGACGGTGTGCGGTATTTTTAAGGCGGCCTCTGAATCCGCCCGTCTGCAGAATTTGTAGAAGAAACGGATATATTTGAGGTCTGAGCAGCGAGCCGTAACCTTTTGTGAAACCAAAACAATGACACCGATGTTTACTCCGGGCATAAGGCCACGCCGGGTTTGGCCGACTGCAGACGACGTTAGGAGGGCACGGGAAGTGCGCGCTAGCCAGGCTCCGCCCCTCCGAGACGCGCTCGACTTTATTGTCGTTGCTTTATTTTTAACAAAATATTTCTGCGTCACATTCGAAAGCACTCCGAGCTGCATTCCTTCCCGGTCCGCGGACCAATCCGACGCCGGCGGTCTGGTAAAGGGAGATCTCGATTGGAAACGTCAAATTTGCACTGGAGGGAGGAGCCTCGGTGGAGAAGAATTCTGAGCAGCAGAGCTCTTTGAGATTTGAACAAGGAAGCACACCATGGAATAGAAGGTAACATGAGAAGGTACACTTCATATATTTTAATTCAATATTTCTCAATTTTAATTCAAAATTACAATTTTGAACTACATAAAGACTCTGATACGCGAGGTTCTCTATAGCATCTCAATAATTATGTAATTCTCTTCGTTGTTATGCGACAACGTTATTGATATACATTTTGTAATAATGATCGCAATGAACTGCCAACGGGATGCACTGATGTTAGAAATTTTCCCATGTCCTTCTATGTATCTGGAGAACAAATACGACAGCGATAGATTTTAATTCTAAAATTCGGAAATTTCTTCTCTACTTATATAAAAAATAACTCCTTATTGTGGCCGCAATGAATAAGCACTTTCGATTGTTACAATTATCGTAGATAAATTTCTATTATCGCATTCCGGGTTCAATTTAAATGGTGGTCATCTTCAAGTATTAAACCCTACGTCATTATTGCTATCGTAATCATCCCGCCATAAAGTTAAGCCCATTGAAAATTACGTTTCAGTATCCTATTATCTTGTCACGAATTTTCCACTCTGGGAGAATATCTTCTTGTAATTCTTCCCCAAATGATACAAGTTTTCATACTCGTCTATTCTGTCTTGTGAGTCTACTCTGTCTTGTCTACGACCTTTTGGAGTCCAATTGCACAGAATGAACTATCATCCAGAATAAGCGCGAATAAAAATGTCAGAGAAATAATTCTTCCAGACTAACCAGCAAAATTATTAACTAAATAGACTTGATGATAATAAAATGCATGTCCTCTGCACTTATTTTGTATTTCCTAAACTTTACTTTCAGCATAAAAATTACTCTATACGTCACTATTATCTTTTAAATATACAAATCAATGGATTTTATTTAAGGTGAATTGAATTAATAATAAATGATTGGAATACGACGCGATAATAATAAATAATAATAATGCCTTTATTGATATGGCGAGGCTCGGGCCATCAGGCCCGCTCTTCCGCCTAACCACACATCACATGTTTACTATTACGTTCATACGATACAATCTACAAAAGTAAAAGTAGGATAGTTTATATTAGGTTAGTTATATTATAGTAGATAAGTAGTTAGTTGAATAGAAGTATCCTTTAAAGCAACTTATAAACAATATCAAAGGTTAAACAGATACAAAAATGTTACAGAATGAAATTTGAAAAAAAAATTAAATTTAGAGACGGAAATTGACAACAAAATTTAAATTGGATAACGTTATGTGCTCCACTTGTCTGCGCGCTACGCGATATACGTTAGCTTGTTCGTGCCCCATTGAAACGGACTGAATAAGACTCGGCCGCAGCGTAGCACGCAGTGGCGGGGCGGGGCGAGATGGAGCGGGCGATCGGGCGAAGGCGCTGGGGCCGAGAGCCCTCGCGGGCGCCGCCCGGCCCCTTGCTCGGCATTATTGGCTGGCGTGTCGGCCCCAGGCAGCGCATCGGGGTGGCCGGCGCGTGAGCGGAGGCGCGGGCGGGGCCCCGCGGGGGAGGAAGAGGGCGAGGAGAAGGCGGCGACAGGCAGCGTGGGAAGCCGAAGGAGGAGCAGGAGGACGAGGCGAAGCGGCGTGCGGAACGCAAAACAAGGAGCATGGAGGAGGCATGGGAAGCAAGAGAAGGTGGGAGAAGAGTGAGATAACGGGAACGCGCAGAATACCAGGATTGGACAGACGAACAAAGCGATGCGGAGTTATGTGTCGGCACAGAATTTGGGAAAAGTGCGAAGCTGGAGTCTGGTGTTCGAGGAGAGAATGGACAGGAAGGTGAAAAAGGTGCACGACGTGGGAACTGCCAGAAGCAGAGACTATGGGCACCTCCTTGGTCTATGCCAGGAGCACACGGAGGGCAACGCAAGGAGAGAGGGCGGTGGACGGACGTGCGAAGGGAGTAGTACCGCAGAGGAGTCTCTGTGAACCGGTGGGAGGGCCGGAAGGAAGCGGGGCTGCGCGGGGCGGGGCGGCAGTGGCGGAGAGTGGCGGGGAGCGTCGGCGTCGGCGATGCTCCGGGGGCCGGGCGCAGCGCGGCGCCTCTCCCAGCTGTCACTGCGCCCGCGCCTCCCCCCTCTCCCCCGTCACCCCCCCCGGCGCACCGCGCACCCGCACCGCAACGCACCCGCCACTTGATTGTGTAAGCAGTGGATCTCATATTGATCCAGCAATTCCGTCAGAATTAGCCCCGCCGCGGCCGCTTACGGTGTTTATTTAGCGGCGAGTCCGCGCCGCCCCGCGCCGCGCCGCGCCGCCCCGCGCGCCGCCGTGCGAAACCGCCGCATATATTTATTCGAAAAACGTCTGATCGAGGCGCGGACGCGGCGAGCGCAAAACCAGCCCGCGGCGGAAGCGGGAAAGGAGCCCGGGCGAAGCGAAGTAGCGCCTGCCGAACCGCTCGCAAGCAGCACGCCACCGGCGCCGGCCCCGCCCCCGACCCGCCGCAAACCAATTTTATTTATTTATCGCGTGGGGGTGGTGGGTTAGCTTCGCGTCGGTCGAGCTGCTGAAAATTATCGCCGCCGGATTCCGCGTCGAGGGTTAAGATTTCTCCGCTGGGATTATTTGGAGGCATTGTAAAGCGCTGTGCACGCTTCCTAGCGTGCCAGTTCCAAATCATGACCTTTGGATGAAAGGGACAAGAGACAAGTATTGCTTTATGATAAACTCTACGTCGTCGGGAATGAATATCAAATCACTGTTTGTGAAGAACTAGCTGAAGTAACCTCGCCGGTACCTAGACACTTATCTCAATCGTCAATTAAAGAGGTAAAATAATTAATTCTATCGAATGAGTAAAATGGAAGTAATTTTATTTTCATCCCAGTCACAAATTTTAAATATCAATTATCAAAGTACATCTGTGTATTTTGATAATCGGTGAATGAATAAAACCCAAACCAACGATGTTTTGAAACATAGATTTTTTTAACTAATTTAGGAACCTCAGTGTAGTAAAGTAACACGTGAGAGGGACGATTTCATTTCACGGTGGTCATGTTGAGAATTAGAGATTTAGCTGACAAATCAAAATCAATTTTTTTATAATTATTAAATAATTTAACTATTAAGAGAATAATTTATGAAACTTGTATTATCTGATCGGATAACACAACAATTATTAACTAAAAATTGACTACCTTATTTTCCGCCTTGGTCACTTTGGTGTGGAGAATGTTCAGTTTATGGATATATATGAAAATTACTTTAGTTTTCATTATTAAACTTTTTTATCCATAAATTAAATATAAATTACGTAAAAACATTGCGCACAAAACATCGATGTTGAAAAAATATCGGCAACAATAAATCGATGGCAAACATATCCTATCAATGCATTTATAAAACTATGAATATGCTGAAAACGTCGATATTTTTGTCGATGTGTCATTCCTCCTCCCCATCGCTTCGCATTGATTCAGTCAGCAGTTTCATCCACCATCTCCGCCCGGCTTTCAATGTCCCGACACCCGCTCTCACCGTACGTCTTCGCCTTTCTCCTCTCACTGCTATAACGCTCAAATTTGACCATGCGCGTTTAAATAATTCTGATCCACATTCGACAATTTTCACATAATTTTAGAGATATTTACCTAAAACTGATAGATTGCGCACATAAATTCTTATTTAAATGGTGGGAAAGGGAGATGGACTAGTTTTCTTAGATTGTTGTACATAGTAACCTTCCTTTTTAAATGTAAGACATTGGGCAAAATTTCATAAACTGAAAGGATTTGCAGAACACACATAGATTTATAATATAGACTTTACAAGTATATATTAAAGATATGTACGATAATAAGACGAGGTTTAACACATGCATATGAAATGGAATTGCTTAGATTCCGCGTTAGCAAACAACTCCAATACTATCGCGTCCTAGCGTGATCTCTCAATCTAAAAGCCGCAGTCACAATTACCCCATCTTGGTTCGCGATTTTTATGTAAATAAGACTAAAGACACATTACAACAACGTTAAAATGTCTAAATATATGTCAATTGAGTCTTCGTTATCTGGTGTTATATTATAACAAAATATGTTTACATTTATATTATACTGTTATGTTATTTTATTTTATGATGCCTGTTAAAATCGCCCCATGAAGCACCAACTGAAGTGAATATTTTCTTTGGCCATTGGATGCCAATGATCTTAATTCACAACACTGCATGTGTGTAAAAATGTGTGTTTGTTGGAACATAACTCTGTAGAGTGTCGAGCATTTTCATCCGAATTCTGCTCGTATACTTTTCAGCGACCAAGGAAAAAACGTAAAGGGTTCAGGGTTTATAAGTTATCATAATTTGTTATTTTACAAAATTGGTTTTAATTTGGTTTATGCAACCCGCAATGCGTTTAGGTATTTGGGGATTGTGGAGCAGCGGTCTATGCAGGGGTCAGTGTGGGGTCTGGTGAAGTAGGACGAGTCGGGTTGGGGCTGGGCGGGAACGGAGAGGGAATGGAGCAGAGTGGACGGAGAGAGGAACCGGGTTAGAAAGGGACAGAGGAGGGGAGGAGCAGTGAGGCTGCGGCTTGGCGAGATCGTGACGGGGGTGGGGTGGAGAGGTGCCAGTGAGGTGGAGCGTTATGGTGTGGAGCGGGGAGGGGCGGAGAGGGGTGGAGAGGAATGTAGCGTGAAGTGCATGTAAATAAAATTAGTTACGTTTTACTTGCAGTCCCTTTCCTAAAAAAACTACAAATAAACAATCATTTATTGATATACTAAATCAAGTGAGCATCATTACCCTATTCTTCCCGAAAAAATATAATAGATGTACGATAACAAATATTATGTGCTTTCAGAAAAGAGTCAGAACTGCCAGATTTTATTCTAAACCTTCAAATGATGAAGAATTTTTCTAAATTCCTCACTCCCAAGAGGCGTCTAGGAGCCAATTTTAATATACCGTTACATGTGAAACAATTAACGTTCGCGTCAGGGCAATATTTGTTTTATAGTATTGCGGAGTGTTCGGTTCTATAAAAGGACTACATCCCTTTGTGAATTCAACCCGTTAGTTTCTTTCCAAATAAATGATTTTGAAATACTCATGAGTCAGATTTGGAAAATATTTTATCATAAAGTTAAAGAACCATTCTTAAATGTCAACATCCCATCTAAAGAGGGAATAGTAGGGAATCATTCTGAATAAATATGGTGTTTTAGAGGGTGTGTACATTCAAAATGAAATGATTCAAGCAACACTACATTTGTTTGAAAAAGTGTTTCGGTTCCCTTTGACAATCATGTCATTGTAAGACTTTTTAAAACGTTTGCAAACATTTGCAATTGAATCATCAAAAATATTTCTCATAGGAACTAAGTGTTATTCTGTTTATTACAGATATATTTAACTGTTTTTTACTATTTTAATTTCTCCATCCACATTAATAAGATAAAAACTACAAACATATTTTACCTGCATACAAACTATTACTCTCATTGACTAAACAATTTTCTGGCTGTCATGTCGCTAAATGCATCAATACATGGCATTCAGTGCCTAAACTTTCACTAAAACATCTCAACGGTGCAATATAGTAGAATGCAATTCGATATCAAAAAAGTAATAAACATAACATGTGACATATCATTTCAATGTTGTTCTCAAAGGAACACAATATTTGGGATACTGATCTTTCTGTTATTAACAATGCTTCTTTATGCTAACTCATGTGAAGTGCCTTGTGAAAATTCCAGTTTTATTGATATGCAATCTGTATTTAGAAGATGTACACTTCACCAATAGATATATCTATAAAATGTGTGTAATATCTCTACAGTTATAAGATTAATTTGCTAAAACGAACAAAGGATTACATAACATTTAATAGTTAATAGTAATTTAATAATTAAAGAGTAAAATGTATCTCGTAATTGTTGAGATTCCAAAGACTGTAGGAGCAGGCGTGAGTCGTTAGTTGTAAATGTTTTATTCAGCTTGTAAAACGATAAGTGTGTTATAGCTAGAGCATCCTTAACGAAAAAACAGAGCATTCTTGTGAAAGACACGGCAAACATGAATTAAATCATTCATTAACGTTCTTTTTGATATTCAGTCCAGCATGTTCGAAAAATGTTGGAATCGTTTCTCGTAAACAAGAGAAAGATACTGAAAGCAATACAGAGAACGTTACAGTGTCAGCTGCCAAACAACAGTGGATACAGAAAAGAATTAGCGATTCTCCAGTATCAAGAAGGGAAAAGATCAGAAAAGGGGAATGAGAAAACCAGCAAAATAACACCCACGAAGAAGAGAGAGAAAAGTGTGATAAAAGGGAAAGATGCCATACTTGCGCATAGAAACGACATGAATTTTAGAAAGAAGAAACAACTTGCAAAATTATACAATTATTAAATAAGAGAAAAGAGGGAATAGAGAAAGAAAAGTACAGATTTTTCGGTATACCCGACGTTCACTACAATTCTGAAGCAATTTAATACTTGTTTAGTTATTAGTATGTTTAATTGTGCACATCACTTAACGCCTCTCTTAAATCTCCCAGGACGTTTTCATAGTTTTGTTGTCAGCTCCACAGAATGAGAAGGACATCCATGAAAATGTGTATTACTATAAGAAATACGCGAATAGTTCCATACGTATGGGGGAATATGTAGTTTGAAGAGATAGAAAGATGTCAGGGAAAGACTTTTCCTTTCGACAGAGCAAGTAATAGAAATAACGGTAATAAAAACATCCTACATTTCTAATTGTGGAGAGAGAAGTGTATACCGATGGTAGGGGAATGCGAATGGGTGGAGAAAGATAGGGGTGCAGATAAGTGGTGAATAATGAAGCGGGGTGGAATTGAAAAAGAGGTGAGCGAAAATGGAGTGAGGACTGGGACGTCAAAGGACGAGGGGAGAACGGAGGGAGGGGAGAGAATGAAAAAGACGGGAAAACAATGAGGGGGTTCCAGAGTGGGGATGGGAGATTGAGGGGCCGGAGGAGGGGAGGGCGGGTGGGGGAGGGGCGGGCGTGATGGTGTTGCGGTCCCGGGGACAGCGCTGTACGGGGCTTCGCGTGAAGTTTGTTTGCCCACTGTCAATGCGTAGCGGAGTTTGACAACGTAGAAAGCAACAACAGCCAATCCGGAAGAGCGGCTGGCTGTCGCGCGCTGTCTGGCTGTCGCGAGAGCAGCGCGCTCACGCGCGGCCGCTTCTGTTCCCGGCCGCGTGCCTCGCAAGCCACCACGTCACGCCACGTCACGACGCCCACACCACACCACGGCCGTGCGCGGGGAGGAGTTTGCACTCACTTCTCGACTTGATCTTCGTTTTATATTGATTTCCTATTTTACTTCTTCTTTTTCTATCTTTTCGTGGTAATGTTTCATTTAACGTATTATTTAACCGCAAATAGGAAATATTCTGCAAGGGTTTGGACGAATAACTGGGAAAGTTCTGAACAAACTTTTTAAGCCACGCGTTGTCCCTAATCAATGTTAATGAGGGAAGCAGAACAGGAGGGATGCATGATGCAAACACATCACCACAGATCTCATATAGATACGAATACATTGGAACCGATTCCATTCATGCTTGCAGACTGACTGTCAAACCTAGTTTCCTTCACACTTTCGTCACAATTAACTTATATGTTTCTTTAATGACGATTCATTTTCTCATCATTCTTGTTGTTCACGTAACCTTTTGTATACAGCCTAAATGAAGATGCCTTTAAACGTCCTGATCATGACAGTGAGACTTAGTACGGAAAGTGGTGTAGCAAACTCTTTCATATTCTTACACATATCATGCATACCGCCACAAGATAAAAACATTTATATATGTAACTATTGGAAATTAATATCCCTTATTGAACAAGACTAATTTTTGCATAATGCCTTTCCTCCCTCAACTTTTACTAAATATCAGATTGCACATTTCGAACAAATAACTGAAAATGGATATAAATAAATTATATTTGTCTACGTTTTGAGATACGCTCTTAATATTTATTGTCAATTCATGCATAAACGTGTGAGCTTCATTTACTTAACCTTCGCATCACTGCAATCACTCACCGCTTAGTACCGTGCATGTTCGAATGAATGTGTGAAAGATGTTTATTGAAAATTCAAGTTATTTGTTCTGTTAACACAGCTCTCTGAGAGTAAAGTAACGCTGTGATGTTTATGTAGATAACTACTAAAAAAAGTATGTTTTGCGTTTTGTTAAATTTTTGATGATTCTGACATAAAGCACATAAATTATTGTAATTCTCTCATTCAATATAATATTCAGCAAGCTCTAGGAGAGAAGCTGAGTGATATAATGATGGCATAGTGCACATATATTGTATGTCACCCAGATAATTTTTGAGGTAATATCATTTCTGGAGACCTGTCGTTTATATCTATCTAGTGTACAAAAATTACATATCCATATAAAGACAAATCATGATCTTTCCCAGAAAGCAAACATTATCGCTCCATAATTAGCAACCTTCACAAACTTTCAAGCTTGGTTTTCTCGAAGTTAGAAATTCTGGACACACAAAACTTTTTGTGTGCACAAAGCACTAACGTATCTACAAATTCCGTTATTCTTGTGAATGGTGTCTAAAATAAGTCAGATTTATTATATATGTTACTCATGAAGCAGTTTCTAACGCATTTTATGTTACTTTGCGAAAGTTTCAACAATTATGCAAAAATAGTAGTTATGTATCAAGGCCAAACGTGAATGTTTTAGGGCGAGGTGTTTACCAACCGAGTAAAAAATGGGAGCCGAGTACAGAAACATTCCAGTTTCTTCCAAAAAAAAAATGTGGTTTCTAAATTATTGGTTACCGTGATATAAAGAAAATTCAAATTTCGACAACAGTTTTTCAAATTTCTCTTAGGTAACTTGATGGAGACTTAAAAGGATTAATATAAAAAGAGTTTTAAAAATTGTAATATACATTAATATAGGCGTGCTCTTAAGTCAATTTGTTAATTTGCGATTGTGAAAACGCATATCGTCATACTACTGTTTCTGCAATTCTCTTGATTTGAAAATATACAATTATATATTACAATTATACAATTGTATATTCTAGTAAACAGGCGGATCAAAAAAGTTACAAATCTCTAGGGCGGCCGAGGAATCGAGCATGATCATTTTTTGCTAATGAAATGTGGAAACTTTCATGTAACGAAATCATACAAAGACACTTCTGAAAATTCGTCCTGATCGCCAGGCAACCCATACTGCTCTTGTGTTTGACAGGAACAGAAACACTCAGGGGACGACCTGTTCACTGGCAATATCCGCAATGAGATTTTTTTTTAATGTTCAGTTTTGACCACACAAAATTTGTTTAGTGATGACCATCTGTTTTAAAGCATGCGTGGTAACGGTGAAGGACATTCTCTTGCAGTCAAAGCTGAATATAAAGAACAAAGAACACAATATACTTATTACAAATCGGCAGGACGTACATATATCACAATCCTGAATTAATAAATTCATACATTTCATTGGACGCAGGTGATGCAGCTCTTTTTACCCCAAATATTAAAATTCGAATATCGTAAGATGATTTACAATATTATCTCGCCATATATAATAAAAGTACTGAACACTGGAGAGTAAAACGTGAATCCAAAGAAATCACAAGCTAAAATATTTACGCTAAGACGTCCTACTGATTCCTCGTTCTTAAAAATTAATGATTGCTGTTCCTCTTTGGACGCTAAGAGGTATTCCAGGAAAATATTTAGGAGCATCATTAAACAAAAAATTAACATATAAATCCAATACTAAAACAAGAAAACAAGGCAAATATTTAAATTTGAAAATAGCAACGTTCTTTAACTCAAATCTTTACAATCAAAAGTAGATTGCTGATATTCAAATCAATCATAAAGCCAATCATAAATAGCGCATGCTCAATATGGAAAAACGTGGTTCCAAGAAATTTTAAACCTTTACAAATTGTACAAAATATATTTTAAGAAAAATAAAGCACTATGTTCAATTCCAACTACACAAAATATGTCGTACTTTCTTTATGGTAATTACTAGACTCTCACACACAAATATTTCAAAACGGTTTCACTCAAATACAACTCTAGCTCGCCTTTCAAACTACGAGACGAATTCGGAAAGTAAGTCTCCCGAGGTCAACCGTCGATTACACATGGCTCGTCTCACAACGGATATTGTGCTGCAGTTCTGGGTTGTCTGACCACCCACCCTACAATCCAGATTTCGCTCCTGGCGGTATCCATCTTTTCTAGCACACAAAATTCCAGTCCGATCAGCATTACGCCTATCAAGTAACGCATATTTGCAGGGGGCTGTCAAATTCTGGTACTTATTCCGGCCAGCAGACTTCTGCGACACGGGGATACATATGTTGATCTCACATGATTATGACGAATGTCTCAAATCTAGTGGTGATTAGGTGAAAAAATAGTGCAACATATACTGTATCTGCTACGATGAATTTTTCCCATGTAATTGTGTTTCTTTTTTGTTGACGACCTAAGTAAACTTATTTTCTGGATGCCCTCGTACAACGTGGTAAAAGTTCGGAAAAAACATGAAAGGTTCGTTTTCGATTCTCGAAAGATTTATTGAGATTGTCGACATCTCACAAAATTGTAGCAAATATAACCTTTAATTTAATCAATACAACATTTTCTAAATTCTTAATTCGGAATTTAGCTTCGCGAAGATACTAATTTGTGAAAATTAGAGTGAAGCTCATTTTTGCCTTAGGATGAACAATTCTTCAAATAATTATTGTAAAATAAAATTAAGATGTTGATAGATAATTAAAATTATGTTGAAAATCGTTGATCAAATAGAAAATAAGTGAAAAAATCATTATTCTACCAGGTATCTGATACGAGACGAGCTTCCTGATTGATTATGGGCAACTTTTGAATATTTTTTTGTTTTTTAATGTCACATCAACATCAAAGTCATTAGCAACCACTATTGGGTTTAACGTTATGTAACTGAAAATGACATGATATTGTGATGATATGGGGTGAAAGGACGAACACCAATACAACCATGCCCGAGGCGGAACTCGAACCCGAAATCCTTGGGTCCGAGATCGTTACAACACCTACTGCCTTAACGACTTTTGAAGATTCTTTGCCAAGTATTAGCACACAAGTTCTGTATTATTATATTCTCCTATCCACTCGGTTTGGAACTAGCAACAGCTCTGCATTCGTATACTGGGGACATGACTATCTACTGTATCACCTGGAGACTGAGAATAGAGTAGGACGCGGCATTGATAATCTAAAAAGTTGTGTCCTAAATTAAGAGTGAAACCATTGGATTTTCGAAACTTGAGCAAAAATATTTAATTCATGATGTACTCACTAGACCTTCTTCAGGAATATATAGTATCGGAATACTAGGAAAGTTTCATTCATTAAATCTTTTTAAGTAGGATTTTGATTTTAGAATTACAACTGGACGATGCTAACATTTACGTTTAACGCACAATGTAAAAATTATTGAAGCGTTGGCTTACAAAATATTAATTTACATAAATTTAGTACTGTGTAACAATAAAGTATGAGTGCGCATGTACTAATGAATATTTTACATACGCAACGTCTCGTTTTAAAAGAGATTTAACAAATTCGAGGAAAAATGGCGTATGCGCTCAGATTTAAGGACTATACACGCCACATATATACAAAACAATATAATTAAATTTGGTCTGACGCACTTAAAAATCTAAACAGACAAAAGCATTCGGTGATATACTTTCAACAATTTAGTGCAGTCTTATTTGAAAGTAAATGCTTCTTTAAGAAATCAATTTCTTATAAGGGAATTGTGGGAGATGTCATATCGAAACCTGCTGCTTTAGTTTCAATGAACATTAAGATCAATGTAGTTCGTATGCAAAATTTTAGCTGCCCAAACAAAACTGAAGTTCCTGAAAAAAATCTCTAATATTGGAAATATTTCGAGTGGCGCGATCAGTGACGCGTTGAAAAACCAGCAGAAGTTATCCTGAGTTTACAGCTCGCTTGTGAAACCGAATTGAGGCAATCTTATCTACATATCTATGTGCAACTCACAGAACTGCCAAATACTATCATCTATTAAATGCTCTTGGTGTTTGGCAAAAGATATAAGAGTGCAAAACTTTATTTCTCATTTTTATGATACTTACGAATGATAAATATTGTCAAATATATAGTCTTGCATTTCCGGTAGGCCTTTGTTTCCTATTACAAAATAACAATATTTATTTATAAGAACACATAGTTGGCTATCTTCCATTGTTTCTAATAGAGCAAATTTCAACTCTCCGCCTTTTCAGATTAAGGCCACAGCGATGCAAAATGCTAAGAAGCTTGCTTCGAATGTCACATTGTCCCCTACTTATCAAGAACAACAAGACTGTGCAAATGGGATACTCAATCGCAGAGGCTAAGTGCAAAATTGTATTTTTCGTGTTTTAATATCGTCCAGTTTGATTTGGTGACATGGTGTATAAATTACATTTGAACCCAATTATCAGTACAAAGATCAAGGTACGACAAGTTCATTCATTCTCTTGTACGTTCGTGATATTGAATTTTGTCCCGAAACCAACGTCATGAAAGGTCACAGTAAATACAATTTATGAAGTAACAAATAACTCTAGAATTTATACAACACTTTTATTTTACACATTCAAATGTCTTCACCTCGCAAACGTAGAAAACACGCTTTTCTGTTTGTTCCAGTATTTGCAGTAGTTTCAGTACTATTTTTTGCATAATTAATTTCCTCAATTTTTTGCATGACAAATTTGTACCATCTCTTGGTTTTCTTTTATGTGCAATCCAGTGAAAAATAATATTATCAACGCATAAGTTTCCGCTTGAAAGTTATTAACTATGTTTCTCTCCTTTACTACTGTCATAACACTCCTTTAAACGGTATCAGATTCACCATAAACGACGAATAATCGCAGAATATTTAGACTACAATTATTATTAATTCAGTAGATATTATCAATGAGAATATATTTCTCAGTTCTCGGCTGAGAGAGTTTAGTAGGTCTTAGAGTTTCAGAATCTGCTACATTTTAGAAGGAAATAAACTAAAAATGTCTAAAATATTGGCCAATCAATGAATTTTAGATGAAAGGATACATGAAAAACAAAAAACAAAAAATATTCATACTCGCATAGATTTTTACATTCAGCAAAAGAGGCCAAATGCTTAGAAGCCAAAATAGATAGTGCATCACTGTTAACTCTCACTTGAAAAATATTGGTAGATTAATTACGGAATTAATTCAGATTTGTTGAATGTCATAAGATCAATAATCAGATGTTTAGTACATGCGATGTGGCATATTGATCTTTATTTTTGTAATCAATAATGGTAATTTTATGTAGTGTATGCGTATTGAACGTGACGTAGACGTCATAGCCGTGGGCGTTTTGGGAGAGAAAAATTATTTTTTTTATTTTATACGATCTTCTAGAAAACCTTAGGAATGAATTCCTGGAATATAACGGGAAGATTTTCGAATATTTGATATCTCAAAGTTCCATATAGACTCGTTTCACTGCCAAATGCAGCTAAAAAAGCTTCTCACCTCTTTGAAACTGGAGAAGTTATCGTTATTGGAGAATTTCTTTCTCCAAGTACGGCTCAAAAATTAATAAGAACATTAGAATAAGTGTTGTAAGAATGTTGTTCTTCACGTAACAAGGAAATAATGAACCATGTATTACGTTATTCTATGAAATATTACATTATATATTACATAAATATTTCAGTTAACCGCTATCATTTCATTTCAATAAAATTTAGGAAATATATATTAGATTTTTTAAGGAAATATTAGAGTTCATATGAATTTAATACATACGTAGGCCTACATGAAAAATTACACACAATTAAAAAAAACTATTTCAAATCTAAAGTGATTAGGCGAGAGTACTGATCTCATGTCCTGAGCATTGTCATTAATAAAAGCATTTAAAATTGTTATTGTTATTATTATTTTATTATTTTGAAACTTCGGTGTTGTGTTGTGAAACCTTTACATTCAAGGATTTCTGCATTATTGCACCATTATGTCAATTTGTTCTGGCGATTCGTTTCAGATTATAAATTACAAATTACATTTCAGATTAAATTACCATTTCATTGTGTGGTGAAGATGTAATCGTTTTGCTACCGAACGAGTAGTACGTTCGTAGATCTATCGTATGAGAATTTTCAGTGGCCTACGTGAAGGTGATTTTTGTGTATGCTGCCCGATTCACTTCACACGACAAAGCTTCTTCACGATCACAGAATATGACTCGTCTGCGATTCGCCTCGCACGTGTTGCTTGCAGTATGATGGACAAATATTCGACGATGGGCGTTTCCGACGCCCTAACCCCGTCACAATCTTTTGTTTACTTTTTGGGCGGTAGTTTAGCTAGTCATATCTGATTTTGCCGTCATGACATCATTTAGGTTTCGTATAACGGCGCTTCGAATTACTCTTTGAATGCCTATCGTCATCGAAACTATCGAGTTTTAAGATTGTATTTTCAAACAAACGTTATGACTGTCGGATCGCGTGGTATATTTTCCTAATGAAAATACTTTTCGCGAAGATTTGTGTAATTCTTTATCGTTCTTTGCTGACTCAAGCCGGTGAATAGTTTGAAGATTCTAGAGCCATGTTTCCTTCCGCGCGCTTTCATTCACAAAAGAAAATAATAAGAATACGTACTAAATAATATTTTAGCTATGCTATGTAATGCTGTAGATAAATGGCGAGTTTGGATAAAAAAATGTAATCGTCATTAAATGAATGTGAATATTTACTATCAGTTAGCAGCAAATTCCAATACCACATTCAGAACTACCGGGTGCAAAATATCTCTCGGTTTTCACCTACCGGACCTCCATAAGTCCTGACTGCCCAGCGCAGAATAAATCCGCGGATTGGCCGCACGCGTTCCACACGCGCACGCGGCGTGCGCCACGCGCGGGGTGGCAGTGACAATCGGCGGCGGCGGCGGGGAGGCGGGCGCAGGGCGGCGGGCGGCGGGCGGCGGCGGGGCGCGAGGGGCCTTGCACCGCCACCGGCGCAAACACTCCACATGCACGCGCTAAAAGCCAATGCGCGCCGCGCCGCCCGGATTACGCTCCCCCGCGTCCGCCCCTCGCGTCGCCCACCCCGCCCGCCCCGCCCCGCCCACCGCGCCCGCCCACCACGCCGCGCCCGCCCCGCGAGGGGGCCCGCCGGCGCACTCCGCGCCGCGACGCCCGCAAAAATCACCTCCGATGCCCCCGTACCGCTGCCACCGCCGCCGCTGCCGCCGCGGCCGCCGCTGCGCGGGGCCCGTTGCATAAATATGCTAAAAATATACGCGCCCTGGCTGTGGGGGCTGTTCACACTTTGTGGGCGATTTCCTGGTATAGAAACTAAGGAGAATCCTTACGGCGGGGATTGCCAGCTGTTTTTGCTAGTTTCGGAGACTACCGATATAAAAAAACACAATTTCCGTAGCAAAATCAATAGCAAAAGTGTAGTCAGTCATTGGATGCTGACTTATGTAATCTTATTTTTTTATTACAGTTTGATTTTCATGATAATTAAGATTGTTAAAACTAAATCGTAATATGTTTGAATTTGCTTCCTTATATTCCTTTGTAGAAGAAATTCGTACGATGTTGTTTCATCGAAATGAAATGAAACTACACGTTAGTGGCATTCACACTTGCGATAATACACATAATTTTGGCATTATACGGCAGAAATGGCACTATTAGTTTATCAAATAACCAAAGGAATAATTAAAAATGAGATAAGAATATAAGAATGCTTAGAAACAAATTTCAGTTTCATGAACTATACCTCTAATATACATTCACTCATTCTCTCTCTCTCCCTTTATAATTTTCGATTATATAATAGTTATGCTAATATTGAAATGTGAGGTTGTTGGTCATATTTTTCAAAATACTGCACATTAATAATTAGTTTTTTATAAAAATCTTTACTTCTCTATTCCAACGTGGAAAAGTTTCGTGTTCCCTTGTGTCTCAGAATTCCCCTCGATACAAAAAATGCTACATAAGATAATATAGTTAGCTGAACGCTGAATTGATTGTGTGTGATGTTTCTTTTTTGATTAACACTTCCCCATTAGAGAATCTCCGAAACTGAGAGAAGGCGAGCATAGCTGAAACTCAACATTTTACATGTTTGAACACCCTAAGGATACTGGACGGACGTTGCAATGTAGAAAAGTCTTTAACAGATTTGTGCGAATGTGAAACTATAAATAAAAAAACTATAAAAGTGAAAAGAGTGCTGATGGTGTGAAAGAGGATTAGATAAAATAAGTTAAAAACGAAATATACCGGCGAAAATAAATTGCAAGAAAAAACCCATTAACAATTTGATAAAAAATTTTCATCCGAGAATTAAATAGACACGATGGCTGGAAAATCATTAATTATAAAAATCCAATCGACTTCATTTCTTGATAAGCAACAACTCCGTATATCGTAACATAATAATAGAAAAATTATATACGTTACTTCGATCTCTCTTGAATTTCGTGTATAACCAAATAATCTTGAAGAAGAATAACTGATGACAAAACGAGTCTGCCTCAATCAAAATGAAAGACAGTATCTACATTATGAGAGAAGAGGGGCGTGTCTTTGTCTTTTGCCATTTACACCGGTATAAAATAAAAGTAAAAGTTACAAACTATACATATGAAAGTATTACTAGTTTTAGAGGTTCGTAGCTGAAGCTAGATTTTCCCTCTGCAGAAGTGAAAACAGTATTACTATATCATATTAATAAACTCGGTCGGTTCGGGTGAGCAAATCCATTTCCCGTGAAGCCAACAGCGAAACCACCGGAGCAGCAAAGCCACGTGAAAGGAACGCCCGCAGCAGCCCCATTTCAGAAATGAATTCGTGCGGCGCATGGCGGCGCGTGGCGAGGAGGGCGGGGCGGGGCGGTGGCGACGACGTGGGGCGACGTGGGGCGACGTGGGGCGACGTGGGGCGACGTGGGGCGGCGAGCGCTCTGACGCAGCGGCACCCACGCTCCTGCCTCCTGCCCTGTCACTTCGCACTCGGCCGTTCCCCGACTGCGCCCTGCATGGCGAATGATGGCGTCCAGCGCACGGGCCCGCACGCCAACTTGGCTGAGCCTCCCACGACACGCCGCACACGGCTGCCTGCAGCTACGGGTTTCGCCAACGCCCGCCGCGCAAATGACGTGGTATTCACACCACTGGTCAAAAAGTACAAAAAATAAAACAAGTCTTTTAAATTATCAGTCTTACTGCGATAATTTAAAAATACAAAATAATCAAGCCACATAATACAAATTTAGAAAGCAACGCTAGGTGGAAAAAATAGGTTCTAATATATATTTACTGAAATGTATAATAATCAAATTAAAACTAATCAAACTAAAAATTTAAATCACAATCAAATAGACGTACGTTATTTTAAAACGTTCCGTAATCTGCGATTCGTATAATACTGAGTATTCACTGTTTTTCAACGTGTCCAGAAAGTCCAATAAATTTCAAAAAGTTCAGTAAGTTCAATGTTCAATAAGACCTAATTCTACGTAAAAATAGATTATTTGCTTTATGTTCAAAATACTGATACTATTTTACAAAAATGAAAATATATAAAATAGTGTCTAACAGTGAAGGTGAATATCCAGAAATGAGATTGATGAATGAATGCATCACGAAAGAAGTAATATATCTTGCAGCGAGGAAGTGTTTCGTATGCCACTCACGTCACTCACACGGCGAGATGAAAAATGTTATGTGTTCCTGTCACAAAAACAACGATAACTTATCATATCATTTCTGAGCAAGCTTGTCAAGCACGTCTTGAAGGGAAAAGACGTCACAAACGCACGTACGTTTAGTTTGAAACGGCAATATTTCGAGCACCCAGGACATGTAGCCTCCAACAAAAAAGATCGTTCACAGTTTCGACGAATAAGAACCGAGAAATATGTTTTCAACAGAGTGGGTTTAGAATGTAGGGCGTTCATTTTCATGTACCAGAGGAAGACAGAAATAATATTGCAATTCCGTTGCAAACTCTGTCACATAGCACCGAACCAGATATCGAATGTGGTTATGAGAAAAACATATTTGAATCTTTTGGCCGATACAATTGATGGAAAGTGAAATAAATTAGCGTCAGAGCTCAGGGCCTGATTAGAGAAATAAATTATCGCCGGGAAACGCCAAGTGCTGAGGGCCGCGGCGCATCGGCTGCCCGAGGGGTCGGCGGGGGCGCCCCTGGAGGGGCACCTGGCAACGTCCTGCGGCGGCAGCCCCGCCCACAACCAGAGAGCACGTCGACGTTTCCACCACACGCTCCAGCCGCTCAACTCGACGCGCTGCGTCCGCACGCGCTTCCCGCTGGGCGCCACGCAGCCTGCATCTCACCCCTTACCACACACAGAACGCACACATAAGACACCTCAAACACACGCTTGAGTCGAGAGCCGTCACCAGCAGCACTGTTCCCCTGTACGGCGTCGCGGGTCTTCCTGGGAAAAAGGCACGTCTCCCCACGCGGCAGCGGGCCGCGTGAGCGTGCGGTGGCGCGGCGGGCGGCGTCGGCGGGCGGCGCGGGCGGGGCGTGGCGGGGCGGGGGCGGGGCGAGGGGCGCCGCGGGGCGGGCGACCGCCCCCACTGACTGCGTCCGCGGACGGCCCCACGAAGGGAGGCGCGCTTCGACGCCTCCCGGTGCCGCCCTCCGAGGCCCAGCGCCCAGCGTCCGGCGCCCTCGCCCTTTCCCTCGCCCCCTTTCCCGCGCCGCGGAGCCACACGCGCGGCGGAGGCCAGCACGCGTGGGAGGCAGCCGCGGCGCCGGCACACGCGCGCACGCGGCCAGTCGCAGAGGCTCCCGCGCACACCGGCCGGCTTCTGGTGCACCCAAGGTACGGCGGAGGGAGCAGATCGGGGGTGTGGTTCTTGTGTCCGCAGGGCGATGTCATCCGGGCCGTCAGCAGGACGCGGTCGTCGGAGACACGTTCGCTGTCTGCCGGGCCCGCGGACCGGGAGGAACAAGCGGCGAAGGCCGTGGCTGGGCCGAGGCGTGCCGCTCCGGACCGGAAGTGGTCTTTGGCGGCGGGCAGTGTCTTCGCGACGTCGCCCCGGAAGACGGGCGGGCGGGCGGCCGCGCCGGTGACAGCGGCGGCGCGCGGCTCCTGGCGCCCGCGGCGGCCTCCGGCGGCGAAGATGGCGGCGGGGCTCGCGGCGGCCGGAGGCGGCGGCGGCGGCGGCGGGGGCGGAGGTGCATTCGCTCCTCGGCGACGCCGCTCGCGCCG
The DNA here is from genome assembly GCA_031308135.1 of Acheta domesticus. NCBI lineage: Eukaryota > Metazoa > Arthropoda > Insecta > Orthoptera > Gryllidae > Acheta > Acheta domesticus. The sequence goes on from JAHLJT010008446.1 coordinate 191,878,817, forward strand.
AGACGTGCTCGTCGCCTCGGTCTCCTCGGCTTTACTGATCTGCCAGTCCCAAAGCGTTTATATGTGTAAAGCTACATTGTTTTCTCTGGCTGAAGAAACCTTTTCCAGTCCCGGGCGCGCCCCCTCCTCTCCGCGCCGTTCGAGCCAAGATCCACACGCACGCACTGCATGTGTGCCCTCCGGATTCAAGGTAGGGACAGCGCGCGGTCGGCGCCGCTGCCTCCGCTCGCTGCTTATGTTGGTTTAATTTCACGGCTGGCCCGCAAACGGAGGCTCTAATCTGTTTAGACAGCGTGGCTCACGGCGGCGAAAATTCAATTTAGATTCTGACACTACTTTTTCCCACTCACCACCTTCCTCCTTTCCTTGCTAAAGCTGTTGACGTATTTTTTTATCGGCTCACCCGGTGATCCGATCTATTCAATTTTGTCTGCCGGGGTTGATGGGGTTTGATTAAAAGGCTATCCCTCAAGGGGGCGACAAAGACGGTGGGCGGGCCGCGGCGGCGGGCTTGCGCCCCGCGCTCTCCTCCGCGCCGCCGCCCTCGCCGCCCGCGCCGCCCGCGCCGCCCCCGCCGCCCGCCGCGCGCCAAATTGAATAAACGGCGCCGGATCGATGCGCGCGGGGCGGCGCGCGGGGCGTCGCGCGCGCCCATTGGCCGAGGGGCGGGGCCGGCGCGGGCGCCATGGCGCGCCGGCCAATGCGCGCGCCGCGCCGCCGCGGCCCGCTGCCTCAAAGCCTCTGCGGCCGGGCGCAGGACCCTCAGTCCGCTGCGCGCTTGCTTGTTGATCTTGCGTTAGCCCGCTAATTCAGGCCCCTGTTTTCATGGGAAGCCAGCTACTGTTTTCTCTGCATTGTGAGGCTTGTGGTGAAAGGAAACAACCAGACTGTTTTCACTTAATCTCTGTGTAAACCGAGTAGTGTTGTGTGTCATAATAAGAAGTTGCTGTGCGAGTGATTGCATCTCCAGCGGTGCCGACGTCCGGTCCGGGGCTGATACTTGGAAGTAAGACGGGACGCTAGAAAACGCTTTTTATCGGGGCGTGGGCAGCGGGCATGTTTATCCACGGGCGCCGTGTCGGCCGGGGCGCTCGCTGCTAAGAGCGCGCGGCGGCGGACGACGGGCGCGCCGGAGCACGGCCGGCCAGGCCGCACGGGCCGAAAGGGCCGCGCGCGCGCGGGCACGCGGCGGCGGCTGCACGGCCGCACGGCGGCGGCTGCGGCTGCGGCGGCGGCGGCTGCACGCGCCGCCTGCACGTGCGACAGCGGCCAGGGCGGCGCAGGCGGCGGCGGAGGCGGCGGCGAGGGCGGCGAGGGCGGCGGCGGCGGCGGCGACGCGAGCGCACGTGGCCGCGCGCGCCACCACACGCGTCGGCGGGCGGCGCCGGCGGCGGCGATGCGCGCTGCTCGCGGCCCGCGCGCCTGAGCTCCACAGCCCCCGCGCCAGCAGCCACAGCCGCCAAGCTGGAGCACATCGCGTACCCGGTGACGGCGGGCACCACCACCATGCACACGCTGTTCGGCGACCAGAATGCCTACTACCGGCATCCGGCCGCCGCCGCGGCCGCCGCCGCCGCCACCGGCTACCCGGCCGCCGCCGCCATGTCCGGCGCGGCGCACCACATGGCGGGCGCCGGCACCGCCGCCTACCCCTACGAACAGTACTCCCGGTACGGCTACGCCGCCGCCCCCTACCCCCTCAACCCGCACCAGCAGCAGCTCCACCACGGGCCCGCCAAAGACATGGTGAAACCCCCCTACTCCTACATCGCGCTCATCGCCATGGCCATCCAGAACGCCCCCGACAAGCGCATCACCCTCAACGGCATCTACCAGTTCATCATGGAGCGTTTCCCCTACTACCGCGAGAACAAGCAGGGTTGGCAGAACTCCATTCGCCACAACCTCAGCCTCAACGAGTGCTTTGTCAAAGTCCCCCGGGACGACAAGAAGCCCGGCAAGGGCAGCTACTGGACGCTGGACCCCGACTCGTACAACATGTTCGACAACGGCTCCTACCTGCGGCGGAGGCGCCGCTTCAAGAAGAAGGACGCCCTACGGGAGAAGGAGGAGGCCCTGAAGCGCCAACAGCAGCAGCAACAGCAGCAACAACAGCAGCAGCAGCAGGCGCAGGCGCCGCAGCAGCCGCCGCCCGACGGCCACAAGCGCGCGCCTGACGACGCCAAGCTGCTGACGGCGGACGCCAAGGCGGCCAAGAGCCCCGCCGACCTCAAGCCCAAGCGCGAGCCCACCGTCGAGCTGAGCACGTGCATGAGCGCCAAGTACTCGCAGCCCGACGTGAAGCCGGGCGTGGGCGTGATCGTGGACCACCACATGGCGGACGTGTCCTCGGCCATGGACACGGGCGTCATCGTGGGCGGCGGCACCTTCAGCGTGGACAGCCTGATGACGTCGGGCGGCGCGCGCGACTCGCTCAGCCCGGCGCACCACCCGCCGCACCAGCAGCAGGCCGCCGCGGCGCAGCACCTGTACGGCGGCGGCGCGCGGGTGCAGGGCGCGGCGGCGGCGGCCGCGGCGGCCGGCGGGGGCGCCATGTACTACCACTGCACGGGCCAGTACCACCACCAGCCCACGGCCATGGACGACCTGCCCACCACGTCGAGCGTGTCGGGCCCGCAGTTCCGGCACCAGGCCGCCGCCTGGTACTCCACGGCCGACTGCGACGGCGGGCGCGAGCTGTTCGACGCGGCGGCCGCGGCGGCGGCGGCGGCGGCCGCCACCGTGCCCGTGGCCGCGCCGGCCGCCAACCCCAGCTGCCAGCTGGCGTTCCGCAGCAGCGCCGCCGGCGCGACGGCGTCGCCGCCCGCCGCGGCCGCGCCGCCGCCGCGGCCGCCGCCGCCGCCTACCGCTCGGGCGTCGCGCACTCCTACTACCAGCAGCACGGCCAGCCGGACTGCACCGCCGCCTCCAGCAAGTACTGACCTGTGAGTCCGCTCCGCTCGGCCGCTCTGCACTTTGATTCCAGCGGGGCCGCGTCGCAGCCGCCGCATTAGATGTCCGCGCCCGCGCGGCGCCGCGGCGCCACGCGCCTAGCCTTCCGCGCTTAAGTACTCTTTTGTCCTAGATGTGTTTTCCGTTGCTATTCGTAAATTAGTTGTGACGATTGCGTCGTCAGAGGACGGTTTCCAACTGCAAGGCGAGCACTGTGCCACTCGCAGTAGATCCCTGCCAGTAACTGCGCGAGGTGTTCAAAAAACCTCTCTCTCTACTGGTGCGATTGTACCAACCGCAAGAAAGACAGCTCCGTGGCATGTAATACAATAAACATTGCTACTAATAAGTGAGAGTTACAATTAGAAAGTAACATTTAATATTGTTTCATCGAATCAAATTTTCCACGTGCATTTGCGTGTACTTCACTTATTTTTGTAACCCAGTTTGCTCGCAATGTGCAACGGCAGTGCAAACAAATGCACTGCAACTTCTGTTAGCTTTTGCCACCTGGATGTTCACTGTGTATCCCACTACTTTGTAAGAACGTTGTCAATCTAGCATTAAAAACTCACGGGTGTCATTATTCACACTATGTACATAGAGAAAAGAACTAAGATGTCTTTTGAACCTCCAGCATACGGGCTCTCCGTCCGAGAACCAATGACAGGGACTTTGGAACGGTGCCCACGTTTGTAAAAAAATGCACGAGAACTTACAAACGGGGACACGGTTAGTTTCGAAAGCTTTCCGTCGCGCTTGTGGCGCCTGCGGGGGCGTCGAGCGACACCCCTTTAGAGAGGGGGGGCTCGATGACGCAGCCTCAGCCCCCCTGAGGATTCGCCCCCTTGAAGTAGCCTCGCATGCAGCGTCCATGACAGTACTCATACCTTAGGAGCTTCGTGCCAACGCCCGCGCCGGCGCCAAAGAATAAATTAATATCACAACGAACGTGTATTAGACGCAGTTAGTTTTGTACGTGTAGCGACCGGGTGACGTCAGGCGCGCGTTTCGCGTCGCGGCGGGCGCTCCGACGGGCCAGCGGCCCGAGTTCCGATTTCCGGTGCGGGCGTCGACTCGTGTCGGGCGAACGTCCTCCCGCTCGGCGGCATGCCGAGCCGGACGGATCGTTGGCGAGGCGAGGCGAGGCGAGGCGGGCGCGAGGCGCCGTGCCGGCCGGCCACCGCCGTCGCGGCGCCCGGCATCGGCGCGCGCCGTCGCGCCGGTTAGGCCTAGCGCGGGCCGCGCGTCCGCTCGCGGCGCGACGGGAGCGTGGGACCGCCCTCGAGAGCGCTCCGGAGCAGGTGGGCGGGGCGCGCGGCAGGAGCGGGATACCCTGGTAGAGCGGGCCGGAACGGCCTTGGGGGGGTTGGACTCGCCATAGATGCGAGACACGCACAAGTCTATGTCGCGAATCCTCCATGATGAGTGTCCGCGAGCTGTCACGCACGAAAGCAGCCAGTTTGGCTGAGGGGGTGCTGTGCTAAAATGTTGAGAGCGGCGCCATGCCGGAGGCGGATACCGTCCTTTTGCCCGCCTCCGGTTGTTGACGCCTTCTCTAGGAGGGGAAAGGCAAGGCTGTGGCATGCGTTGAGGGGGTATTTGCTTCATGGCGCTTGCGTTCATCAGAATGCGGTATGCACCGCTGTATCGGCAACACCTGGGTCGGTCTCCTGCCACTCGCCCTTCGTATCTGCTCCACGATTGCTCCGACCAATTTTGCGTTTTGTGAACACGGACTGTTATAAGGTACAATGTATGCCGTTTTATGTCGGACATTGGTCTTCACTCAAAATTACTTCAGAGATGTAGTAATCTAAGATTTGAAATTCTGCCATTAAACTTATTTTAAAATCTGCTCAAATTATATTGTCAATCACCAATACTTTTACTCCCATTGATAATGTTCAATTTAGTCTTTGGTAATTTTTCTATACTATTCTTTATCTACGACAGAAGCCAGTAGTAACTTCACGTGGAGAATACGCCTAAATAAAGATTCGCCTTTCGAAAAATAGAAAGAAATGCAAGTACGGTTTACTTCATCGAAAGGACACAATTATTCCTCTTATTCTCACTTTGTGCATACCAAAATTAAATTTGCATGATTTAAATTTTTCTTTACAAAATGATTGGGGTGTTCAGCTCAGGTTTTCGGTTAAATCCTTCCTCTCTTTACCACGTTCCATATGTAACACCATTCACGTGATTGAGCTCTCGTTTCACCGCCCGCGGCGAGCGCAAGCCGAAAGGCAAGCTCGGGAGCAAAGGAATCGCGAAAGCCGAAGGAGCCGGCGCCACAAAGGGCGGCAGCGGCGGCAGGGCCCCGAGGGGTGCGGGGGCGGGGGGCCGAGGGCCCGCCCTTTGGCGGCAGCGCTGCCTTTTTAAACACGGCGGGCGGGCGGGCGGGCTGCAGCGCGGGCGCGGCGCGCAGGGCTGGCACGCGGAGCGCGGAAATAAACGGCCGCTTTCGCGCCTGACAGGTGCTGATAATCGAGCGGCGCAGGTGATAACTCACTAGTCGTGTTACTCATCAACCCGCGCTCGCCCCCGGCCAACGGCCGCGCCGCCCCCGCCGCCCCGCCCACCCCCGCGCCCCGCCCCGCCCCGCCCCGCGCGGCGCGCGCCGCCGCCCCCCGCGGCGCTTCTGCTTTGTGTGAACGCAACGCGATAGGTATATTGCCCGCGCGGAACGCAGTGCAGGCGTCGCGCAAACAAATTAATAAATAATTCCACAAATAAATAGAAGGGCCGCGCTGTGCCGCCGCGCGCTGCCCGATGAGCGCTGGAAAGCGGACCCCACGCTCGCCGGCCCGGGGGGCGCGCGGCCGGCCGGCGCGGGGGCGCCGCGACCACCGCCGGGCCCCGGCTGGCTCCTCACCTTTGCGAGAGCTCTCCACCGCGGTCATTTGTTGACAGGCCCTCGTGGCTGGCCTTTGGAGCCCGGCCGGCGCCGACGCCCGCGCCGGACACGTGGCGGAGAGAGCGCGTTCACGGGGCGAAGGCTTCGGCGTGGGGCGAGGCTGTGTGGACAAATCTTTCACCTGAGCCCACCAAGACACTTGTCTCAGATGGAGACGTGTGGATGGGGCTCTGAGACAGCTCTTCTTCGAAATAGTTCTCTGGAGAGATGATTGTTATCGTGACTCTCAGGTACCTCCAATAACACCAAGCACACGCCCTTACGTTACATTCATTGGAGGTGAGGTTCCCGAAGGGAGACGTGCGGGAAAAGGCGATGTCAGTAGTACAAAACACTAAATCGTCCAGATTAGTCATAATAGCGTTGTTCTCCATTAAAGCCCTTTTACAGTCTCCCGGGTTTAAGAATGTTTCGCCGGAGAACGTTCCCCTAGGGTCGTATGAGCCACATTCCATCCTCAACTCTCGCTCCTCCTTCCCTCTCTCATAAAATGTCTCATTTTTCTTGAACACGCTTTTTATGCGGGTGTTAGATCGTCGAGGAAAACGCGTGGCACGACCTCGGGCGGTCTGGAAGAATGAGAAAGATGTGCGTGTCTTGGCAGGTCTCTGCCTCCGTGGTGGAGAGGATTCTTCAGGAATTTGCCTAACCGGCATAAAAACCTTCGGTATAAACACATCATTGCCAACATTCAATAACTCATTTTTACGGAGGTCACATCTCTGAAAGAAAATGGGAAATTTTGAGTGAAGATCAACATCTTGTCCGTGTTCATAAAAGTAAAATTGTGACTAGTTTTGCGGGAATATGGGTAAGAATGCCGGGAGCAGGTACAGAATTATTAGTTGAGGAACAATTCGCTACAATCTTGATTTTGAGCAAGTACTACTCAGAGTAATTAATGGTATTGCCAAATATCATCCGTAGTACAGACGCGTATTGGATTCCTGGCAGGCGGTTGAAATTATATTTTGGAGGAAGTGCCAAGACGTTGATCAGCAAAGGCATAAATGACAACTCGAATTTCACGGAAAAAGTAAACACGTATATGTTCTCTGGAGGTTGTGATTTTAAAATTTTATACAATTCCAGTGAAGTGCTCGAGAGACACATTACTCATTCATAGCGTCAACGGAAAAAAAGTCTGCCTTCAAGAGTGCAGACTGCGAGTCTGCAGTCGATGTCGATCGCAACGTTTGCGTCACTTGCATTTTGCGGGAAGCCGACTTTGTGCGCTCTTCCGCAGCGAAACCGTTATCCAATTCGTTTCCCTTGCGTCTCGTCGCGAGCACTTTTCACAGAGGGGGGGAGGGACGCACCGGAAGTTGGCAGGCGCCTCCGGCCGGCCGGCGTGTCTGGCGAACGCGCGTGTCGGCGGCGTGGCGTGGCTCCTCGCGTCCGATGACTGATTCGCGCCCCGTGCCGGCCAGCGGGCCGGCGGCCTGGGCGTTGCCAAAGACGCGCGCGGCGGCGCGGGCGAAGCCGGGCGACGGCGCGGCCGCCGCCCGCCCCAGCACGCGCCGGCGCCGACCGTTCGCAGGCAGCGGCCCGTTCTTTTAGTGATCTCAAGTGTTGCAGTAACTTTAGGTAGCTATGTAATTGTTCCGTGAGGTGCCGGCGCCGGGCTGGCTCGGGGCCGCTGGAATCTCGCCTCACGCCGCCACCACTGGCGACGTCCCCGCGAAACGCATCCCAAGCGCCGACGCGGTTGACCGACGCACGGAACGACACGGCTCTGGACCGCCCCAGACTGTGCAGGTGCACGCTCGAAACTGGATGGGGGTTCGGAAAGCGATTCCAACTGGGAAATTTGCGAATGGTTTCTGTGAAATATTCTGCGATCGGCAATCCGTGCTCTAATATTGCTAAAACAAAGCACTTGAGAAGTATCTGCGCGTAAAAAATTGCAGAAACAATTAAAAAACCAACATCAAAATTTACGATTCCTCACTTTCCTTTCGAAACACCGCTGTCTCATTCCTACGTTTTTATACTGCGTCACATCAATCGCAAAAATAAATATTGAAATTCTCACGATGATCCGGTTTCATTATAACGGCGATGTACTCTGAAAATATACTTTTGTTAATATCTAACATTAATAGTTAGGTTCTCGAAATTACACTCGTAAGTAAAAGTTTATAAAAACTATAAGTTTATAAGAACTATCTGATGCGTAGGGGCACCATATCATCTTATGTTTACTCTGATCATGTTTCAAAAAAATACTAAATTTCAATGACTTCTTGAACTAAAACTAAAATAAGTACATAAATAACAATGAATTGTTAGTATTCTCGGGCAACGGGCAAGACAAATTCTCTTGACTAGTAATGCTAATGCTAGGTAATCTGACAATTTCCAGAATTGTTAGTGCCTCAATGAAAAATATTCAACCTCTACGTTTATTCTCTATATTTTTCCCTACAAAAGTAACAACAAGTAATTGTAGGAGACTCACATCTCTTGAAAAAAATCCTAAATTCATCTGCATACTTGCCTTAGCATTTTAATTATGGCACAATATAATAATAGAATTATAAAAATTAATAAGCATTCAATTAAATCGTTTTCTTAATATTTTTATATTTTTTTTAATACTAGAATGGTCAATCCTACATTTTTCTCTGTGATATTCCATAAACGAATCTGGAAAATTAAAAGATACATGGCGTTCATTGCTGGACGAAACCATTTATTACTGAAAGTAAATTACAGTGTGAAATGTTTTACTTTCTTTACTTAACCTAGCTCGTCTGTGACAATTAATGATTTTCATCTCCCCGTGCAAACTAGATTTAGTAGCATCCATACATGAATGGCACATGATTATGTACTTAGGGTACCAGTTTTCTTAAAGATCTTGCACACTGTGCGGAGATATTTGTAAACAGCCTTCGGGCAGCCCACGCCTATAGACAGGTCTGACACGATATGTCAATGAAGTATAGTGTGACTAATGTCCGCATTCCAAACTTGCACACTCACGAAATCTTCGAGCAGAGCCAACGATAGACGCGCTCCTTGACTTGAGTATACTTCTGGGAGGCCCTCGTATTTTCATTTGCTGCGTGTCTCTGGAAGACGCAGAATAAATAACCGTCTTTCTGAGACTTCGCGAGCTTTGGTATGAAATATGAGAATGAAAAAGAAGGATCTAAAAGCGTCTGTAAAAACGGGCTTTTTGAACCTTCATAAAACCTAAAAAACACTGAAGTCAAGTTTCATGCAACTAAACACTCGATTACCATTGTGTTTCTTGTCCAAATATTGTCATCATTTTAAAACTGGAACATTGATAAAATCATATTTAAAACTTTTATTTGTATCATGTTAGATATTGGATTTCGTGGCCATGCAGTGACTTTTAATCAATAGTTAATTTTGTATTGGTAACGAACTATCAGTACGAAACACCATTAACATTTCACTTTCCTGTACACTGTTTTATTGCACTGGAACGACCTCCAATGCTGTTTGTTCCTATGCAGTTTTCATTTTCTTGTTGACATCAAAGGAGATGCTAACCTTGTATGGTAGAATTTCTTTATTGATACGAAGATTGTTGCAAGAAAGTAGATCACGCACTAAAGCATAATTTCTGGAACTTATTTATTTATTTAGACAAGCATTGATCATTCGTATGAATATTACAAAGAAAGGTGATATTAAGTGAACTTGAAAGCCTTCGGCAGAAATAACCGATTTTCGTGTAAATTTTAAGCATATTTAATGGTCGAAAATATTGCCCGAAATCATAGATTAGATTCATTCCTACGTATAAAAAATTTACCTTTAATAATGAGTACGTTCCACCTTTTTAATTATTTTTGTAAGGATGAATGAAACAACTACACGAAGAACAGGCATTTGAGTAGAAATTAATCGTGCATTTCTTGAAGATAATTATGTATCTTACTTTAGAATTTCATAGTAAAGAATGAAAAATACCAAAATATTTTCAGGGAAAATTTTAATAAGAATGTAGGGTATGGAAGAAACCACGTGAAATATCTATATTATAATTTTGGAAAATTTCATGCATTTTTTGGTAAGGATGACAAGAAAAATAACATATATGTTAACTTTGATGTTTTAATTTTCAATTTTTTTTCCAGAAAAGAAACCATATAAACATCTGTTGTAGGGAGATCTATATTAATTTATTGTAAGAATGAAAATATTCCAAAAATTCGGTCAGAAAAAAGCAGAAATATAAAATAATTGAAAATATGGCAGTCATATTTCTGGGTTAGAAGATATTTTTGTTTTAAAATTTCTGGAAACAATGACGTGTTAATTCTCTGGAAAAAGCAAAAACCTTCATTTCGAAAGAAATTTGCTATTTGTGGACCAGAATAATATTTCTGCTACACGAGGTAATAGTTACAGTTAAAATTTTCTACTTAATGAATATTATTCATGTATACTCAATAATATTATTCATGTTAGATTCATGATTATTTGACAAGCAAAACTGTAATTTCAACATTACTGCAAGAATAAGCAATTTTTATAATACTTCTGGAATCATCTCTTTTTTCTCATTATTACTATTTATTCAATTTCATGATATTTTCTTAGGTAACAGAATATGTCGCACACAATTAACTAAATTTCATTTTGTGAGGATTTCTCTAGAAGATAATTTTTCATCAGTGAATTAAGAAAAAAATATATTTTTGCAATTACGTTAAAAATTAGAAAACGGGACCTATGCTACCACATTTTAAAAACGATTATAATGATATTAGCACTCAATATTCTGATTATCATTGAAATGTTGGTAATGATTCAAAATATTAAGATCAATATAATACACTCAAATGACGTTTAAGTTTTGAAAAAAATGACGTTTAAGTTTTGAATTAGATTTAATAATCAAATTTTGTTTTTATGTAAATTTTAATATTAATATAAAAGTATGGAAAGAAGAAGCAGGCAGTAAAGATAATTTAACAGTATTTTCAGAGCATTGTCCAGTGAATATTTAAAACTTTTGCCAGAGAAAGGGCACTGCCGTCATGATCAAAGGCCATTCCAATTCGCAAGTGCGCGTAATCTGTTCACAAAATATAGTACCAGATAGTTTGTGTTTTCTCAGATTTTGATTAACAAGAGCAAACTATTAGTCGAAAACGTTTATCCATATTTTATTTGTTTGTTTTGTAATTACTGTCTACCTACACTACTCAATTAGTCGTAGTGATGTGTAATATTTCGATGACGTTATTGTTAATTAAAAACTATAATTGACATGAGTATTCCATTTCACGATGCGTTTCTCGCGATGCTTATTGTGAACATTCCAAAGCGTTTGTTTTATATCACATTCATCAATTAATTTCTGTTCAGATAAATGTGCTCACTCTACTTCGCAGGTACTACATTTAGTAAACTATACTTACCATAGATAAATGTAGCTAAAAGGAAATTGGAAAAGTGTCTACAAAGACAGGCGAAATGGAATGTAACACACTTATTTGCAGTGTAATTTTCAAACCAATGTGAAATTAAACAGCATAGTAGCAGCATTCGTTTGTTTTTCACATGACGTTTCGGAAAAAACTCAATAGAATTTAATTAGTTATTGAACTTTCGAAAATTGTCTTTTACAAACGTAATCAGTTGGTCAACGTCATCTGGAATAAAATATTAGAGATAGAAATGTATAATATCTGAAAAAAATAATATCGCGAAAGAGGGAAACGGGGCAACAAAGAGTATGGTTAGAGCTTTTGGATTTGAAAGCATTAGCTGTGAACATTTTTTACGCGTACTAGACTTGGGGATACTCTCTCATCCCGTAATATGCATAAAAATACGAGAGATGTATGCTTCCCGAGCTTCTTTCGTAAATAAACAATAAACAAAGAAAATAACTTAATTTCGATCACTCAAGTTCGTTTCCAAAACTATCAGAGAAAATGAAGTTGTGAACGTTTCAAAATGAGAAACGTAAGATATAAATTCATTATTCCAAGTAATTCATTCAAATTTCGTCACAGGTGATCATTACTCTTATCGCAGACGTCAATACTAATTCTGTTAAGTCTGAGAAATCCGACAATCACAAACCGGATCATCGTGCGGTTCATGAATTATTATTTCCACAAGGTAGAGAAGCCAGGTTATTAATATTTGCTTCCTCTGGGACAGCGGGAAGTTGCTTTACACCCCTGGCCACGCCTCCCACGATATTTTGAAGGCCTGGAAATCCAACCCTCACGAACCGGCTCATTTCGCAATTCCAAATTTCCGCCGATCTCCGGAACGTTGGGCATTTCCTTTGTGGGCAGCGCTGCTGCTCCGAGCGCCTGGGGCGGCTCCTGCAGTGACGGCGGCGGCGGAGAGGCGGGGCAAGGTGGGGCGGGCCGGGGCGCGTGGGAACAGGAGCCGTGCCAGCGGAGGCAGCGGCGCGGGGCGCGGCCTCCGCACGGGGGCCCCGGCCGCCAGACCGCCGCCGCCCCGCGCCGCTCTGTCTGACGCGTAGCCAGGGCGTGCTCGGGCGGGGCTGGGCCGGGCCGGGCCGGGCCGACCCCCGGCACCGGCTGCCTCCACCGCCGCCGCCTCCGCCGCTGCGTACAAATAAGCTGTTTGCTCTGCGGCGACAGCGACATTAAAACAAGCCGCTCTGTAGTGGAGACTCGCGGCGATGGCTGCGTCTGTTACAGCGCCTGGGCGCGCCCCGCGCTTCGCGTCTCGTCTCACGTCGCGCGCGCGCGTCGGCCTTTGGGATGCGTTCTCGCGCCCCCGCGTCGCCCGCAGCCGCCTCGCGACGCAACGCCGGACGGGGCTGTGTTTACTCCGACACCTCGGACGCCCGAACACGAGTGCGGGGACGAGCGCGCTACGGGAGGCGTTCAAAATGGCGTCGCTCCGCTAACAGACACTAAACGAAACAATAATTATAATCATTACTGTTAAACTGTTCATTATTTCAGTAACTCTCCTCGACCAGTAGATTCTGGAGGCCCTTTTCACTATGTATGTGTAACGTTTAGAGGAAAGTGTGTCGCCCGGTGGGTCGCTCTTCGGGAGGCGTTGCGTGGGCGCGGCGGGGCGGCGGGAAAGGGAGTGGAGGAGGTTCAAAAAGGCGCTTCGGAGGGGCCGAGCAGAAAACCACCCCTTTCCCGCCGCCCGCCACCCGCTGCCCGTCGCGCTTGCTACTGCTCGCCGGCGGTTCACGAGATGACGCGTGGATCCGACGGACTGGCCGCGTCTACTCGTAGATACATTTTTTATGTCATGTGTCTGGGGATAGAGCTTGTTCTATGCAAAGTAGGGCAGATGGCGAGCGCAGGCTTAGGGCGGCGGCGGGCGGCGGCGATGCGGCGAGCGGGATCGAGTCCCCGTTGTGCTGGACGCTACGATCCCGCCCTCCTCACCGCCACGCCGCCCACCCACCGCCTCCCGGCGTCAGTCCCGACCCGCCGGGACGGATGTGTGTGAGTGTAACGAAATTGTATATACATAAACATTTACATGTACAAGAGCGAAATTGATCATGTGCGTATGAATGTCATTGATGTGAACAAAAATAAATATTAAGCTGTGAATATCATTTGAATCTTGTGTTATGATCTTTTATTCCTTGAAAGCTTCCGACTCAATTCCTGCATCTGGTCCTTTTTCCGTCGAACCAATCAATGATTGATATCCTCTTATCAAAATGTAAACGGTCGGAAGGACGAACAAAGTAATCCTTAATCTGAATGAAACATAATTCAATTCTTACCCGTTTATTGCTTGTACATGTTATGTGAGATTTTATCAACACTAATTTGATATAGCACTACTTATTCTTGACGCTGAAACCTTGCATTCGAGTAGACCTTTACGGGAACATTGGTGAGTCTGTGTTCCTCATAATAATTATTTCGCTTCCTCTCATGCCGACTCGAATGCAAATTTGTTTACCAACTCGCCAGATGTTTTCCCACAAAAGGTGGGTTTACCTCCTGTCAAGCTGAACTCGCGATTTGCCGCGGAGTTTAAGAGCAAGCGACTTCCTTGCCGTTCGTGAAGTTCGGGAAACTGCGTTTAAACGCTTACGTGCGCAGAAGGGAAACTTGGGGAGCGCTCCTGGGACTCGCCCGGATATCTCATTTGCGATGGAAATGAAGGCGGCGGCGGCGGTGGCGGCGGTGGCGGCGGTGGCGGTGGCGGCGACGGCAGCCGAGTGGGCGGCGCGCGCTGCCGATGCCAAGCTGGCGATTGTCTCGCGCCCCTACTCCGCCCCATCCCGCTCCCTCCGCTCCGCCCCGCTCCACCCAGCTCCGCCCCGCCGCTCCTCGCGCCGTGCCCGGGGCGGAAAACCACTTCTTCGAAGCCTTCGACCAGCTCTTAGACATTTATCTGGAACTTCCCATGTTTAAAATCTACGAAACAATCGGAATTCCGATCTACATAGAATGCTTCAGAAGCGCCAAATTGCAGTGCTTCTAAGGTTGAAAATTTACAAAAATCTACTACATTAAATTTTAGAATTTAACTTATTTTTTGAGTCTGGAATGTTAAGATTTTTATTACAGTTTCATAAAAGTATCTCTGTTTTTTCTTATTTGAATTATGTGGTAAAATGTAATTTTCAAATAAGAAAGAGAACGGAAGTTCTATTTAGACGAGTTTCTAAAAAGAGTATTGTAATATTGGAGTTGAGAAGGTTAAAATTCAATAACGCTTTCTAAGGTTGCATGAATTTGCTGACACGAGAAATTACTCTCATCTAAATCTACGACGCAATATCGCAGATTTTACTAGAATGAAATCAATTTTATTTCAGTGTTTATTGCAAATTTTCAGTTTAGATTGTTAGAATTCTTTAGAATTTGATAACCTGCGTAGTGAATTTTCTTTCAAGATAAAATCTTCTTTGTAAACTGTCTACATTCGTCCTGTTAAAGAAAGTTGTCTATTTTCGTTTTCATTGAAGTTAAATGTCTTGAAAAAAAGTATCAAAGCAGAAGCCCTCGAATTTTAAGATGGTTATATCGTTAATTTGAAGGTGTCCCAACAAAAATCAGTTATTTATAATGTAATAAATAATTAAATAATGTAGTACGTGTTAACAATTTTAAAGATCCAGTTGAGTGTATGCGGGAAGATTCGTGCTTCTCTATTGATGACTAGAATCAAATATGAAACTACTGAAACTAGAATCAACCATGCAGGTTTTTTGGAGAAAAATCTACTCACACGCGAATATTATTATTAATTACGATTATTATAAGTGTATTTAATCCATTGAAATGAGAATATTTGAAAAGCAAAGTGGTGGCATAGCTGTGGTAATTACGAGTGTATATCAGGAGTTTCCTGATGTTTTAGAATATCCAGGTAAAGAACATTATACAGGCAATAGTTACGAGACAAATCAAATTTAATTAATACCTGAATTGTTGCATGAATTTTTGTAGAGTAAATTTATTTTACGTGAGCAATATATTTTCAGACAAAATGGAGACTCAAGATCTACAACTATTGTTGTTATGGCTAACTACATTGCAACTTTTCTCTCCATATTGTCTGAGAAATCGTAGCGATCGAACTGGGTTCTTATTAGTTTCAAAACTATTTTCTTGAAAAAAATCTGAAACTGAAGTCTGTAAACATGAAATTTAATTTCGACAAATTTGTGTTTAGTCCTTATCACAATAAACGCGTGTCTCTCTAACTTACTTTACAAGATATTCCGCGATTTTATAACGGTTTAAATGTAATTTGTTGCCATCTAGATGCATTTGTGTTTTCAGAGTTCGTTATGTTTCTTTACAGTGGCAACTCTATCTTCAGATAGAATATTCCAAGCTTCTTAAAGGTGTTCAATGCATTCTTTTGATAGTCGCAATCTTGTGTCCTAAAACAAGTCCAGACAATATCTCCTCATATACATGTATATAATGTGATGTTGGTCATATGTTCATCATAACAGAAGAGAAAGAAGTTGGTACGATCTACACAGAGTTAAAAATTGCCTTAGTCAAGTTCTACTTTCTAGAAAGGGATTCCTATGAGTATCTATTAGAAAGCGGTGTAATTGTGAGTGAAAGTGAAATGATCACTGAAGTTGAACAACACTTAAAACCCAAAGAATTGCTACAAGTGCAACGATTGCGTTTGATGGGTTTGGAAATCAATGACTAGTGTGTTTGGATGAGATGGCATATGACAGGCAAGGATGAAGGTTGTGTTAAGAATATTGAATATTGTAAAGAGCGTCTGCCCACATAACGCAGTGAAATTCCTAGCGACTCTCTCGACGTCTGTGGCCGTGTCATTGAGTCTCCGGTTGTATTGAAGTGAATTGTAGTACAACTTCAAATGATATGTGTTTCTTTTTTATAGTTACCCTAATAATTCTATGAAAAAATACGCCTTAATACGCTACTAATTAGCAACAATAAATCTGGTGTACGCATAGCTCGTACATTGTAAAGTGAATGTACTTGTCTTCCACGTAAATGCAAATGATTTTAAACTTTTATGAAACTTAAAATTATGAAATATTTCTAAATGAGGACAGTATTCTTCATTATCGGACATTGAAAATAATAGTTTCTCACATTACATTTTCAGGCAACAATAAGTAAAGGAACGATAGCCACAATATAGAAAAGAATACTGATTGTTTACAATCTGTCGTTTTGCGATTCCTTGCATTTACGTTGTTACGATTTTTTACGATTCCTATGCGTTTGCTTTTGGATTCACTGATAGAAAGTGGAGAATTCACGATTGCAATCTAAAAAGGCGTTAAACATATTGAAAATCCTGGAACCCATAAATACGGTATTGAAGTTTAAAATTGTTTCCAATTGCATTATCGGTTTATTTAATAGTAAATATTTCCGACATTGCAAATTGATATCAATTACACAAATCATATAAGAATCTCCTTTTTTGGTAAATAATATTATAAAATCAAAAACATAACTAAATAGCCTTCGTGTATGAAACAATTTTTAGTCTTCGCATGATCCAATATTTAACTATTAAAGAGCGGAGTTCTATGTACTATTTTTACTGTTACCATAAATTACACAGAAATTTGCCTTGGTTGAACCGATTCATCTCAGGAGGCTGGTAATTTTTTCTTCCACGACAAAAAGCACTCGGTAAATAGAACGTGATAACATACTCCATGAAGTGCCTTGGCAGTTGGAGTTGACCAGAAGCGAACGTAGTTCTAGAAACGTGCAAAATGGTTATGAAGAATCCTCTTCAGGTGATTCTACCTATAAACTCAAGAAACACCTGAACTAAATATGTGACAAGACAGTTAATACGTTTTCCTAAAGCGTTCGAGATATCCATTGGAAATAGTGGTAAGGACAATTTTAACGAACAGCCTATCCAAAAGGTAATTAGAACAATCGAAATGGCAAGGCAAGAGATTTCAAGAGAACAAGAATTAAACGTTAAGTTTCTGTTCACAAGAACATCGTGATGTTGACTCTAACTGGTACTGAAAGATGTACAGAAAGGAAAAATAGCATGTAATCGTGAGTCTGAGATGTGGAAAATAGTTTCACACTTGGTGTGTTAGAATGAAATCCAGAAAGAATATAGTCTATAAGTTACAGATATGAAATTTGATGTTACTAGCCGTGTTCGTTCTTTACTTTTTTCTCATTTCTTATTAGAAGAATTTTTTCGAATAAAAAGTGCGATACTTCATTATTCGTTTACGTAGTACTACATTTTGTTTTCATTTATTTGCAATTCTTTAAATGTGGTAGGCAAGTTCAGTTTAAATTATTAAAATCATCACCTCTATTTATAGTCTTGATCCTTAGAATGAGGTTTGGGAGTCATTAAATAATGGAGTGAACTATCGATTATATTTTACCAAAAAACTGTAATTTCTTTGAACAAATTCAACAACACGATTTTTTCTTTACCGTTCTTATATTTTGTTAATGATATTTTCAATAAACTGACTCGTTTGTCACTATTATTTATTATCACTCGTGTATTTCTCTTGAACTCAGAAGACTGTGAGTACAAATTAGCCAATCCTGTATTCCAGTTTGGACCGTTTGCGCACTTTCTGATTTTTTTCATTCCTCTTTGCCAGAAACATTACAATAAAAATATTATATTTTCTAATGAAAGATTGTAGATTGTTTTGATGAATAGTTTGTTTTAATTGAATCTTTATTGAAAGGATGGAAATGAAAAACAAACAATTGGTCGAAATTAGACAACTTTCCCCTAAGTAATAACTGCCTCAGAAATTCATTAATCATTCACTAGAGTTTCTTAAAAGCTACTAACTATGCCTAATCTTCTGATATTGCGTAATTTAAATTTTGTAGTTCAGGAAGTTCCATGATCGAGTGTGGCCTGGATGTTACTGGATAGCAGATAGTTAGACGATTCAATAGAAGTAATTGAATAATTCTAGAGGCCCGCTGATGGAATGTTCATTTTTCTCTCGTGGTTTCCCGTTATCTAATCGAGCGCATGCTGGAGCGGTTTTCGAACAACGAACTATACGCTCTTTGTAATTCTTCTGCATTGTTTCTCATCACTTGCAGCGAATGATAGATTGGCCGAAAATTACAAGCTTATCTACATCCTAAAACTAATATTTTCAAGACAAAGCCTACGTCAAATTGTGTTGCATACTTTCAAAGAAAGCATTAGAACATTATGAAGTGCAATGAATATCAACTACTTATTTAATATAAAGATAATTAACTAGCGAATCTGCGCGAGTACTCGAGCCTGTGTAAATTCTTGTAGGACCCCCTCACCATTTTCCCTAGAACCACACACAGTTTTTAACTGTTTTTGACGAAATAAATAAACTATATGAAGGGAAAAAGGTGTTAGCATAACGTATTTATTTATTTAAAAATTGATTTAATATTATCTTTCTATGTATTTTAGAATTAATGTAAATTTGTCTCTTACTACGGGGTGTGGGTAGTCAGAAAATGTGAACCCTTCAAAACGTAATACATTATTAAACTTTTCCCCATACATCGCATACCGTTTTTACAGTTCCTTGAAATAAAGAAATATATATTCTTTCAAAAGATCATATTTTACGTCTCCATGAAATTCTTTCTTTTGCATCCGCATTTTTTAAAGACTGGTTGCGTGAAAAAGACACAAAAGGTACAGCAATCATATTATGACGAAATTTCAATAAAA
>JAHLJT010008446.1:191898855-191934944 GCA_031308135.1 Acheta domesticus
TTGACACATTTAGTCCTGACGTGCACTACATACATGTCAAGAGCTTAGACATTGTCCTGGCTGGGGCGGTGTCTCTCTGGGGACGATTCCTGGAATGAGAAAACTTGGCAAAGGCGACGTGCAGATCGGGATCGGATTTCATGCTCCATTGGAGAGGAACGCCGCCACCTCCTGAGATATAGCATGCACTACACTTACGTAAATAATTATATTTAAGAAGTTGCACCCGGAATCAATATTCACTCACTCTCTCAACACATAGCACTGAGTTGGTTTTGAGAAATTCTGTGAGCTCCACTCATGTTCCATTCGTTGCTGAACAGAACGAGGAAAGGAGAGGAAATTGTCATTTTACTCTTTTGGAAGTGTTTTATTGAAATATATATGAGATTGGCATTTTAAAGTGGAATGTGATAATCGATTCTTGTGGGATATTTTAATTAAAACATAATATTATTCAAATAGGGTTTGAACGGGCGTAAATTCGAACTTTCCAATTATTGACAACCTCACAATTATTTCATTGGACTTTACATAGTTCAATTTAGACGTGAATATTCAACTTCATGGGCGTTTTATCAGGAATAAAATTTTTAATCGAAAGTAAGTTAATAAATTTATCTGAGTACGTTAAAAAGGTATTGTGTTAAAAATGGGAACATAGGTATATCTTTGCCATTAACAGAGTTACAATTACTCGAGCATTATCCGTCATTCAGACACCTACTAAGATATGTAGGCGATTAAAGCAATCACATTCTTTGATTTAAATCGTATCGAGGGTAATTAAAACGATCTCATTTAATATCGTACTTTACAAGATTCTGTCTCTTGCGAACTCCTCTTAGAACAGTTAAAGTGCAGAAGTAAAAACAAAATTGAATTATTTTAAAAATAATTTTTAATATTGCATTATACGTTTATGGCCAAGAAATAAATCAAAATTGTTAACAGCTCTTAATTATAAAAATATTTGAAAACAGCATGCTGAATCTTTAGCATTTGAAAACAAAAAGGAATTATCTTTAATATAAATGCATACCAAAGGGTTCTTAGCTAAGCTTTCCTTTTTTAAAAGTGTAAGTTAAAAATTCATATTTTGTTATATTTTTACGTTTGCAATTTAAAATTACGCCATTACTATAATAATAAATTTTGCGATATCCTTTTTAAAACGCACAAACACCTGGGTGGTCGCGATCCATCAGTTGGCCTGGTGTTGCTCTAAAGATTATGGTAATATATGTTTATGTTGTAATTAGTGTTGTAAAAGACCAAAGAAACAGTTTGATATTTTTCAATTAATATATTCAGCATTCGAGTACAAATAATTTCATCAATGATAATTGTTTTCTCGTCAAGCTGCACCTGCAGTTTCTTTGTGGAAATTTCGGTACACATTCAGCTCAGTACGTCACTGTGGGAACTGAGAGAAAGCAATGACATGCTTCCATGACATAACAGAAGTCCATCTGTTAGGATACACTTTGGACTGTTTGTGTCCTATTTCGTGGTGTCGTCGTACTCGAGTACATACTGATTGCATCGCACACTGAAGAGTCAGTGCGTGAAATGTATTCTGTTGATGACTTTGATGTTAAATGCTCTCATTACATTTCACGCTACTGCAGTAACGTTCTTACCAGTCTCAATTACAATGGTCGAAATGATCGATACTGCTGCAGTATCTACATAGGGATAGAGTTGCACGAAGAGCTCATGATGGTGTGTAAAAGATCGGAAAAGAAATGTTCTCCTCCTTATAGGAAAACATTTTATCGCATTACCAATTGCGATAGAAACGATTATGATAGAAATGATAAGGATTTTTAAAAAAATGCACGCCTCTTACAAAGTGATAAAACTCAAAATAAACTAAATATCTTTTAAAATGAATTATCTGAGCGTGAGTAATCGTTACTGCCCAATCTGGTGTATTCGCTGTTGCCTGGCCTTCTGAACTCATATTATTGGCAAACTAGCAGGCCGTAATAAAGCACAGGCTTTCTATTATTAATTTTAACAGTGAAATAAAATTATAATCACTATATTGTAATTTATATTTCTTACTTCGAATATTTAAATCATATTTGCAAAACTCTTATCACACTGCCTGTAACACAGCTCACTTCTTAACTTCCTTTTATTTGATTTAATTCGACTTATTTGATTTAATCTCGTCAAAGGATAGTAACATCACAGAATTATTTCCACCCTTTAACCACAAATAGTTGAATAAAAATACCAACAGACGGAGGTTAGCAACACTTGAAAACTAGACATTTTCGCTCTCGAAGTATAGAAAACTTATTTGCATCGGTAAACGAACTAGAAAATTAATTTTTAGTACTGCTAACAAAATAGTTACTCATACCCCTGGCTCTACTCCTGACACAACTAGCAAAAGGAGAACTCAACGAACTGTGGACAGAGACATTTATGTCCAGAAACAAAACAAGGCTCAATCTGAGCATTTTCTCAATGGATCAGGGAATGGCATGTAGAGATGGAGTTAATTTACCTGGAAACAGAAGTACATTTCTTATTACAGATATATTAAGTCTTTTTAAAAATACACTATTCAACTGTTAACTAATGCGTTATCATCTAAGATCAACTTCATATGAAAATTTAAACTTATTTGCTGCGTCTCTGAAAAATTGAGTTTATAAACTCTGATTTTATGAATCTGAATAAACTTCAACAGTATTTTTTGTCATGATAAAAATACTTTAAAATAATTTAACTTCTATTCATCTCACCGAAAAAGTACATTTTCCTTGAAATTCACCAACTATGCACATAATGTGGGAAAAATTAGAGAATATTTCAATTAACAAGATGGTTTACTTTTCGTTATTGTAAAATATGAGCTACTGCGATGGATAGGAAAACAGTATTTCATGTCTTCTTACTTACTGTAGCTATTGGAATATTAGAGAAAAGAAAACCTTCCTGTATGAGAAAATTAGGATGTCATCCTGTCTGTCCAGGTGAAAACAATACTGGCATCTGAATCATCGATGCGCCCTATCATTTTTTTCGGAAATTGATGTTCTCCGATGGATCTAACTCAGTTTGAGGTCTTGCCAATTTGAAACGGGTGTTTTTATTTGGAAGGCACTTTACCTAAAGCTCATACAACAGTGCCAAATTTTCTGAAAAGACGGCAACAAATTTGTACTTGTCCTCGGCTAGGGTACCTTGGGTCGATATTTCTAGAGGAAAAGTATTGCATTTGGTAAAAAACTAGTAGAGCTAAAACAGCACATATTTTCTCGCCCGTACTTTCACGCAAAATTACCCGAAAGGTACTCATATTTTCTAAAAATTGTACATAGCATTTTTTTAAATCTATTTTTAAGGAAAAGATTTCATTAAGAGAGAAAATCTCTATCTTCGTAATTATAGTTGTAGGAAGACGCCGAAAAAAATTTTATTTTTTGCAATTTTCAAAAAATTACTTTTCAACGAAAATGACACCTTCAACATTTTCTTAAACGTCCTTCACACTATCTAACTACAATATTTAATCAAATACGAAGGAGCCATTTTTTTGAAAACGTTTAAAATGTTCCAGAAACTTCCAGTAAAGAAGCCCCCAGAATTAAAATATCGGTTTAAAATTCAAGGGGCCGCGATATCAACAAGATCAACTTCAAGGGAATATCAATTTAGGAGAAAATCGGCTGAACGGTTTAGCTGCTACCGTTGTTCACAGACGGGCAGACATATAGACAGACACACAGAAAGACGGAGGTTTATTAGTGTCGTTCTAAAGAACTTTAAGTTATTTTTATTGGATAGGGATGCTTCGTATCAACCTCTTGGGAGAATTTCAAAATTTTCTCAGAAATAACTATAGAATTTCTTCTGTGTTTTTTTCGAATATAGGACAGTGTACCTAAAAATGTAAAAGTACAATTTACAAAAATCTTCTGCATTTTTGACAATTGTAAAAGATCAACATATGAATAGTTATCCCGAATACAGATGTAACCCACAGAAATGTCGAAATTTGATATTTCAGTGGAATAGTGACCTATTGGACGTAATGCACAGCCCCCTCGATTCTGAGGGCGCACCGGCCCTTCGATAGTAAGTTATTCTTTAGGTAAAGTTGGCCTATTGGCGAATAGCGATCTATCTGCAGCAAGATATCGGATCGATGCGAGTATGTTATGAGCGGTAGTTCCTTGACTAAAATTTGACTTCAGAGTGATTCACAGTTCATAATATTTTGATGGCATGTAAGCTTTTTTACAGAAATAAATTAATTTGCACTGATTAGACGTTTTTTCTATTTCCTGGAAACTTTTCCTTTTGTGGGTTAGGTCTATATTCGGGGTAACTCTTCATTTTAAATAATCTGTTTTATTATTGAAGCTAGATTCATTTATTCATTGATGGTTTCTGGGGACGACAACTGCTATGGTCATTAGTGTCGTTAATGTAGTGAATGTATTATCCTGGGATGATCGTCCCCAACTGTGAGATCCGGCGCCGACATACGCCGACACACGCCGGCTTCGGTGAATAGATTTTCCCCTCCCAGAGGAGCAGCGTCTCAGCCGGAACATACACAAGCTCCCGACTAATCTCCCGGTATGTGTAGTACAGAGCGCAAGTGCGCATAAGTAAGACGAAAAAACAGAATAGGGAGTTTTAGCACGCCTTGGCTGGCAGCAATCGACTGCAATCTCGATCTTCTGCGCATGCGCAGATGCACAAAAGTAATGCGAAACTTGAACTGCGCATGAGGATCTGTAGTGCTTTCGATTTCTTTAACGTTTGAGGATGCAAAAATCCTTAAAAATGAAGAGAAAGAAATGATCGCGCGGGGATAGTAATTATTCATTTTGCTTTGTAATGCCTTACATTTCATATTCAAGTGATATAACTGTCATCTTCAGATTAAAAATACATTATAGATATTAAATTTTAAAACAAAACTATCTCAAACAGACTTTCGAGTTGTTGTCTTCCGAAATTCGGCGACCGCAGTTATAATATCGAAAAGTAAAAAATCATCTTCATGTTTTGTGCTCTACATTTTGGGATATTGCTATTTTTAAGGAAAATGTTTATTTTTGTAGGTTTGGGATCTAAAAAGCTGACAATGCCAAAGAGCATTGTTACTATGACATCAAATTATTTTGAATGTCGTTTAGGCCAGATTTTCGCGGTACAATTTTCATCCCAAATTGGTTTGAAAAATGGACACAAAAATTGCATGTAATGTTTGCACTTCACAGGTTCTGTGCAGAAACTTGATAAAGAAGTGAAGAAGCCAATTTTCATGTATTGCATAAAATGTATATGAAAATGCTTCGTCTACCTATGGAAGTAGAGCTATACCGGTGGTAGAATTACTAGACTAAATATTTTTTCCTTGACTTAACGGATACTGGATGTGTTCTGGGAAGCACGTGAAAAAAGTAATGGTTTGAAGCGTAATGTCTGAATACTGGAAATATATACTACATAGCTAATGGTATACGGCATGACAAATATCTGGAGTTGCTAGAGAACCATTGTTCCCTCAAATAAATTAGTGGTTTACTAGTTTGTAAAAAAGCCTTACACATTCACGCAGGATGCTCACAGGTTATTGCCCAGATCTATGGTTACATTTTTGTCTTATTCAATAACTCTAATCCCATAATCTGGCCTACTCTGTAGTTTGGCGCAGTTGAATATCGCAAGGTGCATTGCTTAAACGCCGTTCTTCCACTTTTCGATTTTATGTTATGTGCCCAAATTTATAGTTGTCGCGATTCATGATATTGTTGTTGCGGTGTGATTTGTAATTATTGGCCTGGATGGGTTCGCAGTGGTTTTGGCAGCAAAACACAATCGCCAACAAACTAAACATTAAACCCTAACCTAACTAAAATAATCGCAAAGGATTAACTGAGGGCGCCATTCAGATGTTGCAGGGTGGCACCAGTCGCAATATGATCAAATCGTACTGATTTTGAACAGAACAAATTACGCGTCATTTTTCCGTTCAAAAGGCGTCAGGCCTGATTGATCAGGCTTAGGATTAAGATCTGATAAACGTATTGTTGGCCATACATTTATCAATAAAACTCAATTTATCTCAAAACTCAATACATATATTAACAAAACTCAGGGCGGGGACGTTTTTGTCCGCTTGGTCAGTGCAATTCCTGCAGCTGCCCCGATAGATACGGCAACTGAAAATCAGGGCTGCGGCGGACAAACGAAGTATTTTGAGATCAGAATCGTCGTTCGCAGCTCGATAAATGAAAGAAAAAAAATCATTGAATGAAATTTTTATTCCAAAAATTTACAAACAGTTAAAGAAGTGTTTATTAGAAAGAAAATTAATGAACTCATAATACACATTTGTTATAAATACATGGACAATTTTATGCATGACATATTTTCATTTCGAATTCATCTATACTTGGAACAATAGTTTCAATGTAGCTCAGTAGGAGATAATATTTCAAGTTGTGATCAATGAGTATTTCCGTATTTTTTTACTCTCCTCAAAGAAGAAAACAATTGGTCGCAAACTTAAGTGGACCAAAATATAAATTAAGATGCTTGGTGAAGATTTAAACAAACGTAGAAATCATCAAGACCAGGGGGCATTTCTATAATTTTTTAAAATTGAATCGATTTTTTAACCATTACATCTGTGAACAACTAATTTTAATTGGAAATCAATAGGTTTCCAATATCTACTGAATCAATATCTACTAAATACGGAGTACAAAATATACAAAATTTTATCTCCAACATCGTCGAATCTTGAAAACCATTTTACATTTCTTAGGAATATATTTTAAAAATAACAATATAGTAAGCACATTAGCTCTCTTCTAATTTTCATGACATCATATTTGGAAAGTGACAAGCATTCACACAAACCTACTAACCCCTCCCATATATGATTAAAACAACTATTTCCATCTGGAAGCTGAATACCACGGTTTAGCAAAGGTATCAATAATTTGACCGCCGAGCCGTCTCTACAAAACGTTGCCGCTATAAAACGTCCGAGAGGCAGAAGCACACATGTGACCCATCCAATAGACCAGTGACGTAACTGCAGAAAATGAAATTTTACAGAAGAAAAATTCTCAAATAAAATGCTTTGAATCATACAGTAATAATCATAGAGCCTTGTGCCTTGGTCAAATACTTCTTTTCAAAATCTTGTTAAGTATCACTTTCGACAGATTTTTTCTTGTATTACTCTTTGTATTCACCTCTTTATTACAATTATGTCATTGTTGACCTGGTATTTATGAGTCTTTTGTCATCATTAACTATTACGTGACGATATCGATTAGCCATTTAGGTAAACATTATCACAAGGAACAAATTAAGCATAATAGTTTTCAATTGAATATTTAGCAAAAATGACACAATTGTACAGTTATGGTCTTATTCCACTGTAAATTGCCTGTTCTTCGTTTCACAGAATGTCATAGAAGACACTTGTGACAATGTTCTACCGAAAACGGTGTCTCTTGTACTAACAAAACATAATCAACTGAGGTTTTGTTCTTCTCAAATGAGGTTACAATCACGTGACATTTTAACAACATAACTTCCCCCGTTTTTCGTTAAAATTATTTATGCATGTTACACCATTAATACGCACTTTATAATACACATCTAAAAGAAATTTGTCTACAGCCACAACAAATATTCATATGTGCTCTTTGCAATTTAGTTCAATTAGCCTTGACTCCAGTTCTCATTATTGCTAAACCAGATTACGAGGCGTAGTTAACCTCACTTTTTAATCAAAAATGTTCTTTTCTAATTCTGTTCTATTCATTATTTTTTGATATATCAAAAACTTAATGAATAAAACAGAATTAGAAAAGATATGTAGGTCTCCAGCGTGAGTCTGCATTGGTGGCGAAATGTGATGAATGCTATAATTTTACGAATTTGATACTGAACCTAAAAATAATACGGAAAATAATCTACTGTATTCTAAAATAATCTACAATCTACAATGGATTCTTGACTTGTTGAAAATATACTTCCAATGTTCTTGATTTTGTGTTAGGAAACCAAGTACTCAAGAACTTTAGAAGTATACTCTTCAATGTGTTAATAACAGATTACGTGGTATTGTTTTCAAATCGTTAAAAAAAGAAATAGTGTTCTGAATTACATATGAAGCAATAACGTTGTGTGCGGCTTAATGTTTTAGGATTCGCCAAAATTAAAACTGCATCCTCTCCGGTGAGACTGAGCAACCAGATGGAACAATTGGCTTGCAATAATATAATGAGCACGATGAGTGAGTTGCTTAGTTTTTCAATGTGGGTGTCGCAGCGACAACACTGCCGCTAGTTGTATTTGAAGATTGTTGTTTGTTGGTAGATGCCAGAAACGGAGTGCGTGGGGACGAATGTGCTTTCGGGTACATGTCTACTCCCGCAGCTACGTAAGAGAAAAGACTGATGAAGCAGCCTGCGTGATGAAGTCTCAAAACGAGTATTGCCTTCTCCATTTATGAGGATTCGCGTCTTAAGCGTTGACAAATTACATAGCAAGTGCGCCTATCATGACGATCATAACATGTGACGTGTTGATATTGAACGGATATTAAATAGAAAAATGAAGCAAGTGTTGCAGAAAATAACATTTCTTTGTTTCTGTCAAATGGAGCACTTAAACCCTCATCATCAAAGGTGAAGTATTTGTATACGATGTTATTACGCTGGAGAACATTGACTTAAAAAAATAATTTGTTTTGAAAAAAGATTTCAGAAATTTGTTGTCAATTACAGATTCCTTTTGATGCAATGATTATTAATAATCACCAGGAGAAAGAAAATATTTGTCAATAAGGCAAATTCGTCGAACTGGGACATAAGACAGTTAAAATGCCAAGAACAGAATAGAATGACATCAGCATTTATAACGACTGCTCAAACATGAGCTAGTACTGGCTGTAGTCTGTTCAGATCAGTTAGTTTATCCTGTGTTAAAATTACGGGGCCAGGCGTAGCCATGCCGCGTCGTGCGATTGTAAATAAATAAAACTAGTAGTGCCACAACAGCACGTACTTTCTCGTATTTTGGACACAGTTACGTAATAAAATATTGCTACTTCTACTAACACTTCAGCCATCAACTAAAAAGTTACTAACCAAACAAAATGCAAAAGGTTCAAAAAACAACAAAAAGAAACAAAACAAACAAGTATGTATTGTCAAAGTAACGTTGGCTTTGGCATCTCGAATATTCCTAATATTTTGAAAAAACTGCAGATAAAATGATAAAAGATCTAATTTTGAAAAATAATATTTATTAAGAAACAAATCTCTGTAATTCTATGTAGTAACTTAGTTCTACGAAGGTGTTGAAAAATTTTGTATATTTGCAATTTATGAAATTCCAAAGTTTTAATGAAACCATTAAGCATGTTTTCCTCTACTCGATTCGTATTATTAAGCATGTTTTCCTCTATTCTAGCAAACAATTTAAAGAAAAGAATTGAAGCCGTTTATGAGAAAAAATCGAAAATGGTCTAGGGGCTTGATGCAACGTACCCTCCAAAATTAATCGATCCATTTCAAATTCCAAGGGTCGCGACAGCAACCAGAACGATCAGAGCATATACATTTTGGTGAAATTATATGACCTGTTTTTGTTGCTGGTAGTGTTGTTTGCAGACACGGACAGAGGGGCCGAAGGGCGGACAGACGGACGGGCAGATAGACGGGCAGACGGACGGACAGCCGGACGAGCAGACGAAAGGGCAGACGGACGGGCAGAGGGACGGGCAGACGGACGGACAGGCGTTTAAAATCACTTTTTCGGTATTAGGTATCCCCAATATGTATGTTTCCTTCAAAATCTCGAGATCGCTTTTTTGGCATTACAATTCTTTCTTTATATTCGTACTATGGGTACAAGAAAGAAAAAAGAAATTAACAAACCAGCAGTTAACCAATTAGAGAAAGATAAAATTAAAGAAAGATGTGAATTTACACAAACAGATTCAGTGTGAATAATTAAAGTACAGGAACAAGCATCCTGATAAAATCGTAGGTTGAAAACCTCTAGATAATGATTATTATTTATCATCATCATCATTATCATAAATTTTATATTACTTTTTGAATATAGGCGAGAAATGTAAGAAAAAACGAACAAAATCCTCTTTAATAATAGATTTTTTTTAATTTCCGAACTGCGTTTATTATTTCCTTCTCTTGTTCAAGTCACACACGCTGCCGACTTTGCAGTTTTTCGAGAAAAGCCTAGTGCTGCCGCCTCGCCGAATCCTTTGCTCCCGCAGGTTGAGAAACGCGTCCCGTTGCTTTGTCTGTTTTTCCCGAGCGCTTCCTCCGGCGCTCTGCTGGGGCTTGTTGCGGCGGACGCGCCGCCCGCGTCGTGTCGCGTCGTGTCGCGTCGTGTCGTGCGGTGTCCTGTCACCCCGTGCGGCCCGGCGCGCCAGCCGGCGCGGAGCGACACGCGCGCCCTGGGCTCCCGGCTGCGGCGCGGCGGGGCGCGGAGCGGAGCGGTGGCAGCGCGCTGGTGAGCGGCGGGCGGCGCGCGAGCTCTACCAGGAAGCCGCGCTCGTTAGAGCCTTCCTCGAAACGCGGTGCTCTGCCCCCTGCTGCCACCCTTGCTCCTCCGCCGCGCCGCGCCGCGCCGCGCGTGTGCCGCCGCCCCCGCCTCCGCCCCCGCCCCCGCCGTCGACTCCTCCTTTTCCGGAAGGGGAGCTGCGCGCACTTCCCGACACACACCGCGCCGGGATACGGCCTGGAAAACTAAATCCCTCCGGGAGGAATGCTTGTTTTAATAACCAAAGTAGTCACAATTGAGGTTTGGAGAGCGGAGAATAGGTAAAGGACTGAGATCGGGTTCAATCGGGCACCAATTTTGAAGTTTTCGCCCATCTGAGCTGCGTCGCGTTGTCGTTTGTTGACGTTTAAATCATCTTTGTGACTAATGAGAATATGGGCAGTCTTTTTTAAAAAAAATTGTATTAATGTAGTCGGTTTTCAACTTTGTGGTTATAATCATTGAATGAAATTGTTTGCAGGCGCGTGGAACAGCGAATTAATATAATCAGAACAAAGAATTTTCTTAACGTAAAAAATGATATGTTATTCTCAATGATAGACGACAGCAAGAGAGAACCTGTATATCTGCCGAAGTGCATTGAAAGTTTCCATTTAGGTACTAACATAGTCCCCGATTATCACAATTTACTCCGAAATAATGATTTGTAATACCATTTATTTGAAATGGACCAATTGTGCTTAAGATCAAAATTTGTCTCCACTCCACGTCTTGGCGTTTTGCAAAGTGACAATACCTTTTGAACAACTAATATTGTGTTTATTAACTTGCATAAAATACATTAAAATTTTTGAAAAGTGATTCTGAATGTTCATTCACACTTTCCGATATATTTTGGAAGTAGTCATTAGAAATTCACATTTTGTGTGCTTTCATTTTGCTCACATTTTGTGTGCGTTTGTTGCTCTCATAAAAACGTCTAACGATAGTGTTTGTAATCGTTTTTTCGACATACCACCTATCAACAATTATATTATCTTCCAAAAACATTCCTCTATACTTCATAAAAACTCAATAAATATATTTCCAGTAATTAAGGTGCATAATATTGTTATATTCTCGCATAAATGGATAGTTGCCTAACTGTTAGACATATAACGACAATCCACATTCAATTTTCGTTACAACAATAGTCCTGACAACTTCTAAACAATCTGATGTTTTAATTATAATTAACATTCTAAATTAATTGAAATTGATCCTAGCAGAGTTTGATGAACCATAAATTACATTGATAACATTCTGTCATCACAATTATGAAATGGTTGATCCCAAAAATTAGAACATGAATACCTGCCATTCCGGCTATTTCTCTACTCTGCTGGTCGTACGGGCTGAAGTCAATCTTATTTTTTATTACTCCAATTAATTTGCGACACAAACATGCTGCATGTTCACGTTCTGAAGGTATACTCTAACATCACTCTAGACGATTTTTGAAGACATTTAATGATAACTATGAAGTGTTAGGATGTGAAATGGCGAGTGGTTAGAGTAAGAGAGCAAGAGCTAAGTCATGCATTATACTACTTGCGTTCATGTTTAACTGTTCTCTTCTTCTAGCATTTCTTAGCGAACTGATATGTTTCTAACAAATAACTTCACACGCCACCGCGTTGCTGACAGTCCACATGCGAACAGACTTTGTGAAGTTTTCACTGCACATCTGTTATTACTATTTATTCTGTTCACTTCGTTTGCAGTGGATTACTTGATTTGTGACTGATATGTGAAAAACAAATTCATATTTAACGCAAATGGAAGCGTAAATATTAATGTGAATAATAACATAATATTATATGCAATCAATTTATTTTAATCTCCCGTTCTACAATTTTATCGAAGCAATTAGTTGACAACGCAATCACAACTGTAAATGAAAAATTAATCTCAAGCATATTTTTGTCTGCGTTATATCTTTTTTACATATGTGATAGCCAATACTGTGTTGGCCCGCGTACACTTTCATACATTCAGATGCCTTTCCCATGAAAAGCATTAATAAAAATTTCGTGCTACCATGACTCTAAATTCAGAACAAAAATCACACGTGATGACAAAGCAGTCCATAAACTACAGGAATGTAAGGTGTCAGTTTTTGTTGTAGTAGGGATATAACGTAAGATTTTTGTTAAATTTAGAATATGTAGAAAATGTTATGATTTTTGGAAAGTCTGTGAAGACAATTTAGAGCCCGTTTCTCTCTTAAAGAAGTGTCCTTCTCACAAATTGTTTGTGAAATCATTTTTACTCCTTCCCTTCTCCAATGCAAATCCGATAATCTATGCCTTTTTTATTGAGAATTCATATTCTGGGCCGTGCAGGATATCACGAAGCGTAACACAGTTTTTAAAAAATCTGTTGTTTGACTGCCTACTTCACTATTTCTTAATAATTTGGGCAAATTTTCCTTGCCAGATTAAGAGACAATGGTAAAAAGTTTTCTTGCTCACTATGTTTTTAATTATTTGCTGGTAGTAATCTTTATTATTTCACCATAATTATTTTCATTATTACTGCTATAATTATTATTTACATTTTACCACCTGGTCACAGGCGTATTTTTTAAAAATTTTGTGGGTATATATTTCCCGTTTCGCACATTCCTACTACCGTTGCGACTCAATAGCTACTTGGCAGAAGTAATGCAGTAGATATTTCTGTGGTCAAAGCGTTGACTGCCCAGCCTGGAAGCAGAGCAACTGGGCGAATATCTGGAAGATCCGGATTCGTTTCCCGGTGAGGACAGTCAATTCTTTGAACAGACAAACATAATTTATATTATTATTATTATTATTGTTATTATTATTATTATTATTATTATTATTTCTCTAATTCACAACTAAAAATGCTATGAGTCGGTTGAATATAAAATCTACTCCAGGTTGCAACCAGCTCCCTAACGAGCAGATCTAACGACAGTCGGTGCCTCTACAATACTTTGCGCAAAATCTGGGCTGGTATTATTATGGTGATTATCAAAATATGGGTGGTTATTATTATCATTATTATTATTGTTGTTATTATTATTATTATTATTATTCCACTACATCACGACTAAAGATGTTATGAGTCGGCTGAATATGAAATCTACTCCAGGTTGCAACCAGCTACCTAAGGAGTAGATCTAGTGACTGTCGGTGCCTCTACAACACTTTGCGCAAAATTATTATTATTATTATTATTATTATTATTATTATTATGGTTTTTATGTTGCATTTCTTAGCAGGTTTAGTGACAAAGGTAACTCGCATTCCACTCGCCCATGAGTATGATTCTTTCGCTGTCCCTCTCGCTCTGGAACGTTGTTATTCATGACGTTCATGGCGGCAATGAAATCACAATGCAAATCTAAATCGGGGCCGTGCAGTGGGCACGTGCAGTGCAGAATACGCGGGCGGTGGGTGGCGCCACGACCAGCAAACAGGAGAATGGCTGAAATCAGTTCGGCCAGATGTTCACTTCATTGTTACAAACAAATATTGGAACTGGGATCTATTTTCAAGTTTAGTTTAAAAATGATGCCGGTGTTCCTCAATTATCCGTTCTCTGTGAGAATGTTTAATGGAATATGATGCCAGTGAATTTTAACTATAAAACATCTTTGCTCTTCTGATAATGATCAAATCCATTTTTTAGCATCTATTCTACAATAAATTTTCTACTTAAGAAGTCCTATTTTTGCGATTCACCTTTTTTATTACGTTTGGCTCGGTTTGAGTACAGAAAATCAATTCTCATTTTCTTCTTTCGTTGTGTAATCGGGAAATGTACCAGATCTCCTCCAAATCTGTGCCCGGTCTCCAAGAAGTAAACCAGTAACATTGAAATATATGAAATGATAAGAAGCTAGGCTGGCTCTTTCCTTTGGATCACCCATTCCTTATCGTAATAGCAACACTGTATTCGTACAGTTTAAGAATCATCTAACCCTTCAATACTTTCTTTATTCATTCACTTTGCCAATTAAAAGTAAACTATTATGTTAGATGGGAGTGGGTATACCAAATTCATAGTATTGTGGACTAGTGAATGTGAGACATCTCCGCATGCTTGAGACACAATCGAATATTTAGTTGAACTATCTAATTGTTAAATAGATAAATTTTTAAAAAGTATTTTATATACAGTACTGTCTCTATGATATATATATATATATATATATATATGTGTATATATATATATGTATATATATATGTATATATATATGTATATATATATGTATATATATATGTATATATATGTATATATATAATACCATATAAACATATTTTTCGTTTATTTTAAGTCGCATAAATAACAGAGGTTATTAGCGTATCCATTGGTTACATGATCATTAAAATGTTAATTGGATCTTTAGATCAATTATGGTCTTACGTTTAGAGATAGAATGCTTTTACATTAAAGTAACAGTCAATAGATGCAACAGTTTTTAGAAATATTATTACAAAGATGTATTTCAGAGATATGAAATCGAGTGGATGTATGGACAGGACAGACAACAAAAAATAAGAAACACATTAAGGTTAAATTAAATCAAAAATGCCTATTATTTTACAGGAGTTTATATCTTTGAGTTTGTTAAAATGGAATTTAAATGCTTAGGATCAAAATACTTTGGTCTGATGAAATTAATTTCGAGACATCCACGAGGACGTTGTCAAACTTCAGGATTTTCTTGCAACAAACACACAATGGGATATAAATATATTGTTGTATATAATGTGTTTCATACAGGATACGATTACTCGCATCTACATCCACCTATTCCATTCAAACTGTCTGGGCGCCGTGCGATTTCGTTTGACCTTACTCCTAGAGCTGCGATCGCCCAGAGCGACGAGCAACGCACGGCAGACGAGAGCGGAAGGGTGAAGGGTGACGGGGGGGCGGCGTGGAAACAGTTGCGGCGAGGCAGCCCCATCGCTCGCCTCGTGCCGCCCTCCGCCCTCTCGCTCCACCGCCGCCGCCGCCGCCACCGTCGCCGTCGCCCGCGCACCACCGCGCCGCGCCGCGGCAGCGTTGCAGCCAGCTGCTGGCAGCGCGTTCGATGCTCAGGAGCGGCCACCCGCGCACGCCGACGCGCCCCGAGCGCCCGCTCGCCGACTTCCTCCAGCCCAGAGCGAACCGGGAGAGGTGGCTCAGGGCATCAGCTTACGTCACTGCAGTGTCTCTGCCCGGGAGGTCATAGGTTCCAGTCCGACGATGGCAGGATTTTCGACACTAGCTGGTCAGCTAGGTGGAATTCGGTCTCTGTCTGGCGGAGAATTCTAGCGGCCGGCTGCTGTGATCGATAGTTTTCCGAGGTTTCTCGGATGAAATTTGGGTGACTGCCGGAATAGTACCCT
Organism: Acheta domesticus; assembly: GCA_031308135.1. NCBI lineage: Eukaryota > Metazoa > Arthropoda > Insecta > Orthoptera > Gryllidae > Acheta > Acheta domesticus. Next base: position 191,914,800 of record JAHLJT010008446.1, read on the forward strand.
AACAAACGGACCACGGACCGTGCGCGATATTTCCTTCCTCTTCCTTGTTCTATCCTCACTCGTTACTTATACACATTTACATTAATAAGCACAACATTACCATACGTGACGGGAGACCGGTCGGGAGCTGAGAACTTGTCCCGTCTGAGACGGTGCCCCGCTGGTGGGATATACCTTGTTCGGAAAAAAACCGCTAGCCGGCGGTAGATCGGCGCTGGATCTCGCCATCCAGTGGGGGAAGACCCACGCCATCTCCCGAGATAGGAAGCATGTACTACACTTACGGGAATAATGGTCTTGGTAGTTGACGCGCCCGGAATCGCTAATAATAAATCAGTCAATCCAGCGAGTGGCGTTGGCCTTGGCAGAGCGAGCACAATCGCGGCCCTGAATCCCAGGCAAATTGCGGGACATTTTATGAACTAAATTTTGAAATCTTTTCCTTTAGTCGTCCGACGTATTTCCTCCGCCCACACCAGCCATAGTTCCGTTAAGCTCTTCCAATTTTTTGGGGGTCTCTTCAATCTAGGAAACGTGGGAAGCAGTGACTCTGCGAAGCTCTGCTCCGTTCGTTCTTCACCTGCGTTCGGTGGACTTCAAAAGCTCGCTCTTTTGCTGTAATCCTGAGAATAAAATTACGCAACGGAGGCCTGGATAGCTGAGATCGCGTGGATATATATGTGTGTGTCCGTATGCCTGTTCAGTTACCGTAACCCCAATGTTATAAAACCAATGTTAAATTTCAGTGGTCTCTACAGAACGTTAGCCGTTGAAACGCAATCTTTAAAAATTCTAAAGAACATGTTTAAAAAGAGTGACGCCATACTCTGTATACTCTGCTGTGTGCTACTGCCAACAGCGTTGGGAATTTGATAAACTAAGTTTTGAAGTATTTTCCTTCAGTTGTCCGAAGTTCGACCTCCGCCCTCATAGTCCATAATTCCGATAATCTCTCCAAAGTTCGCTGTGCCTTTTCTTCCATTCTTCTAGCCTGTTGATACGTGCCTCTCCTGTCTTTATACGGAGACGACATATCCCTTCTTTGTTATTCTTATGCCTGAGTTCTGTATCACACTTGAAGTTATATCTATTAATTGGTAATTTCAACCGGAAATTCCGTGGTGTATATGATGAAACTTACTTGCTCTTTTATTCTATTGCACTCTTCTAGGCGTGTGGAGTGCAGTCACCCATCACCACTGATCATAGTCAAAACCGAGACATTTTTACCAGCCTACGACGCTTCCATTTTATTTGCTGTGCGACATCTATGAATACGAATTCCTAGTCCTTGGTCGTATATTCCTAGTTCATGGTAGTACTCAACAGGTTTTATCTGATTTTAACCGGAAAGAGTTGCTCTTCCTTACCTCATACATCTATGGAAACTGAGAACTGAGCCACTATTTTATCTCTGCACTACCTGTATACTGTTTTCAACATCTCGTTTAATAAACAATTCTCGACAAATTAAGATAATTTTGAAGATTAAAGTTGAATAAACGAGAAAATGTTTAGGTTTACATTCTTCATAATTTTGATAGATACTGTTTAATTTGTAGCACAATGCATTAAAATGAACCATAGGAAAGAATAGTTCCAATAACAAGACACCCAACACGTTAGAGAACCCAATGCTCCACTTTTGAATTATTTTAGAAAAATAGCCATATCTTTCTGCAACCTTGAGAAACTGTTGTAAGGGAATAATTTGGAACATTATTTTGAAGAATAATTTAATCCAAATGAAAGCCGAAGGACAAAATTAAAATAGAAAATGAAAAACGGTTTTCAAGAAAATTGAATTCGATAATTGCAACTAATTTTCATAGATAAGAGAAGATTGACAGAATATTAAAAGAACTGGTATTGACGCAACTTGTAGTATTTTAAGAAGATAATTTATAGGATCATAACATTAGAAATAGTCGACAATGAAAGTACATTTTCTAGCGCATCGTACGTATTCTAGTATAAATTTAGATTTTCGACTGAATTTTACATTATTCATCAAACAACAAACACATCATTGAAATGATAATCGTTAGAAAATGAAACTTAATTTAATAGTAATCGTTAATAAGTGTTTTACTGCAAATAATTGCTGAATTGCAGCAAATTGCGTGCTCTAGTAATTAAAATGTTCTACAAACCAATTCTTCGAATTAATAAACTGCTGTCAAGTTCCTGTATGGTGACATTAGTAACTGGAGGAGTAATGGATGAAATATTTGTGAATCCATTTATATTTTATTATTAAAGTTCATATTACATAGCTGTCTACATTTTTAGGGAAAATAAGGAATAGTATGTCCAAAATGCTCTTTACTTCACACAAGTTTCTAAATGGTTGACAAATTCGGCACTTGTGGGTTATTCATAACACCATCCAAAAAGCAATTTTTGTAGAGCGCAATTGAAATATATTTTGTGTCTTATTAATCAGTATCGCATTACAGGTTTTGATAAAAAGAATTTCTTGGGTATTCCTCAGGTTGCACGTGTGTTTTGCAGGAAGCTTTATTACCTAATTAACTAGAGAGTGGTTTTGTAACTTAACTTAAACTCAAACAGTAATGAATTTGGAAAGAGATGATCACTTATTATCCAACAGTTTTTGGTTCAGATAAACGGAAATGGCAACAGAAACAATGTTCAAGTTAATACTTTCTATTAAGACTTAAATAGACCTATATCGATTTGAGTTATCTCACTTTAATTACCCATATATGAATTTTCAAGGCCTAAGTTGCTTATAGAACCAAGCGGTTATGAATTACGTTGGAATCAATTATAACGTTAATTATATTACAATTAATTACATTATAACCTTACCGAGTGAGTTCTTAGGTCATAATGTGCAATAAATCCGTTTGATTTACGCATTTAATACACTTGCCTCATTAGTTATATTCCCTGAGATATTGCATACACGATGAACCCAGAAGCTTTTTTGGAGATATGAACCTTGAGCTCAAAAACACAAGCTTTTTTGCAAGCTCGGTTATTCATTTCAAACTATTTGCAATTAGCGAAAAGATAAGGCTTGCGTGACAAAGACAAAGAAACGGACACTGTTTTTATCGTTTGGAATTTGCTTTTCAGTTCTTTCAGTCCGTGCGGCCAAATTGAGTTCGTTCTAACACTATTGCGAGAGCTTTTGATGAAATTTATGTGTCGTCTAAAGAGCTCAAAATGCTTTTAGTTCCACGTTTAAGAAAATCTCTGTATATTTCCGATACGTTACGAATTATTTCATAATACTGATAACCAGGCAAAGTGGTATGCTCAGCTAAATAGCGAAAGCACGTTTGTCAGCGATGAAGTTCCATTCCCACCAACGCCGTCCAAATATTTCGTAATCTGCCCAAAAGCCGCTTCAATGGCGGATCCAAGGGGCGGGGCATGGGGGCCATGCCCTCCCGTTCCAAAGGCCTGGAGTTTTCATTTGTTACCTTCCTTTATTTGGCTTTTAAATAATTATTTGGATTTAAATATTTATGTTAGAATTATATAATTATTTAAAAATAATATTGTATAGTATCATATACACCTACAAAAATTAAATACAATATAATAACAAATATGTTTATTAATTAACTAAAATCTATGATCCCCGCCCCTAAAAAATGTTCTGCTGGATCCGCCGCTGAGCTGCTTCGAGGCTCTGAAACGGCCTCGTCGCGGCATTCTGTGCTCGTGCCACGCGGCGTGCGTGCAGAGCTGGGCCCTGTGCCGGCGCAGACATGGAGGGTGGCCGCAACGCCGCGCCGCGCCGCATCGACGCGACGCGAGGCGGGGCGGGGCGGGGCGAGGAGCGCCGAGGCGCGGCGAGGTGAGGGGTCGAAGTTCAATGCGGGATAGAGGGGAGCGACCCAGTGAGGAGAGCCCCCGTCCAGCTGGCGGGCGTGCGTGGAAGGGGCGCGACGGAGGGAGTGGGGCACCGGCGAGCGGCGCGGTGGGGGGAAATCGAAAACCGGCCACGAACCCCAATGGCGACACGCGGCGCCGCCCGCCCCGCCGCTCCGCTCCGCTCTGCTCCGCTCCACGCACCCGCGCCGCGCCCGCGGGCCAAGGTCTCCTGTTCGTTGGCTGGCCGACTACGCTTTGACATCCACCGCATAAACCGCCCGCATTTCCACGAATTACTCGCCAAAGGCCCGCTTTCGGAGGAGCGGAACAACTCGCTTCTCTAAATTTCACAGGGAGAGAAAAGTTGCACACAATCGAAAATTGTGTAAAGCTCTTACAAGCACCGATGGTTCCTTGAATACATGATTTTTGTTAGTGCATTCGATGATTTGCATCTCATTGATGGTGCATTACTACAACAGTGAACCTGGAAAGTCTGCGGACTCTTCCCGTGTAAAACAGGTATTTGGCAAGCTTATGGGTTTCAACACATTCATCAGAATTTAGATAATAACTCGAGGTACTTACTACATGTCAAATTTGTATAAGTTCCTGCCATATGTTTGTGTTGTTCGAATTATCTTCAATGCAATGAAAAGGTTCGTTGGGAACCAGGAATTACCTAAAAAATGTATGCATCCTCGCCACGTGTTGATCAAGATTGTTAATTGCGTGATATAACGAACATTGAATTTCTGTCTCCACTAATATAACAGAAATTTGTTTTAATTCGACATTTGTTTGCGTCTCTACCAGTCACTCCTTTCCATACCCACTTACTCAGGCAAGTTTGTGGCAAGATGACATCACGATATTTACTGGCGGAAGGATGAGATGTGAAGAAATCCTAAGCTTTACCCGATCGACAAATGTGCGCATAGTCACTTAACGCTGGTGTATTTTTAGTTTCTCTCAAGAGCTTGCGGCGAAATGACAAGGTCGTTTTCGTGACATACATACAATTGTAGGAATATTTAGATCATGTTAAACACGTGTATGTCCTTAAATATATTAGAAAATATTAATTCTTATTATAGAGAGATATTCAATTTAAAGGTTTCATTATCATTTAAACATGCTGGGCCTGTATTATTTGTATACTCTGACACATAGTTGCACCATTTGACTTTAAGCAATAAAAACTCTTGAAATTTTAATGTTAAAATGGAAATGAGAATAAATTAATTGAATTATTATTAAACATATTCAAGATAAAATGAGATAATTTCACTAGCGCTGGAAGTCCAGAAAATATTACATTATAATAATAAAATATACATGAAAATACATAAAATATTACATTTTCTGTAGTTTCGATTTTTATTGAATTCCGTTTTGCTTCTTTACTGTATAACTAATTTCATCCGTACAATGAAGTTTAGACTAAAGAATCTTCTATTGGGAACTTTTATGATATACAAGCCATTTCTTCAACGAAGCATGGCGGCTAAATTCAGAGAATTGATTTTTGTCTCTCCTGAAAACTTATGACTAAATGAATGACATTTTAGAACTTTGCACAGAATGCCATCTGAAGTACCATTTGTATCGGCACTTATTATTTCTTTACGGCACGCCTTTTCGGGGAAACCGGACAATGGCCATAGTTCTGAAGCTACAATCTCAACATGACCGTCATCGGTCATAAATGCCGCTAAATGTTCGGTCGGTAAATGCCGACAGGTAAATGTTCAGTTATGATGATGATGATGAACATAAACTTAGGAAAGATGGTGGAATGAGAATCATGTGAAACGAAAGAACTCCGAGGAAACCAAATTTTGCCCGCCACAAAGTCTACTTCGATGAAATGGAGTCAAACTCCGCGCCCTGCGGAGAAGGCGAGCTGTCTGAATGCTTACACAATGGGTTGTTACACTTCTTACTTTCTCACCTTTCTTCGTATGTAGTAAAGAGAAAGTAATGTAATCGTGTGGCGGAAATTGGTGATTTTTCGACAGAGAAACTCACATTGCCGAGCTCTGGTAACGAGAAAGTGGAAAAATCTTGATCCTATGAGATCCTATAAAAACCTCTAAAACGAATAGTCGGAATCCATGTTTTGTGGGTTCTTGATTTCGAAAAATCGATTGATGGCAAAATGTCTGTGTATGGTCAACGCTACCGTCTAAATCGTTCAGACGGGTTTCTCCATATTCCCCGGTCGATCAAGACTAACTCAAGGCGCGGCGAGTGTGAAATGGATATTTTGATTTTGGAGGTTCTTTGCATGAAACCTCATCAACATTTTCAAAATTATCTGAACAATGGCTCCAAATGTTTTGATTAAACGGGTAAGGTATTCGTAACATAAAATACACACACCTAGAGTCCAGATATGTTACTAATGTACCAAATTTAATTGAGAGGACTCATCAACATGAACGTTCTAGTATGGTGCTATGTAACCCACTACAGAGATAAAAAATGGTTCGTATTTCTGTCTGGGATTATTCTCCAAGTTATTGACTCATGTTCACTGATTCCGAGGTGAGTCATTAAACATTCTTGTTTTACTGTCCCTCAAAAGCAATTACGCATCACGTCAAATGAATTGTACTTTTTGTCGAAACAATGAGTGGATCGTAATCTACAGAACTGACTTTTATAAAGGAAGCTTGCACACTAATTACTATGGATATTAACGTTAGATTTATTAACAGTCAAGGGTAAAAATAATTATTACGATAGTTATATCCCTCTGCACTATCGCAAGTGTTTAATATCAAAAAATGTAAATTTGGTATCTACTTTTAATCAGCGTCAGTTACTCTCCAAAATAACAATTTGAGTGTCCAATGAAGGACTTTAGGACGCCATCTGACCAAAATTATGGTTATTTGTAATAGTATTCTTACCTCTGGGGATAGGCAGGTGATGTTAACCAGTTAACATTCATAGATCAGTTTGTTTTATACGAGTAATATCCACAATTTCTATCTAAAAAGCTAAGTCTTTTTAACTAACCTGGACCCGAGATAATTGAAAAAGACCATAATTATGGCCGAAGCGTCAAATTAATAAACTATTTAAAAATAGTAATGTAGTGTCAGTCTTAATAAAGGTCAATTAAAATAGATTACAATTAAACGAGATAACAGACGTTAACATTTCCTCAAAATTTGTTCCTTCAGTTCTCTTGTTAGAAACCGAAATGACCTTTCAAACACATTTTACCACATACCAGTTTATCATAGCTAATAATACATAATTTGAGATAATAATATTTTTACATGGAAAACCTAAAATATTTCTACATTATTATAAACAGCATTTTCTAGCTATGTTAATGTTTTCATATAAGAAAAGTCCTTTGAATTGTTTCAAGATTTTCAACATTTTTTCGAAAATAATTTTCAAAAATTATTTCAGTGTTACCCAGACAGCAATATCTCCCAAAACCGTCTCGGAGTGTAGTTTGTTTTGGAAGCTCAGTGATCTGAAGCAAGTAGATATAAACTAAAAGGTCGGGGTTCCATTCCCAGTTGAGAGTTGGCTAATGCACTGAACAATTATTATTTTAAAAAATTGAATTCGGAATCAAAATGCTTCCATCAATTGAATTGGGTATGTAATACGTATTACATCATGAGTAATTTTTATGTTTTAAATCGAAGAATAAATGGATTACAAAATAAAAGTTTAAAAAAATTCTTTCTCTTGTGTGGCAAGGGTTGTATGGCTAGGGATTTGAAACCAGCTTAAAAAGTTATTTTCAGTAAGAATCATTATTTAAAACGTGTTACCTTACTTCTCTTCTAGGCAGTTCTTATCATCTTTGCAGACTGTACCGTTTTCGGAATAACGCATGAGGTAGATAAGGAAAACAAATTAAAAATGACAGCGCTAAGAAAATACTTCAAGCTCCGAAACGTTTTTTTGGCATGATAGATCTCAAGATAAGATTTGTCACAATGCTAAAAGTCATAGTTAAATCCAGAATCTGGAAAACTGACATTTTATTTTAAAATTAGACGAGCGCTTGCCCAAGCTTATATAAAGAGAAAAATACAAAGTCTTTGATTTGAATCTTTATACAGATTTACCAGCAGGCTAGGGCCAGCTACGTAGCTTACTTTACTTGCACAACACTAACACAACTTACTTTGCAGATTCTAAGCTGTTCTAAATGTCAAACATACTATTTGAAAATAATGTTAACATTTCTGGAACCAATCCTGTGATCTCTTCGTCAGACAGCTTTATTCAGACGATAGTGAGAAAGTAAGGCTTAAAGAAAGTCGTTTTCCTAGAAAATATACTATTCTCTGAGTCTCCTATGCGTAGGTCTCTATTTGTTCCTAAGAAAGAAAAACAGCATTATCTTTGCGTTGGCTGATACTTACTGGCAACCCTCAACACCCGCTCTCTTAAAAACTTGGAGGTGAAACTTCGTTGATCTTTTGAGACGAGAAGCTGCGCTTCCAACGCGTCGAGAGCTGTAGCACTCCAGGTACCGAGCAGTTTGAAATTCATCTGCTAAGTGAACCCCAGCACCTGGAGAGAGGAAGAAAGGGAGGCCGGCCGGCTCTCAAGGTCTGCCTTAGCACGGTCGCGGTGGCGGACGAGGAGGGAGGGGCAGGCCGGAGGCGGTGGCAGGGTCACGGCGGGGCAGGGTCGTGACGGGGGCAGAGCCGAGGCGGGGCAGGGCCGAAGCTGGGCAGGGTGGAGGCGGGAGCACGCTGGAGCCAGGGGAGGAGCGAGGTGGAAGCAGGCCGCGGCGGGTGGGTGGAGACGGTAGAACGGAACGGAGGAGGGGGCGGGGCAGAGTGTTGGGCGGAGATTGCGAGGTGCTTCTTTTTGTCTCGAGCTCAGCCGCATCGATGCTAATTGGCTTCGACGCTTCTGGGAAAAAGAATCTCCGGGCTCGTTCACGGCGAGGTGTCGAGTGCAACAGCCACAGGGAGAAAGTATTTAATTATTTTGCATTGATTGTAATAACGTTCGCATAGGTGTTAAATTAAATCTTTCGAAAATTTAGTTTAATAAAAAACAATAAAAAATTATTAAATATTATACAACGATTAATATCTTTTAACATTTATTGGTTGTTATAAGAAAAATAATTTGAAATTTTCATTTCCAATGCAACGTCTTTAAGTATAACACTTTTATTCAAAGAAAAAGATAAATATTCAGATACAGAATATATGGAAGTCTGATATAAAGTAATGCAGTGCATGGTTTCAAGAAAAGATACGTAATATTCCATTAACTTCTCTTATCTCGAGTAATAGTTAATGAGATGTCAGCAGTGTTTCAGACTAACTGGATCCGTGAGAACATCCCACAATTTGTAAATCATGGTTTAACATGAAAATAGCTTCGTACTAAAACCCAACTCCGAACAGCCAGTCTGAACTGTGCTTTACAGCATTATACGGCAGGTAATATACGTGAATAAACACTCTAATATTGTCAAACATTCTGATTAAATTGCACATAAAATCAAATAGCCACTTTCATTTTATCGTGAAAGACTATGGGTCTCTACTTACTCAATTTAATTTCATAAAATTTCGAATTTTTGCTCGTTTCTGAACCCATGCTGTGGAGCGGGGATATACTGAAGAAATAAATCTTTTAAAAAAAAGTTCACATTTCTCATTTTGTAGAATTCTGCTTAAGAAACAACATGTGTTCCTTGGGGAACACGAAAACTGGTTCTAAGAGACTAGGAGGCATCGTTCCCACGCTAATCAAGAGAGTACGTGTTGTTGTGAGTAGCATGTGCTCCTGCTTTATCCCTATACCACAATCTGTAGACTTGTATTGGTATTTGTCTTAAACCTGTTTGATGAGGGATTGATGGGTATTTCCTTATCCAGTAGAAACACAGGGATTTTTTTCAATAGTTTTTAGTAAATGTCAAGAAAAATGTATTCTTATATTAGCGCTTTACCCCCTTAGAGAGGATAATGTTTGTCCGAAATTTGACAAGATGCAAACAATTTCAATTGCATTATAAGTGGATGAAACTATAAATACTCCATTTTCTTCTCAGGAAAGTTATACATTTGCATTGAATTTTAAGATTTTCAATTGAGACGATTTAGAAGGAAATATAAATCAACAAAATTATTTTTCATTACTTCTACATAAACTAGCTAAAATAAATAGTTTTATGAGTCTTAACATTATGTAGAGATATTCTTCTGCAATCATTTAATTGTAACTGTTTTGTTTTATCAGTTATTGTTTAAGTATCTCCAGTCGCTTTATTCCTTTCCCTTCAAATCGAAAAACTACTAAGAGACGTCCATAATAAATAAGTTACAAATGTGTAACAAGCCCATGGCAACATTCATATATCAAATGTATCATTCACAAAATGTAATTTTTATAATCCGACGAAAACAATTTTTTGTAGTAGTAATTTAAAAAAAGGATTCTCAAAAATTGGTACAATCTAAACACTGTACACATATTTTGTTTACTTTCCGTTTTTACTGCGTGGTTGAAAGCAAAAAGTAAAGATCCCATAACATTGGTTGGGAAAATTATTAAGCATAAATGAAAGTATTTGTCCCTGCATTGGGAGATGTTGGACTTGAAATTTCGAGTTGAGGTAAATTAAGACAAATTAATATCAGATTTACGAATTCCTTCTTGTCTTCTTTTCAAGGAAATAAATTTGCTCGTGCCTTCTCGGAATGTCTGAAAACTGAAATGTTACCAGATCTACTTTTTGAAACGATTTACGGAAATAAATTTATTCATTTTCTGTCTCCTTAAAATCACAAAATCATATCGAAAATATTTGTATCGCCAACGCTGTCCTATTGCGTTCGTTCCTTTGGTGACAGAGTCATGGACATCGGCGCACGTAATTTCATCAACGTTCACCAAATCCAGTTTCCTAGCGTTGCACCAGGTATAGACGCTCGGAAACATGAACACCGGTAATGCAGAATTACGAAAGGTAATTACTATGATACATTTGGAAACCATAATTTGTATGGAAACGGTATTATTAATTCACATTGGAGCACCATATGAACATTTAAGTTCTTATTCTGCCAATATTTATTATTGTTCCTTTGTAAACCTCGGTGACTTGTCTGAAGCGTGAACCATAATTAATTAAAACATATTTAATTTTCTTTACGTGATACAACAGGACTATCTTCTACATGCCATTATACAAATCTGCAACTCGAAAGCAATTGCAACGAAAACATTTTTCGATAGCATCTTTTATCACTTCTGGACGAATATTGTCAGATGCATACCATTTTTTTCTTTTTCATGCCATTACGATTTATCTTTTCAATTCACTTTTCAGCGAACTTGCACTTCAAAATTAGGCAACTTTCAATCTCATTTAGATAACCAACGCCCATGGAAAGTTACTGAAAAATAGTGCAGATGCAGTTTAAGTGTGTTCCAAAGCATCTAATTATGGCGCCGCTGCAAAGTGCACAGATTTCGTGATCTCTCTTTCTCTCTCTGAGTCTGCTGAATAACCCTTTCATTATAGTGGAATAATTCATGAACAAATTTGCATTTCCGCGATTCCCTTCACTGCAGTCTTCTTACAGCGTCCGCTGATGAAATATGGAATTCACTATTCGCACAGCACATTGTTTCTTCGAAAGGAAACGCAACCAAGTAGGGGGGAAGAGAATCTATTGCAGCCTCCTTCGCTCACTAGGGAAAGTCCGTACCTCCTCCTCCTCTGTGGTCCGAAATCAGCGATGACTACATGTGACCCCAATTCAAATCTAACTCAGCCTCCACAATTTATTCGACCCCGATTTATTTTCGGTCTTATTGAATCATTGATGGTTGATAATTAGAGAAATGTTACCAAACGCTGAAAAATGATTAATTGTATGTTTGACGGACGGGGCAGTATACATCTGAAGATTTCAATCTGAGATAAAATGCGAAATCACATACAAAGAGCGAAATGGTCGTGAATCGACGATATAACAGCGTTCGCTCTCTAACTGGAGATCGACCACACATCGATGTTTCAAAACATTCATTTTGACGGTGGTCAACATTGTAGAAGCTGAATGATTTTCCAGTCAATATAGTTTAATTGTTACTGAGAGAAGAAATAGGTTGAAAGAAGAGAACATTGAAATATGCTCTCAGTTAATTTTCTACAGATTGTGTTACATATTGATAATTGATATCTATATAAATTGATTTCATTTAACAAAATACATAACCTTTTAAAAGAATGTAGTGTTTTAATAAGTATTTAGAAAATTGCAGGACAATTCTTTTCCTCTCCTTTAGGATATGGTGTTATACAGAAACCTACACTTTCCTACAAGACAGGAATCATTTTATAAATTTAAAATTACTTCTTTAAATATTTGTTGAAGTGCACAAATGACGAAATATTAAATGAGTCCCCTTATTTCCTGATTTTAATGGGAAAATATAAAATGCACGAAAATATTTTTATCTTACAGATATCTTCCTTAATAATAATTTTCTCAACAAATGTTACAAAATGCTAAATCTTAATTTTTATAATGTTATAAAATGCTTTAGTCTTGTTTTCAAAATGCGATTTTTAAAATTTTAAAGTGCTAAATTCTACCGTCATAATTCATGATACTCCGGATACGACCAAGAAAGGGTTTTAATTTAATAATAAATTCATGTTACGATGGAAATATTTCTTCCTTAAATGTTCGGGAAAAGTGAAATAAGAATAGTAGAATTAACAAAATTCAATAGAGGCTATTAGATCCGGAAGAAAAAAAAACGAAGCGTCGTATCTCTGCGAGAGTTCTCTCAATACGACACTGGACCGCGCTAAAACTTTCCCACTTCATTCCCTCTCATTTCCAGCGCGACTGATTCACCCCTTCGTTCCCGCCTCATTGCCCTCCCATCTCATCTGCCAGCGCGCACCCCGTGTCTCCCAGCCCCGCCCCTCCTCTCCCCACCTTTCCATTCCATTTCGCGCCGCCTCAACAAGCGTCCCACTCGGTTCCGCCCCGTGCCGCCCCCACCCCTCACCCTCCAGCGGCGGAGCCCAGGCCGGGTGCTGGGGGCTCTCCATGGACCATCCCGGCCCGCGTGCAGCCAGCGGCCCCATGCCGCGCTACGCCACGCCACGCTCGCCCTGTGTCGAAGCTCGGCGCGGCGAACCCTACGCCCCTCGTCCAGCCCCGCCCCTCCCGGTCCCGTGCCCCGGCTTTCATGAGCGCCGCCCGCCCAGCACCGCCCTTCCCCTCCCTCTCTATCTCCCTCTGCTACCGTCCTCTGTAGCTCCACGCCCTCGCGCCGCGCCCCGCGCCCCTCGCGGTGTGCGAATGCGTCCATGCGCGCGCCGCCCCACATTCTACGGAAAAATAAACCCCCATTTTATATTTCATTTCGCGCACGTTCAGAACAACAAAACACCATAGGTGGCGATTCCCAGGCTCACGGTCCACTGGGTTCGGCCTCGGAATAATGCGCTTCCACTTGAACGGCATGCGAAGGCACCGAGGAGCATGCACGGCGGCGCGCGCTCTGCCATTAAGATTCCGCGTCTTCGCAGTCGGGGGAGGACATTCGGCTGAATCGCCCCGACAGTTCAAGATATGCGTATTCTCCAGACTGCTTTTGGGGTGGACAGGGAAGTCTATTTCATGACTGTTTGAATTTGTGCTGTTCACTTAAGATTTTATCCAGTCGTGTTTTACACTCGAAAAATATTCTGGTGTCCTGAGCGTTCATTGTTTGAAATACTTGATAACTAGCTGAATGTGGCCTCGTCACCGCTTTAAACTGTTTCTAAAATAATTTATATTGTTGAGAATATTTACTACGCAAGTTCTAAGTAAAAAGGAAATTTAAACATACGGTTGTTTTCATCCTCTAGCGTAGTAAGTGAACAAATATCTATTAATTATTAAAATTAAATAATAAAAAATACAAAAAATATGCATTCGTAGCTCTTCTTGTCGGATGTTCTTTTCGGGCTACGACCACCACTGACTCCAGAATATGATGTTCGAGATCCTAATCCGAACACTCCCAGGAGAGATGTTCTGAAGAATACGTACTTTCAGGGCTTATTAAAGAAAATTTGTACATTTGCTAGCAACTATTCATGAACATATCGTTTCATTCTAATAGATTTTATATTAAAATAGCATTTGGTAGTTGAAATCATTATACGGAAGGTATTATCTCATTAACAACATCGTATATGTATAACACTAACGATCAACCTTTCCTTCCGAGCCATCCAAGCCCTACACCGCATACTTTAAACAGTGGCGTCTGGGCGAAAACAATTCTAGCGAAGTGTATAATTTATCGCCTGTCTGCCGGGCGCCGCGTCACTGGCGTCATATTTTGCTATCATTACAGCTGCATTCCAAATCCCTAGGGGTTCTCTCTTGGAATAGTGATGGAGATTTCGAACGAAAGATACAAATGTTTAAATGCTAGTTGTTTCGAGGAAGAGCGCGAGAGATTATTACTAGTTAATTGTTCATTTTGTTCGCGTTTCGTGAATGTCTTCTTCCTCTGAGTAATATCACGAAAATTTTGTTCCTTTAAATTCTTAGTTTGGGCGTTTGTCTTGCACATGAGCCAAAGTACTTTGATACTTTATACTTTACTTATGTAATAGCTTACCTTCATATCGAAGGCAGAATAACAGATAATAATTCAGAAAATATAGGAAAAAACATTATAATATTCATCACATTATTAAACAAACTAAAGAAGTTAACTTACAATTAACACAGATTTTACTGCAATGTTTGTGTTACCTGACTAATGATATTATCATGTCCTTACATCCAAATCTTCATTTAGCGTTTAAAAGTATTCGAAGACGTATTCTTTTTCAATTCAAACAATTCATTGACAGACGTATTAAAAAAAAAGTTTCCTCACATAATTTTGTTTAAGTGTAGTCAGTGTTATGAATCATGACCTAAGGATGTCACAGTCGGGTAATTCACAGCCTTTCACCACTGTAGGTGGCTTTAAAATATTTCTAGTTGTCTTTCAGAATGAACTAAAAGGATCTGCCTTAAAACAATGCCAACTCCTTTGCCTCATTGACAGGAATCAAACGAGCTATTGTTCATCTCTGTAGGTGCCGTAAGTCGCTCAGAACACGTTTCTGGAGAAATGTCTTAGAATATTCTGAATGGTTACGCAAACAAATCATCAGTTTCCCACCAGGGGACCGAGGCGCGTCAAATGACATCTCCTAATCGTGAGAGCCGGACAGACTCACGCAAGAACTTAAGCAAGTTATTGGAATACTGTTTGTTCCTGTTCTTTGGCTCGACCGCCCGCTACGGGCCTTAGCCGACCAGCGGTGACCTAGCCTCTCGGCCATGGGACAAGGTTCGTGTGGTTAGCACGAAGACATCCCTTCACAGTATATACTGGTCTTCGTAACATTAGGGTAGGCTTTCTCATACTTTTCATACTGGGACATTTGTAAGGAAAGAGCACAGGTATAATTTGTCTCGGCTGGAACTCGAACCCGGGGGTTGCGCCGTGGGAAGCGGGCACGCTAAACCAATGAGCCACTTAGAGAGTATTGGAAAACTATATATTGAAATAAGTGTATCACTATCATCCTAACTCTGTCATATTCCTATCGTCTTAGGGAACAGTAACAACGTGGACTTTTGTCAGAAACGTTCATTTTCGTTGCCATCACTCGGAGTCTACCGCCCTCTCTCTTTCGTCTTATTTAATGAAGTGTTCTCATTATTGATAAATATCTGATGATCAAGTTTCGTGCCTTAAAAAGTTACATTTGACGTATTCTTTAAAAACCATCTACCTTTTTGTCGTAATTTTGTACGTTGGTATTGAATTTCCATTATTATCATATTGGTTTCCACTTTCTCGACCGTTCTTCTGGAAGAAGAGTATTGTAATCGTGCGCACACTATCGGCAATTTTCGATAGTAAAAATTTTAATTGTGGGTCACTAGATATGAAAAGAGGAATACTCTTGCTCGTATAAGTAGTAATTATTTCCTCTAACACATTGTGTAGTCATAATCCATGTTTGTGGATCCTTGATATCAAAAATTCGATTAACTGCAAAATGTGTGTCTTCTCCTGTCCGTGTGTTGGTCTGTCTGTCTGTTCGAGACTATGAGTAGTTTTTTCTTAATTTTATGTGAATATAGTACAATTTTAAAACATCGTGTTTCAAAAACAACTGGAGATATTTTCTCAAAATGTTCTCCTTGTCTGTATCAAAGAGACGGTGAAGAACATGGTGCTATTCTCACTTTCGGCAAACTCTATGCAATAATTGCAAACAATTAACATTGCAAAAGTACACTATGGAAGATGAAGATTATTGACTTAAACGATGTGTTCTAAAACATCTGATCTTTAAAAAATACCATGTGCAATTTTTTGAAAAACTATTATTTTTCGCGTAATATCTGCTTGATGTTAATGCAACTTACATTTTTTCTAAAAAAATGATTCCAAATTTTTTCTTTAATTTTTTCACAAAGAGAGCAAATGTCTCTTAAAAATCGACTTATTTTTGTTGAACTGTCTGATTTTTTGAAAATTGCCAAAAATGTTATAAATGCGAGAAAGTATGTGCTGTTGAGCACCATTAGTTTCATTTGGCGATCACATGAAAGAAGTTAGTTCTATCTTCAGATAGAAACATTGTTGAAAGATTCAAAAGTTACAGATTTCTAATTGTTTTTCATCAAAAAATTCAACAATTTTATTGAAAGGAAAGAAACAGTTGCGAAACAGAAACTAGCACATCGGACGTCATTTCTTTTCGTACCATTTAACAACATTTACGCGGTCTCTGCATTGTGTATCGTTCCATACATTTTTATATCGTATGCAAAGAATATAAATTCCTCATGCACTATGAATACGTGAATATCAGCGACAGTGTAATAAGGGATCTGCTAATTAGGATCCAGAGAGGAGAAGGCACAAGAATGCCCGATGAAAACCATTACTTAACAATTGTCAGTTATAATAATTGATTATTATGTCTGCAGATATGGTACAATATACGAATACGGATTTGCATTGCAATGTGATGACGTATGTCCTTTTATAAAGGAAACGTAACAAGTAATAACTAGTCCTCATACAGAAAATTATTGTTTTTATAGTTCGAAATCAGGGTAAGGGAGTAAGAAAAGCGTGATATCGCACGGAAATAAATTTTGTTTGATCTTTCGAATTAATTAGACCCTTCAAAATATTCTATTTCTGTTTTAAACAGTATTATCTCATCATCGTGTAAATGTGCCAAAATGAGTACACTAAATTTTCAATAAATAATCAAATTTATTTTCTCCGTATAATAACATACTTTTTCAAGTTTTACGTACAAAATCTGTATTTTTTAGACATTCTTGAACTTAAATGAGATTTTTTGAAGTTGTCAACTTCTAATTACTTTGTTTATACCTAAAGTCTTCCAAAATGGCTTATTTTTCGATATATAAATATTTCTTTTTATGTTTTACACTTTGAGAATGGTGCTGGATCTTACTTATTACATGTCTTTCGAAATGCAATGAGGTATTTATCATATTTTGTTAACGCGATAACTAAAGATTCTAACTTCACTTTTGCAAGTAATGAACACAACCACTTCCTTCGATTCACACGTTCACATCTCAGAAGCATCAATGAAGAATGAATTCATCACCCTCCTTGAGAAGAATTTCTGAAGCGTTTGAACCATTTTTATATCTGACCCCATAGACTAGCACCGTAGAAATAAAATCATGTTTCATATTGCCGCAGGGAAAAGACAGAAGAGAAATAACATAGCACAAATCAATCCTTGGATCTGTCAAGCGAACTGTTCGAACATGCGATGACAGGCCTAGGTATCCATATCGCTGTCACCCGTCTTCCACCTGTTAATTGAACCATTCCACCTCCGCCGCCACTACCATCTCTGTACCGTCCGAGACCGTCTTCACGAATCATAGGATTCAGTACTAACCGTTAGTTCTGAAAACGTCGCGTAGTAAGGATATCCCTACGCGCGAATTCGGGTTCTTCCAGACAACGAATGCTCTCTTGCTAGGCCAAGGCATGTTTCAATCGCAATTTTCTCCAGGCGAGACGAATCGAAGAGTGAAATGAAGACCATCTTAAGCAGAGTAGTCTCAAAAACACCTAATAAGGCTGTTTGATATGTTTCCTTACCGAACTTTTTTTATTTGAACATTTCAAAATGTTTACTACATTATACATGAAACGCTTAAATTTAGATTTATTTGTCCCTGGCAGGGGCAAATTAATGCTTAAATTAATGCTTAGAGAAGCATTAATTTGCCCCTACCTGACACAATAGCTGGCGACATCAGACTGTCTGTGGTGTGAGGCAGAGGACGATCCTCGGAAACCCTGCGTCAATTCACACCTGTCAGACACGCGTACACTGCGCACGCGCTTTCATTTGGCCGGCTGCTCTGATTGGTAATTTTCTTTCGTATCTCCGATCAATAGCAAGGGAGTAACGGAACAATTACCTTAACAAACGGGAGTGGGCTGCAACGCGCGCGATTTTTCCTTCCTCATCCTTGAAATTTCCTCTTCCTGATGTATGCATACATTAACACACACACACACACACACACTTGCTCTTACATACACAACACTGCCACAAATAACGATTATGGGCTTAGGTTAACCGATGGGAGATACCCGGGGAGAGAAAAAAAAAACCACAAGTCGACGTGTAGGTCGGAGCCGGACCTCACGTTTCAACCGGCGAGGAACGCTGCCACCTCCCGGGGTATGACGTGCACCACACGTACGGGACTGACGAGCAAAGCAGTTGAGGCACCCGGATACGCTGAACATTCGCCCCTGCCTTCGGCGTGGGGTGGCGCGGCGCGCGGAGAAGCGGGGCGGGGCGGCGCGGAATGCGCCTGTGGGCGGGGAGGGCGAGAGAGGCTGGGGCGCGAGGCTGCGGCCGGGGGCAAAGCAGCGGGCGGCCGACCGCTTCCGCCCTCCGGAAGTCTCTGTCAGAGCGAGTGCCATTGTGCGGCTGACGGGCGGACGCGCCGCCGCCCACGCCGCCCGCGCCTCGCACACCACCGACGTCGCCGTCGTCACTCGCCGCGATTCTGCGGGGGAGGCCTCGGGGCAACGGGGCGGGGCGGGGACGTGGACACCAGAAGGCGACGGAGGGAAGTGAGAATGGAAGAGGTGGGAACTTGGAAATAGTGGAGAAAGAAGCGAAGATGTGGAGATGGCAGAAGATGTGGAGAGAGAAAGTGAGAATGGGGGAGGTAGTAGCGAAGGGCGATCTGCTAGTCCGTTGGCATTTTCAAACGTTCCTTACTTTAGGAGATCGTTTCCAAGTGGAAGCTCCCAATTAACGTTAGTATCACCCTGACGACAACTGATGACCTACTTCAATAAAATATAACGCCTTTGAAATTCAGTTGCAAAAGACAAGTGATATGGTAGTGTTTACGTTAGTCAAAACACTTAATGAAAATCATTGGGCAGCTGGGCACACAAGATCCACTACAATCTATAATATCCAGTGATTTTGTTAATTTTCATGACGAGAGAGAAGGAGGTAGGGAAGAAGAAATGGATGTGGGCGTGTCCTTCCAGGCAATGACAATGCAGCGATTGCGAAGGCTTAGGAGAGGTATTGAATGTGATGTGAAACAAAAGATACTGCCGCCCTTTCCTGCCACCATTATATCGATGTGTGTATCTTTCGCCTCATACACAGTCAATCCCCTAGAAAAAACTAAAGTATCGCTATTCTATCTGAACATCTGCATCCCTAATTAGATCTCATTTTTCGTAGAGTCAAGATCGAGTATGGTCAATATCTAACCAAACAATTAGTTAGAATTTTACAGAGCTAATAACGCCAGAGAAAGCATGCGTTGCACTCCTCTGTAATTTTGTATCAAGCTGAAAAACCGTATTACCATGAGGAAGGCTAGGTGGCGGAAGGGCTGGTCAAGACGCAGAGTAGGGCCCAGTCGGGGGGGAGGGGGGAGGAAGGGCGGAGAAGCCTAAGGGAGTCACGCGGGTCGCTAGTCAACGGACGCTGCCTTGTCATCTCAAGGGCTCCGCGACCACCTGGGCTGTAGCGTTGAGATCGCCTGCCATCGCGCCGTGCTTCTCGAGAGCCACTGTGCATTATACATTTTGTACTCGGAATACCGGCGATTCACACCTGGATTGGGCGGAGAAGTTGACATTTTCTCTAAGATGACAAAAATTTTTCAGGAGGGTGAAGGAAGCAACACA